>CM053600.1:159656264-159671717 GCA_028646575.1 Pseudocheirus occidentalis | reverse complement strand
CTCTTCAATCAGATTCTGGACTACCACTTGTTGCATGTTATAGTGGGAATTCCGTGGGCACATGGGCTGTACCAGATGGCCACTGAGGTCCCTTCCATTTTTAAAATTCTGTGATTCCTTGATGATGGACTGCTCCAGGAAGCATTATGTCTTCCCTCATTAGAAATCTTCCACCAAACACTTGATAGCTACTTGTCATGGATATTTTAGAGGGAATCAAATACAGGTTGAAACCTTAGATACTGAGGTTATGTGTGAAAGATACATGATTTCATTGGTATAAGGAATATCCATGTGAGGAAATTCCGTCTACTAATGCAGGTCAATATCTTCTTTACCACTTATAGAGCAGCTTAGAAAATTTGCTTAGGGTTATACACCAGTATATGTAAGAAGCAGGATTTGAACCCATGGTTTTCTGAATTCTGGGCTACCTCTTTCACTATAACACCAAGGTACCTCTCAATATTCTCTGTCATGTTATATGATTGCAATTGATAATGTAAAAAATAATACAGCATATTACAGAGTATTTTAGAATAGTAGTGGACACTATTTAGATATACTGGGACCCTCTTTGTAAGGAGATAAATATTTTATTGGATATCCTGAAATAGTGGCTTTCATATGAGAAGAACAAAATGAGCTAATATTGTTCATCTTCTGAAGCTTCAAGCTTCTTCACATCTCCATTTCTATGATTAGGAAAGGTGAAACTAATACCTGTTAGAATGAATTAAAGAATGTGCATCTTCATTTGTGAAAAAGTTCTCCCAGAACAGAAATGAACAATTTACTTTCTCTATTATGGATGTTTCCTATGTCCAGAAACCCCACAAATTTCCAGAATAGCTTTTTGTTTGCCTTATATACCAAGCACCATAATGTGGTTGGCATTCTACAGAGACAGAAATCAACAACCAGAGGTTTCTGCAGAATTTCTCATCAGCTCTCTTGACTCCCTTCACCAGCTATGAACAGAGTTCTGCAGACATCACTGAATGAATACTGGACTGATTCAAGTAAGTCACCAAGATGACTGAAATAAATCACTAGACAATGTCTAGTTTGCATTCTATCAATGCAAGCTGGCTGTTTTGGTCATTTTAAAAACTTTTATCCCAATTACTCAACAGTCCACTAAATCAAAACCCACCACACACCACATATAAACAGCTAACCTATAAGGAAAGGCTTGTTTTATTCTCCCTCACCCCACCAGCTAGCTATTTGGGCAAGTTTGACAATGACAAGGAACATGCCCTGGTTCTTTCAGGCTGTGTACCTTTATTCATTATGTTTCTTACCCTTGGAATGTCATCTTTCATGCATCCCTCCTTCTCCTCCCTTCATCCCCTCCCCCTGAAAGCTTCCCTATCCTTTAAAGGCCAATTCAAATGCTGCTTCCTCCATAAAGACTTCTCCAGTCCTCCTGTTAGGAATGATCTTACTCCAGATGACCTTGCACAGCACTGCATTGGCATCTGTCTCATGTATTTTTAATATTTTTATTATGGCCATTTCTGATTGTGTCATGTTATCCAACTAAAAGGTAAACTCCAGGAATATAAGAATAGCGTCTTATCTAAATTTTCATATCTTCCCCAGCACCTAGTACGATGTTCTTCCCAACTAGAGGCTCTTAATACATGTTTATTGGCTTAAATCATAAAATCACTGATTTAGAGCTAGAAGAAACCACAGAAACCATCTAATTCAGCTCTCATTTTACAGATGAGTATACTGACATAGGCCTTAAACAACAAAGGTAGAATTTGAATCCAGGTCCTCTGATTCCAGAACCAGCCCCCTAATTGAATTGAATCGTCCAAGACCTCCCAAGAACCTCCTTCTCTTCCCCATCCTTACTTCCCCCTAGCTAATAATGTTTCCCTGAACACTGAAAATGCAATCAGACACATTATAAATGAGTCAGAAGAAGTCAGGCCTTTACAGAAGGTATATTCAGCCTAAAGGATTTGCACCAATTCATCCAGATTCTGAAGAAGGCAGCTCTTCGAGTAAAACTCTTTTGAATGTGTTTTCTCCATTTCTGATCCTGTCAGGATTTGATAGCATCAACTTTGCAACTACTCTGAGAAGAATCACTTCTTTTTGCAGACAGATATTTTCCTTTTTCTCACACTGTGAAAATGGTGTCAACACTTACTAGGCCCTGGACTTGAAATAGTCCATGCTTTCCTTTGGTCTCTCTTCTGCTCAAAGTCCACTGAAGTCTATTCGGTGACTCTTCTTTTGTTTACACAGCAGATACTTCAGTCATGTTTCAGTTTTTCGTAGGGAGGAGGAAAACATGCTACCATCTCATGAGAAAAATTAAGAGTACAGGAGAATTAGCACTTGTCATAGAGAAACACTGAAGAGTCCAAGTCATCAGCAAGGGATTAGGCCTAAGAAAAAGTCAAGCAAAATGCTTATACTAATAGAATTAAAGAGAGAAAACGTGACAGCCAGTATCCTAAGGAAATAAAAAGAAAGACTGATAATGGGAGAGGAGCACAGAGGTGAAGGATTTAGCACCAATGAAAGAGAACCAAGCAGAAGTAATGGGATAAAAAGCACAAGAAGGAAATTGGTGATTGCTAGAAGACGAAGCATCACCATTTCTTAATTCCTGCTGTGTCATGCTCCCAGGGAGCCGGGAGCACTGTTATTATCTTCCTAGGATTTTCAGTAGCCTCGTGAGTGAAGCACATTAGGGGTCACAGGGAGGATAACAGGACAAAAAGAACATGTTCAAATAGGGAAGTCATATCTCTAGGCTTGGTGGGGTTTTTTGATTGATAAATTAGTTTTATAAAAGGTTTAAAGGCATGAGTAAATGATATCTATGTTTCTTTTTAAACATTTTAAATATTTTGTTTTTAACATAAGATAATTATCAACAAAAACGTGGACAAAAAACCCCCAACAAAGTCTGCTCTTTAAAAATGGTGACATAAAACTTCGTGAATATATATTACTTTCCACTTTGGTAGTTTACCATTGGCTAAAT
This sequence comes from Pseudocheirus occidentalis, assembly GCA_028646575.1. Lineage (NCBI taxonomy): Eukaryota > Metazoa > Chordata > Mammalia > Diprotodontia > Pseudocheiridae > Pseudocheirus > Pseudocheirus occidentalis. The sequence goes on along the minus strand of CM053600.1, from coordinate 159,668,701 downwards.
AGAAATGAGCATGGACATTTTAACTTTAATAAGTGGAGTCAAAAAGCATTTATTAAGTGCCTACCTGTGTTCGGCATAGTGCTAAGCCCTGGAAAGACAAAAATGCAAAATCACAGGAAGATCATAAGGAGTTTACAATCTAACGGGAGAGACAACCTACAAACAACAGTGTGCAGGTTAGACATTTTCAGGATATTTTGGAGGAGGGTCACAGAAGGAAGATGCTGAGATAAAGGGGACCAGGAGTGGATTCTTGTAGAAAGTGGCACAGCAGATAGATTGCCATGTCTCGAGGAAGGAAGACTCATTTTCCTGAGTTCAAATCTGGCCTTAGACACTTACTAGCTGTGTGACCCTGGGCAAGTCCCTTAACCCTATTTGCTTCAGTTTCCTCATCTGCAAAATGACCTGGAGAAGAAAATTTCAAACTACTCCGATATCTTTGCCCCAAAAAGGGATGGCTAGGTGGCACAGTGAATAGAGCACTGGCCCTGGAGTCAGGAGGACCTGAGTTCAAATCCAACCTCAGATACTTAACACTTATAGTTGTGTGACCTTGGGCGAGTCACTTAACCCCAATTGCCCAGCCTTTCCCCCCCTCCAAAAAGCACAAAAAATGGGGTCCTGAAGAGTCAGAAACAACTAAAAACAACACCTGAAGGAATCCAGGAAAACCAGAAAATATATACAATTTTTGGTACCAACATCATCCACCCAACATCTTGTCCACACTTTCTACTGATAAACCCAAACACTTTGCCTACGAGGAGAAACATAAGGAATGTAGTCTGTTAAAAACAGTCATTCAAAAGTTACTTGTATACAACTTCTGGGCATAGCTACTATCTAAATAATCATAGGGACCCACAAGCTAAAAGGCTCTTATGTCCATTACCATCTCTGTGCCTTTGTTCATACTGCTTGACTTTATCTGAAATATCTTCCCCTCTGACTATTGAAATACCCAGCCCTAACCCACAAAGCCTTCCACCAATACTACAGCACTCAGTGAACTCCCTCTGCAGTAAATTCTCAGTGCTTACTTGCGTATTTCTTCAGTTAAAGCTGTTATCTGCTACTACAGCTTCTTTGTCCTTGTAGGCGGTGTATTATTACTCTTTTGTGAGACTGTCCCAAGCCAAACTGCTTGGGTGACTAATCAAAACATTTTCACCTCTTTTGTTAGAAAGGTCCATGACATCTTTCATGTTATTCATACACACACACACATACACACACACACACAGACACCATTCTCTCAAAAATTACAAATTCAGTTATAAAGATCTTAAATATTCAGTCCTTCTTTACCAGAAGGAACTCAGTCCTTTGGGTCACAACTCCTGCTGAGTTTCTCTGAGGCTGGGGTTAATCACTTACACTGCTTTTCATTGCCTTTTCATTATGCTCCCAGTCATGTGAATTGCCTTAAAATTTCTATGTGCCTTGAGTAGCCCTAGAGGTAAAAGGTCAGTGATAGTAATATTTGCCTTGAATTGCATCTATTATGACCAAAAATAAAAATCTTTGTCTCCCTTATACATGTCATAATAAAATCTCAGATTAACAGACATACAAAGGGTGCAATGTTCACACCTTTCCCTAACATATACAAATTCCTTCTATATAAAACAACTTCTAGGCTAATAGCAAGTCTTATTGTCTCTGAGTGGCAAGTAATTCATTTTGGCTGCAATGTGGGAGAGGAGGAGAATTAGCACTTAAAAGGAAATCACCTCAATGGTCTAATACATACCTTATCAAAAATCCCTTCTGCTACATCTCCAAGCTGGTCACATAGCTTCTACTTAAAGACCCTAAGTATATGAAGAAAAAAAAAGACTAAAAAAGTACATTTGAACAAGTATGCAGTGCCATGTGCTGATAACTCATTTATGTTTGTTGAATTCAATTAGGAGTTCTAAAGGAATATTCAATTATATCAGCCTTACTTTACATCTTTTGCCTCCCTTCAAGTATCCTTAGCTATGAATAACAGAAATGCAGATGTAATGGGCATGTGTTGCCCATGTAAGATGTGTACGTCAACAGAGGACATCAATATGCAGCCAACAGCAAGGCATTGATAGAAATCTCTAGAATCTTGCCCATCCCTCTTCAAAGGAGACTTTGATTCCTGCCTGGAGAGGAGCAGAAGAAGAAACCACAAAACTCAGAAAAGGAATGTTGAACTAAAATTATATCTATCTGCTCACCAAATACTGCCAATCTAGGGGAATGCCTTTTTTAGATTCAAATTTAGATTTATATTTTTTAGATTCAAAAGTTGTTAATTTCCCTGGTCTCTCCCTCCCCATACCCATCTCCAGGTTTTTCTGGCTTCCATCAAGTCCTTCCTAAAGGGAAGAAGCTTTTCCTGATCCCCCTTAATGCTAACACCTTCCCTCTATTAGTAATCTCCAATTTATCCTGCATAGATCATGTTTCTACATAGTTGCTTTCATATTGTCTCTGACATTAGATTATGAGTTCCTTGAGAGGACTGAGTTTTCTTTTTAAGTTGTTTTTTTGTGTCCCCAGTGCTTAGCACGGTGTCTGACACATAATAGTCAATAAATGCTTGTTGACTGACTTCCCTTAGAGAGAAGGAGTAATCCCAAGCTAACATCCAAAGATTTGATTCCTTCCCACCAAATGCTAATTACACAAAAGACCATCACAAATAGTGCATAATAAGTAAGCCCATGTTTCTAAGAAAATAGTGAACAGAAAGATGAGAAGTTTTACAGATTAGACTGTGATAGAAAATAAACAGCTTGAATGAGCTTTGGGAGCTCAACCAAGAGAAAAACCCAAAGAAAATTCTTAGCCAAAGAAAATTGGCCAAAGAAAATTCCTGAAATCTCTTGTGAGGAAAGCTGGAAATCAAAAATATATTGAGGCACCAGCTCCTCTACAGTGCCACTTTCCAGAGACTTTTTTTTTCTCTACCATGGGTCTTTCCATGAAAAAAGTCTGTAATCCATGGGTCTCTCTTGAAGAAAAAATGAAGAATATGTGTTTCTACTATCCAGTGCTTTCTCACCTACTCTGTCCTTCATGCAGGTACATGTAAAGCCACAAATGAGCAGCTTTCAAGAGGACTGCTGCTGTGAACAGCTTTCAAGGTTCTGATTACATAGTATAGTGAATGCTCTATATATTCAATAATAAATCAGAGCAAAACATTCACATAAAATCAAAATACATCATTCACCATGTCACAACTCAACAACTTATCAATAAAATGGCCATCGTTTTCACCAAAGTGGTCACATAGTTTTCAACAAAGTACAGCCATTTAGTAACTCAATCATTCAATCATCCTTAAGTAGGCTTGCCTCTTTAAGGGACACAAAGTACAAAAGTCAAAGCCATCCACCCCAGGTCACAATTAAATTACAATTTCATCTGTCACAACTCATTATCCTATTTCATCAGTCACTACTCAGTACCCAAGGAGAGGTCTTTTCATCTTGACTGGGGGCAGGCTTTCAGCTTCCATGGTTCCTCTTCCATGGTCCCAGCTCCTGCCTGAATCTAACCAACTGCCACTTTAGTTCAAAGGCAGACAGCTCGAAGTTCCTTGCCCATCTCTCTGTGCAGTTCCCGCTCCATATTGAAGCTCACAGTGTCCAGTCCACCTCAGATCTCTCATGGTCTCTGTTCTGTGAGATAAATAGGGAAAACAATGCTTAACAAAGCCACAATAACATTCATACACATTAACAAAATCACAACAACATTTGTACAAAATACTGGCACTACAGTCATGCATCCTCAGTCTTTGGCAGCTCCAGATGGCCCTTGGAAGTCTTACCACCATAAGTTCATCACTGCAAGTCCTAGTTCTGTGTCAATTCTCAGTCCTCATTTCTCTTCTCAGTTCTTCTCACTTCTCAGTTCAGTCCAGCAGTAGCAGCTCAGCCTCCAGATGCTCGCTGAGAGGAATTCTCTGTCTCTGTCTCTCTCTCTCTGTCTCTTTCTGTCTGTCTGTCTCTGTCTCTGTCTGTCTGTCTGTCTCTCTCTCTCCCTCTCCCTCTTTCCACCCCCAGCAGCTACTGGCCTCCACTATGCTTAGCCCAAGAAGTTCTATCTGTCAAGATTGTGCTCTTCCTTATATAGGTATTAGCTCCTCCCTGTTCAGCCCCTTCCTGTTACATCAGCAAAAGGGATTCATACCTCCTGTTTCTTTACAGAGGCTTAATTTTAAACTAGGTGCTAAGTACCTGTGAGTTTGGCAATACAAAGGGATGTTCAAATTTCATTACTTTTATAGCACACAATATTGAGTTATCATACTCTTGTCCAGTCAGTATCCAAGCCTAAATATCAACTCAAAAAACACATCATATACATACATACATATGTGTGTGTGAAGAAGTATATTGTCACCTCTGAATGCCTCCCTACAGGAATGGAACAACACTGTAAATCCTGACCATGAGACAGTGGTGAAGCTTTCCTGTGAATTTTAGCTGTAAGTTCACCATTTTAGGAGGGAGAAATAATATCTTGATCATTACACCTAGTACTACCTCATAGAAGAGCAAAAAGTAATAGAGAGAAAAAAACCATGTTAGAAAAAGCTTGGTGAAAGACCCAACTAAGTAAAATCCCCAGGGTAGCTAAAGATGAAATTGAGAAAAGGACAACAAAGAGATTAAAAAATTAAAAAGATCTGCCATCAAGGAAAAGTATAGTTGGAAAAGAAGGTAGGTCTTCATGTGGTAGAAGAATAAGATAAAACAAAGAAAAGACCACTTACTCCATTGACATCCATGAAATACCAAGAGATCTGCCTGGTAAGTATAGCAAGTAGTACATTGTTTGACCATTTGGAAAGAGTCAATGATGAGAGAGCATGGACTAGTTGCCAGAGAAAATATCTACATCTATAAAATCAAAATCCATCAAAGTGTCCAAATAAGCTCTATAAAGTTTCAGAGGAAGAGATCATAACACTTCCAGGTATTTATTAGTTATCCCTCCTGTTTTTCCTCAAAGTTCCTGGATTCTACTAAGTTGGACTTAACTTTGTTTTGTTATTTCTTTCTTTGCCAGTGTAGGGTCAAAAAGTATAGATCATGTTTGCCAGAGCTGTGCTCTTTTGCACAGACACACTGGAACTGAGTTAATCTATCTCAAGGGTACAGATGCTAAGTGCTCATTCTTGGTTCTTTTACTCTCCCCATTAGAAGATAACTACAAAGGCAGGTTTACCCCAACCCTACCATTGTACTAAATATACTCAGGATGTTTCAAAGCTCCACTTAAATCTTATTCCCTTGCCTGAGGATTTCAGAAAACAGAAAAGTACCAGTAAGTAGTGTTTCAAAGTCAAAAATATCAGACTACTTTTCCCCCACAAACCCAAGGGAAATATGACTGCAAACAACTCATTAGGAAGACTAAAGCAAAGCCATCTTGAGAGGAATCCAAAATACCAAATCATTATTTGAAATTTGCCCTTCGATGCTTTTTTTTCCTCTGGTATTATGAAAGTTTGAAGAAAAGAAAAAGGATTTACATATAGAAGCATCCTAGGTCCTAAGCTCAAATTTAGCATCCCCTCAGAAATTCCCCTGGGAAAGAGGTAAGTAGGATCCACCTTATCTTTCACCATAAGAATATCTATCACTGAGCTGTTTGTCAGGATGATATGCTTAAATGAAATCTAGCTATTTTTTTCCTGGTCCAAAATGTCTCTAATTGCACACTGGAAATGTTGACATCAGCTGTCTTATGAGTCCCGAAGGGGGGGGGGGGAAAGTAACCTAATTAATTGTCGTTGACTACATTGTCACATCTCCAGCTCACCAGCGCCAGGCTTGTTTCCATAGTTACCTATGAGATACAGCAACAACTGCCACTCTCAAAATTAAAGTGTCACGGAACAGAGAATACCTGCATGTCATTTTACAAACCATCCCCCACAACAGGCTGCTTATTAGAAAAGAATCCTCTGTTCCTCCTGGCTAAGTCAACAAAGACTTAGGAAATCTAGTAAGGGAGATAAGAGCTTGCATCTATTTTCCCTCTTTTAGATCCTTTCAGATGGATAGGACAGTCCCTTGCTGATTACATAATAGTGACTCTTCAGCCACTGCCTCAAAGAGGGCACAGCACAGCTATGGATCAATCTAGTCAATTAAGCTGAGATAACAAAATGGCCACCAGCTGAAAACGGAGTCAGATGAATTAAATAGTCAACTGAAATGACCTATCAACTGAATCACAAGGTTATACAGGAAGACACAATCAAAATTGGAGAATGTTACCCTTCCTAAATAAAACTATGACATATGTGAAGCTGTCATCTAAGCCTAGCTGAGAGAAACCAATGATCTTCTAAACCTATTCTTTGGACTCAATGGGACCTTCAATTCCTCTTTCCCTCTCTGACCTTCCAGTACTTTGCCTCTGTTCTAACCTCACTTCATTTATAATCTTGACCCTATCTATGGTTGAGTAGTTTAACTGTTCCCCATCATTGCCTGATCTCTTCTCTTTCTTATCACCATTCACTGCTCATTTCTAGTCCAGAATCACCCCATACACACACCCTTTGCCTTCTCTGCTCATATTCCTGAATCACTGAATGCTACTAAAGGAAGTCACAACATCATGGGTCCACTACAGATCCATGTTGCTTTATCTCATTTGTACCTCTCTATTGCGTATCACTTTTCACCTTCCTTAATCAGCTCCCAATCACACTCCTTTCAGTTTACCTTCTCTCTTCAAGTCCCTAGTACATCCTCTGTACCTTCTTCTCAACAGATGTATTTTCAACAAACTTTTTTGATAAAAGAGAGGTTCATTTTCTAATCCATTCTACAACTTAAGCCCTCTATTTACTCCTTTCACTAAAGAAGAAGTGGCTCAAATCCTTGTCAAGGCCAAACCCCACTACCTATGGACTTGATCCCATACCTTGCCAACTCCTTCAAGAGCTTGTCCCATCGTTTAGTCATTTGTCATTCTCTTTCCCTTCTCTCTCTCTCTTTCTCTCTCTCTCCTTCTCTCTCTCTCTCTTTTTTTTCTCTCTCTCTCCCCTGTCCCACCCATGCACTGACCCTTGTGTCTATGTGTGTTTGTGTGTGTACACATACCAAAATAAAGAACACACATGTACACACTGCATAATACCATACCCAAAAAGAATCTGCATTATAAAATACTGAGACCACTTTGCCAGTCCTGTCCAATGCTCTGATAAGTCCATCTGGAATCATTTCAATAATCATGTGCCATTTAGACCCATTATTATAGTTCCAGGATATCTTTTATGAGCACTCTAGCAAGAAGCCTTCTAAGGGGAGAAATCACCTCTGGCTATTTTGTCGAGAGAAGATTTCATGGAGTGTTGACTAATATTAGAGTTGGACCTGGAAGTCCAGGCAGGATTTTTACAAGTAACAGTAATACAGAAAGCATTCCAAGTAAAGGAAATGATACAAGAAATGGCAAAGAGATTTCTTAAAGTGCCAAACATGTTTGGTGAACCCTGAGCAGTCCAGTGTGACTGAATCACAGAGCATATGTCCACAAGTACTAGGAAGTAAGGCTACAATGGTTGATTAGGGCCATATCATTGGAGTCTTGGAATGCCAGGCTAAGAACTCTTGTTATTAGTCAGTAACAATGCGGAGCCACCCACAATTTTTAATCCGGAATGTGATCTGCTCAGCATCATTAGCTGGGGAGATAATGTTGTGGAATAGGAGATGACATAGAATATCAAAGACACATAAGAAAACAGGAGCAAGTACAAACACCTACTTCAAAATGAGACAAGCAAAAAGCCAGAAATTCCATGGGGATATAGCAGAGATTCATGATGGTTGCAGTCACACCATTAATAATCAGATATTCAGTCATCTCACACATCACGCCACTGGATGTAGAGAAGGAGACAGAGTGTCATGCAAAAGAGCATGTCCCTAAGAGGCTTCCTCTTAATGAGCAGGAGCCTGACCTCTCATAATCAGAAAGGTTGTCTTACTGGTATTGAAGAAAAGAATACAATAAGAGTGTTAGGAGTTTTAGGAAGATCAATCTGACCTACTTTTGCACCAATGGAATCACAGGTGCCTTCTGTAACTCTCTCCCTTAATTTTATCTAATGACAGATTAAGAGAGCCTCCAATTCAGATTATGATAGACAATTAAAGACACAACCAATAGAGTCCATCCATCAATATCTTAGATAGACACCGGAAAATAAACAATAAATTGAATGCTTTTGGGAACCTACAAAATCCTTTTTAATGGCCTCGAGCTTCTCCCTGAAAGAAATACCCATTTCTTTCATCCTTATAGCCATCTAGTGCTATTGTGTTTCTTTGCGTCACAAAATGTTACAGTCTCTGAAAAAAATGAGACCAAACCACCAAAGAGACAGTAGAAAGGCTGGCAGTGAATACGAGCCATCTGTAGCACATCACAAACCAAGTGACAAAGTGCGAAGGCTGTCATCAGACAATGTATGAGAAGAACAAAGATGGGATCATCACAAGGGGGCAATTCATGGACAGCCCCATGCTCCTCTAGTATCTTCTCAATACTGAGAGAAATGGCAACCACTCTCAACACACTGGGTGAACTTATAGTAGTGTATGTATGGTAGCACATAGACAAGGAATTTTCCAGGGATAAATAAGAGTGAGGGAGCTCATTAGGAGGTTCTGGCAATAGTACAGGAAAAGTGAAAAGCTGTATTTGGTAACTATGACATTTTTGGTAATTTCTGAAAAAGTTGTTTCAGCCTTCTGATAAGGGCAGAAGCTATATTTCAAGAGATTAATGGCTTTGGGACAAGTGCATAGTGAAGAAGTGGTGTGTGGAGAAGGGGGAATACATCTGAAGTGAAGGGAAGGAAGGATTTATGATAGTTTCTTCAGGGAGTAACAAAATCAAGGTAAAGGTATTTTTAGAGAAGAAGCCAGAGCACATACATATTATTAAGAAGGGACAACAGAGGAGTAAAGATTGGAAAAAGAACTAACAAAATAAGGTCACACAAGACGTGAGAGGGATTAAATTGAGAAAATAGGTTGACCTTGAAGAAAAGAGAAACCTTATACTCTGAGACAAAAAGGATAAAGAAGATTGATGGAGATAGATGTTTGAAGCTAGAGGAGAAAGAAGTTAAGGGAGTTAATGTGAGACAGACTTAACATTCTCAATAGGAAAGAAAGCCATTTGCAGAGAATGAAGGGGTAGCAGGGAGGTAGAAGTTTGAAGGAGGGAAGGAAAGGTTTGAAACACTCCCTTTGGGGAATAGGAAATGGATCTGAACAACACAACTGCTTCTAACTCCAATGCAGAGAAAATGGATGGCAGGATTTGCCAAAACTGTGGATTGTCAGGACAGGCAAAAAGTGTGAGAGTAATATTGGAAGCATCATGGAAAGAGATGATCTTGGGGTCCAAGTTGGGTAGTGGGACAAGTGATGTTAAAAAAAAAAGACCAATGGACTAAGTAAGAGTCAAAGGAGTAATGTTCATGATGGGGACAATAATAGATTCAGTATGAATGAGAGAAAGGAGAGGTCTTCGATGTAAGAGGTAGGATAGGCAGTGTAAGATAATGAATAAGAACTAGCCTTAAAGTCAGGATTGAAGTCTGGCCTCTAACACACACTGGCTTTGTGCCCTTCTGCCTCACAGTATCCCCAGGCTTCTTTGTAAGATTAGACGTTGAAAAGCAAGTACCCAACTACAATGATAGGGGTTGTTTCAATATTCTGGGTTCCCATATCTAGATTCCAGGTCCCGTCTAAATATATGGATATCGCTATGTGTATATAAAATATGTCACATATATCACATATATAAAGACATATATTCTCTTGGACTGCTACTCATCTTAGGAAAAATAACTATTTCTATCAGATGAGTCAAGAAGTATTGTCTTCATCGATTCAATTTATTTGGAAACCTATTTCAGAGGTGATTTGGGATAGGAAAGGTATTTTTTAATGCTGTTCTAGGCATTTAGCATCTTTCGACCTGGAGAAAATAAAAACAGCATTTATATTACATTTTAAGGTTTACAAAGCACTTTGCATATGTTAGCCCATTTAATCCTTACAATAACCCTGGGGGATAAATATTGTTGTTATTTTCAATTTACAGATGAGAAAACCAAGGCAGACAAAAGTTAAGTCACTTTCCAGAGTCATGTAACTAGTAAGTATCTGAAGCAGAATGTGTGCTTAGGTCTTTCTGGCTCCAGGTTCTATATTCAGCTCAATTCATCTCCTACTTGCTTTGAAAAATAATGCTTAAACTAAATAAATATCATTCATTAGCTACCACCTATTTAACTTACTCCAACTATACCACTTTAATGATCAAAAAGAAAAAAAAATCCCTAAAATGCTTAGAAGAAAAATACAGCGCATCTTAAAATAATTTGGTCAAGTATTGCAAAAAATTTACATTTTTCCAACCTCCATAATCCAGATTTTGGAAATATCTAGATTTCTTGACTGAGCCATTGGTGATATAAAGATATAAGCAGGTCACTGTAAATAAAGTATTCTGGGCCATGTGATTGACTTTTAGTCAGAGGACCCGGATTTAAATCTACTACTCACTCTACCTTTGCTACCTTAATCTATTTCTTCTCTATGACCCTCAATTTCTCTATCTGCAAATGAGAGGCTTGGCTGAGGTGATTCCAAAGGTTGCTGTGATCTTTTGGTTAGCAGTCTCCTGTGCTCCATGGGGACCCGAGAACTTTGGACTATGGACCCAATGTTTGCCCAATTCACATTAATTGGAATGAATTAAATTATAGTCCTTTTGATTAGCTGTTCCTGTCCATGTTCTGAGGAGAGAGGTTGAGCCTGTTTTATTCCTTTGAGAGATGGAGAAATCAAGACCTGGGGCTATTTAGCAAAGAATCCAAGTTCACCCAGCAGGTCAAATGACAAAGATGGGATCAGACCTCCAGTTTCCTGACTGCCTAACCCCAAAGTCAGTTTGTGACCTTCCCCTTAGTAGGAGATGAAATTGAAGCTAAGGAAGGCAAAGGAAGCTCTAATTTAATTGCTAGAGAACATGGTTTGGCCAGGCTGATCATGGTTAATTAATTCTTATTTAGGTTTCCGATATAAAAAAATTAATGAGTGGACTCACCTTTGAATCCCCAAAACGTTTGTTGGAAACCAGACAAGATATGTATATGAACAAGCTCACATTAAAAGAAGGACTTGGTGTTGGAAAGCTATTGGTACAACAGAAATGGGCTTAGAGTGAAAAAAAGAATATACCACTCATGTGGCATTGGAAGAATATACTCATATAGCATCGAAGAGAGTGGGTGTTCTTCAGTCTCCATTAATGGTCTCCTACAGTCCTTGGATGAGGATTCTCCAAACCATACATTCCTCGGTCTTTGGAGACTAATTGAGCTTTAGATCAGTTCAGACTCAAGGTCTGACTCCAAATCCAATTCCCTATTCTAGAAGGCCTGGTGGGTAGAATGGACTAGGATTCAAAAAGACTTGAATTTAAATCTTGCTTCAAACTCTTTCTAGCTGTGTGACCTTGGGCAAATCATTTAACAGCTGTTTGCCTCATCTGTAATAGTATAATAATAGTACCTACCTCTCAGGGTTGTTGTGAGGCTCAAATGAGGTAAATTTGGAAAGTATTTAGCATAGGGACTGGTACATAGAAAGCACTATGTAAATGTTAGCTATTATCCAGACCTTAACACAATGTGTGGGCCATGGTAGGTACTTGATAAGAGTTTATTGAATTAAACATCAGTTATATCAGAAGAGCCAAATTTCATGCTGACTAAATTCCCCATTGGGCCAGAACCAGATTAAAATGTACTTGGGAACAATTTAACAAAATAAACAAAAATACAATACAACACAGATAAAGTTAATTTGAGGTTTTCTAAGGCCATATACAGTCTGCAGGTATCCCTTTTCTACTGAGTTTGACAGAAATCAATCTTCCTGATCAGTGGATCTGATTAAATTCCAGAGCTCCTGAAAGAGAACATCTTATCAAAACCAACAACTACTCTTTACCCCTGTGACATGGCCTCCATATAGCTCTTTGTGGGCCCCCAAGCAAAAGAAGAAATGCAAAAGGAGTCATGGTGAAGTTCATGCTCTGGCTTTAGGCAAGTGCTAGAAGCAAGAGATCATGCCTAACTGAGACCTTGACATAGAAAAGTAAGGACTATAAACAGAGAGACTAAATTATATAATTGAAAAGAATCAGGGATTTTGTGAGACACTAGGGATACAACCACAACAATGCTTGTTGACTGAATGACAAAAACAAACAACAACAACAAAAGCAGCTCTTGTCCTCAAGGAGTTTATATTCTATTATCTATCAAAAGCGTCACTTTCAAAGAAGGAAATTGACCAACTACACCAGGCTTTTGGGGTTGGCAGCCC
>CM053600.1:159618414-159655764 GCA_028646575.1 Pseudocheirus occidentalis | reverse complement strand
AGATAGATAGATAGATAGATAGATAGATAGTTGATAAATAATGGATAGAAATAGGCTGACGACAACAGAGAGAGAGAGAAAGAGAGATTGTCATGCCCAATATTCAACAACTCTAGTTTCTGTTTGTTTGTTTGGGGTTTTTTCTTCCATGACATTTTAATCCTTCTCAGCTGCCTGGGATCCCCTGAAAGTTTCTCAGCTACATTTCCCTAGTGTCCCTGTGTCAAAGGAAATAACCAGAAGGGAAATAAGAAAGCTATTACTTCATGCAGTGTCACTGAAAGGGAAGGCAGAGAAATCCCATTCTCAGGCTGGGCAAAGGCTCTGTTCACAGAGAGGAAAATTACCAGAAGTCTTTCTAAAGTGACTAATCAGGGCCAGGAAGTGAGCTCCCTGCCTTCTCAATATCTGAAACTGCTCAGGTTGAATCAGGGGTATCAGTATTGTGAGGCTCAAGGAAAATAATGAAGGTAAAGCATTTGAGTTCCATATAAATGCCAGTTATTGTTATTACCATTATTGTTGTGGTTATTATTATTAATCAGTCTCCAGTCCCCAGGCCTCCCATGCTTGTTAGTAACTTCTTTCCTAGGCCTTCTTCTGCAGTCCTCCTGAGCCCAAATAATATTTTATAGGGCAAGACCAGAGTGCGCTGGTAAATGTTTGAAAACCAGCCTCTCCAAAGACAAAAATGAAAAAAAAAAAAGTAGGCAGTTCACACTTGTAAGTTTAATATGCATTATTAACAGTTTCCTAAACCTGGGTAATCAAGAAAACAATAAATCAAACTCTGAGTTGAGGCAGTTGCTAATTTCTGAGGTATAAATGCTGACACTGAAAAATTTAACAATGGACTTTTTCAAGCCTGGGGTTGCTGTAAACAATACTCCTGAGTTCTACTAGGACTTTAGAGATTTCAAAGCACTCTTATGGGTAGTGTCTCAGTGGATGGACACAACAACCCCATGAAGTAGTCGGTACAAATCTCATTACACGCGTTTGTTCAGATGAGGCACATTAAGTTAAATAACACAACCAACGTGATACAGATAGTAGGATTCAGGGCTGGGAAGAAAAGCCAGGTTCTACCATTTCTACTTCACAGCTCCTTCCACCATACCTGAAGGGTTGTTTTTGCCTAAAAGGACAGAAACAGAGATCAGTGAAAGCCTGGTTAATGCCCCTTAATGCTACATAACAATAGAGCCACCATTCCGGCTTGAGATATCTAATTTGTTTTCAATTTTATACTTAGCATCAGTTCATGCAAGTGTTGCCAGGTTTTACAGAAGTCCACCTGCTCACCATTTCTTATGGACCAATAGTATTCCATTACATTCATATACTACAACTTGTTCAGTCATTCCCCAATTGATGGACATACCCTCAATTTCCAATTCTTTGCCACAACAAAAAGAGCTGCTATAAATATTTTTGCATATGTGGGTTCTTTTTGCTTTTTCTATGATCTCTTTGGGATACAGACCTAGTAGTGGTATTAGTGGATCAAAGGGTAGGCACATTTTTATAGCCCTTTGGGCATAGTTTCACATTGTTCTCCAGAGTGGTTGGATTAGTTCACAACTTCACCAACAATGCATTAGTGTTCCAATTTTCCCACATCTCCAACATTTATTATGTTTCTGTTTTGTCATGTTAGCCAATCTCATAGGTGTGAGGTGGTACCTAAGAGTTGTTTTAATTTGCATTTCTCTAATCAATAGTGATTTAGAACATTTTTTCATATGACTGTAGATAACTTTAATTACTTCATATAAACGTGCCAGGCAACTCTTTAAGACAATAAACAATAGAGAAGATGCCAATCTGCATTGGTAGAGGAAGCACCTCCCTGGAAGCTACCTACGCCTGTGAAAACACAGCTTGGATCCAAAACCAAAACAAAACAAAAGGACACCATGCAGGATGACAAGGATTTACAAGTGAATTTTTCCAAGACTTCAAAAAAATAAGTAATCTATATATTAAATAGACTATTCCTAAAGATGGGTATCTAATTCTTTTTATGAGGGAAATATGGACTTGATTGCCAAATCTAGCAAAAAAATGAAACTGACAAGAAAAATGTAGGGCAACATCATTAATGAATTAATTATGGTGGTGATTTAATGTATTTTTTTTAAATAAAAACCTATCAGCAAACACAATAAGCATTCTAAAAAGGGTTAGATTTCTAAAGCTCATTTCAGCTCCCAGGAGGGGGCGTTTTATTATGAGACTATCCACACAGTTCTGCCATCTTCCTCAGCCTCCAATAGAAGGCATATTTTTGCCTTTGCTGACAGATCAGTTCTCTAATAATTGATCTGAACAGATAAGAACCTTCACATGTGTTTATACCCAAACACTTTCTTCCACTATCCTTAAAGCCTTCTTTTTGCATATTCTCACAATCCCAACCTTTATACTTGAGAGTTTTGAGGGGCTGGGGAAGGAGATAATGGAAAATAGTTATCTTGCACCTTGCAAGTAGTTCTCTGATTCCTATTTCATGTACGTTGAAGGTACATGTGAGGCATTCAGAGTTAAGTGACTTGTCCAGGGTCACACAGTTAGTAAGTGTCAGGTGTCTGAGGCTAGATTTGAACTCAGTTCCTCCTGACTTCAGGGCTGGGATTTTATCCACTATGACACCTATCTGCCCCAAAGGTGACTCAATCACAAAATCTAAACTAAAAAGACCTTAATTCTATCTAGTCTAGTGCAACATGAACCTAAGTAAGAATTTCTTCTACAACATTCTCAACAAGTGATGATCTAACCTTTATTTAAATAAAAAAATGAGGTAATAAGTAACTTTAGCAAAAATCATTGCTATAAGAATGATACACAGACACTATCTGCTTATTCATTTACCGCTGGATAATAATTAAAATGAGGGAGGGGAAGAAAAATAAGATTTGTAAAAATAAATTATTATATATTTAATAATTAAATTATAGAATGACAAAATTTTTAGAGTGCTGTGTCTACAAAAATATTCTTAGGTTTACTTGTAAGATCAAATAAATCTAGAAAAATTTTAATTATTTCAATATAAATATAGTATTGTGCAAGTGGTGTGATAGCCCCTTTAGGCTGATCCAATTTAGTAAAAATGATAATGTTTATCAAAGTAGCATGTTTGATCACATCCAACTCTTCATGACCTCATTTGGAGTTTTCTTGGCAAAGACACTGGAATGGTTTGCCATTTCCTTCTCCAGCTCATTTTACAAATGAGGAACTGAGACAAACAGGGTTAAGTGACTTGTCCAGGGTCACACAGCTAGTATCAGAGGCCAGATTTGAACTCAGGGAGATGAATCTTCCTTACTCTAGACCCAACACTCTATCTGCTGCACCATTTATCTGCCCTAAAAAATTTATAGATTTTATGTAATACTAGTCAATATGTCATTTTTTTGTATTTGGGAGAAATTTAAATAGAAGTATGGTCAAAAAGAATGAATTTAGCACCATACTTCACACTATAAATTACAATAAAGATCAATTAGAATAATGACCTTAACATTGTTTAAATGTTACAAAGAAGCAATATCCTTTTTTCAGTTGCAGAGAAGATAAAAATCTATAAAAACCATTAGAAGGAAATATTGAGGACAAAGTAAAAGGATTTGATTACATAAAAATAATAAGATTTTCCGTAACAACAAAAAATAACAAAATAAAAAGAAACAGATTGAGGCAAACAACCTCTTTAGTAAATATGTCTGATTAATGTCCATAATAAACTGATATAAATCGTAGGCACGATATCTATTTCCCACCAGTAAAATGGTCAAAGGATATAAATAAACTTTCCTTTTCAAAAGTCCCCCCCAAAACTCCAGAAATTGTAAATAATCACTTGGAAAATTGTTCATATGTCTAATAATCAGAGAAACAAATTTAAATAACTTCAAAGCACAATATTAAGTTCATTAAGTTATTTTTAAAATAGGTTAAAATGCTACAGTTCAAAGGCATCAGAACTGAAGAAAAACAGGTACATTATTCATGGAATATAAATTGGTGTTATATTTTTTGAGAGGATTCATAAAATGAATTATATCCTTTGACTCACTGATACCACAAGTAGGGATAATACAGTGCTTAATTGATAGGTTTGGGGTTTTGGGGGTTGGTTGGTTTTTTTAAGAGTGCTGTATCTACAAAAATATTCTTAGGTTTACTTGTAAGACAAAAAAAATCTAGAAAAAAACTGGGGAAAGGCTGAACAAATTGTCTCTCTCAATGCAACAGAATATTACTGTACTGCTAAAACTAGCAAATATAAGCATAATCCCCTTTCTCTCTCCCTTCATCTCTTTGGCTGCTATAAGGAAGCAGCTAAATTCAGCTGCCTGTTGGAACAGAGTAAGAGTCCCCTCTCACTCAGGCATATCATTGTAAAGAGAGACAGGAAAATTAAAAGACTCAGACCAACAAAGAAGGAAAAACGATAATAGGAGTGAAGTCTCACTTTGCATCTGGTCTACCTGCCCTTGACTGTACATCATCATTTTACTAGCCAGGAATAATTCAAAGCCCAACTAGTGAACATCAAGATAGTACCAAAGTCTGGAGTCCAGAAGATTCATCTCCCTGATTACAAATATGGCCTTAGGGACTTAGTATCTGTATGACCCAGGCCAAGTCACTTAACTCTGTGTGCCTCAGTTTCCTCATCTGTAAAATGAGCTCAAAAAGGAAATGGCAACGCACTGCAGTATCTCTGGCAAGAAAAATCCAAATAGGGTCACAAAGAGTTGGACCCAACTGAAAATGACTTGACAACAAAGCCAGTGAGCAGTTAGAGAATGGAGTCTGAGGTTGAAGCCAGTGATTAAATTATGAATGGAAGAGTAGCAACATTGAGAGCCAATACCAACTCCAGAACTTTGGTTCACAATCCAGAGATTGAGTTTCCTCCTCCAGAAATCAATGGAAAGGAATTAGGGAAATGTTTGCTTGGCCTAAAGGCGCAGGTGATGGATGGAAGACCAAAGTCTAGACATTTGAATTCTGTTTTTCCAAAAGTCCTGGTCTGGGGGTGGTCAGAGTCTAGCCTATAGACACATATCTTTATATTATTATTGAAATTTATTTTTTGTTTGTATTTCTTTGATGATTCTATGCCTAACTATAAAAAAATAAAAACAAAGATATTGTATTCATTTCAGTATTTGTGTTTGTGACCTGGTCTGGTCAACATCATTATGGACTTGTCAAGTCACTTGTCAGGCTCAGTAGAATGTAGGCCACTCAGGGAAGAGGAGAGAGGCTCAGAACTACTCTGATTGAGTAAATGTACAATGACCACACCCATTAGAACCAGAGCAAGGACTGAGAAAGAGGGAACAAGGGGAAAGAAAGTCGCTGACTCTCAGAATCATTGGGAGTTTGGAGCTTCCACAGAGCTCTCTGGTAGGCACTGAGTGAAGACTATAAAAGCCTGGATAAGCTGGTATTTCTCAGGGCCTAGACTTTGAATTGCCTGAGGCATTTTATTCTTTTGAACCAGAATCCTAGCTTCCAATCGTCTAAAAAGGAAAATCTTCTAAGGGGATCTGAGTGGATAACTAGTAAGTTAGAATAAGTATTTTATAATAATAACTGACATTTGTAAAGTGCTTCAGGTGCATCATTCTTAAGTTAAATGACTAAAGTTTGATTAAAACTGTATTCTATATTTAAATTGTTTTATAAATTAATTAAAATATTCTATATTTTAAAATTCTTTATTAAATACATTGTCTCATTTGAGCTCATGATTATACTGGGAGGTCAGTACTATCATCATTATGTCATTTTTGCATATGTGTAAACTGAGGCTCGGATAGATTAAATGACTTATCTATGGCCACTCAACTAGAAAGGAACAAAAGGAGAATTTGATTCTAGGTTTTACTGACCCCAAGTCTAGCATGCTTTAGATTGTAGAAGCGTCATCCCTATGATGCTTCTCAGGTGATTTGAATTGTTTAAAATGGAATTCTGTCAGGCCTACAGAGACTGGTTCATTTTAAGAACCTCAATGTGATCTGTCAGTTAAGAGTGCTGTCAATCATTCATGAAGGTCAATTGTATTATTATTCCCTTTGTAAATCAGAGGTAGTGTTCCCATACCCTCATTATCAGTGCTTAGGGATAACTCCTTCCCAGTTGATGGAGGCAGCTACTAGCTGCCAGCTAAAAATGGTAATTATTATCATGGTTGTTGCTATTGCTATTATTTCTAAAATATAACTTAATTAACATCAACATGCAATATTTACCCTGAAACTGACCTTTTTCTTCTGTAGCTCCCTCAGGCTACTTTTGCCATTTCCCCTTACATCCCCCTATTTCCGATGTTTGTGCTCTAGGTTACATTCATCAAAGCTTCTCTAGATTTTCATCTTAACTAGAATTCACATAGAAAAAAAATACTAGACCAATCAAGAGGGATCATACCACCACCACCCCTCCCTCACTCTCCCAAGGATGCTCTATGCCTAGAAAAAAAGAGGAAACAATGACTCTGAACACCTGGCTTCCTCATCACTAATGATAATAATAACAATCATAAGAGTTATGTCACTTATCACATTAAAGTTTGTAAAAGATTCTATTTATGTTACCCTATTTGATCTATACCCCAACCCCTCCAATTTAGGCATAATCCATAGCAGGTCAAATATCTTACGTTTGCTCTGACAAATCTACTCACCCAACAAAGGCAAATCACTCATAGAAGTGCTGCCCAGCACCATGCATCCTGGGCATTCACCAAGAATGTCTTCTTAATCAGTCAGTCTTATGTCAAGAACACTCACTCCAAGAGAGTCGCCACATCTTGCCCTTTGTAACTTCCCAACATCTCTGGCATCTGATCCCTTCATTGCCCATTCTTAGCAATGCCACCTTAGTTCAGGTGATAAGACTTCCGTCTTCTAGTATTGCAACAATCTCCTAATTGGCTTCCCTGGCCTCAAGACTCCCCTCAATCCAATCCATCCTACAGACTGCTGCCAAAAAGATTTCTTTATATGTGCAGATCTGAACTTGTGGCTCTCCTAGTCAATCAACCCTATTGACTCCAGGATAAAATATAAACTCTTTTGTTTAGGTTTTAGAACCCTGAACAGCCTGGCCCCAATTTACCTTTCAGTCTCATGGATATTAGTCCCTCCCTTTCATTCTGTCTTTCAGCCAAACCAGCCTTCTCTCTGTTCCTCGCTTCTAACAGGCCATCTCCTGACTCTGTACCTAAGCCACCCCTTCGTGCCTTTGGTGTGGTCTCTCCCTACTTCCATTTCAAAGAATTTCTCTCTTCCTTGAACATGCAGCTTAGGTACCAACTAGGAAAGACATGAAAACTTTCTAGACCCCTACACTGCTAATACCCACCCACCCAAATGATTTTATATTTAACTGCTTTATATATGTTTTTATGTATTCACTTTATATTGATTTTCTGTATCTTTTCACATGTACCGCTGATTCTCCCATCTAAACGTAAATTCCTTAAGAGGAAAATTTGTTTCCTACTTTTGCACTAGTATCCCCAACACCTGGCACAGGGTGCTTTATACATACTTATTCAATGAATGATGATGAGAAGGGAGGAAAAAACACATTTGGTGCCATCTCCAAAGCCTGCTCCCCCATATTGCAGGAGGCCAAGACAGGCATATGGGTAATCTCCCATTCTGCCTGCAGTAGACAGGAAGAGACAATATCATCCCTCTGGTGACCAAGCCTAAGTGCTGGGAATGCCATTAGAAACCAAGCTCTGAATCAAAATGTGCCTTCTGTTTAAAAAGTTATAAAATCTGGCCTTTTGAGCCTGGAGCAGGAGAAAGTTTGTGGGCGGCCCCAGGGTCTTCTTGGTGGGCTTTCTGGTTAGTCAATCTAGTTCTGTATTCCTGCAACCTCCAGTTGGACAGACTTCCAGGGAGGTTCCTAATAACTAAGGGAGAAAGGGAGAGTGGAAAGGAAAAATAAACAGAGGGAAGAGCCAGCTGGAATGGAGAGGCTGATGCTCTGTCTGAACTTTGTACACGGAGACAGTGCTCCAGCCCCCTCTTCCCTCTGAGCCCAGGAGGCAACCCTGTGGTCAATCAAATATCCAACTCTTTTTTTTAATATCCACTGGGGATTTTCTGCTGCCTCCTAAACCTGAAAGATTGATGGAAGAAAAACCAATTCTGTTCCTGTTAGCTTCTTCTCCCTCCTGTTAACTTCTCCCTTCATTGACTGCCTTGTCTCTCCACATGTTCACACTCTCTTAAAACTTCCTACTTTCTCCTTGGTAACCCCTTGGTTTTAAGTAAAGAATATTGACAGTCTCTGACTTCATTGTAGATTTAATGTTATGTGGGGATAAACAAAGAAACAAAAACCAAAATTAAAACGTGGAAATTGAGCAACAAGCTGGACCCCTGAACAGTGAACTTGGGTGGGAGGAGCTGGGTTTGACTGCTAGTATCTGTATAACCTTGGTGAAGGCACTTACCAAATGACCTCTTCACATTTTCCATACTAACCCAATTAGAGTAGAAGAGTTGGGAATGGAGTTTTTAAGGGGTGGGGGACTTCAGCTATGCGACTTTAAAGTTTGATTAAAACTGCATTCTATATTAAAATAATTTTATTAATTAAAATATTATATATTTTAAAATACTACATTAAAGCTATAAGAGCATAGAATTCAGTGCCAGAAGAAATCCTAGCAATTATCTAGTCGGTTTATTTCATTATACACATAGGAACTCCATGAAGTCCAGTGGGGAACTATCTTGCCCAAGATCAACATGTAGCTAGTAAAAGAGACAGGAGACCACCCCCCCCACACACACACACACATACACACCTCTTCCATCTCCAGATCTGTTCTGCAGGGGTTAACTTTGCTCTCAGGTTCTATAGCATGATTTTGCCGTGTGTCTGAATGCTGTTAGTCTGGCTGAGAATGTAAGCTCTTCATTGAAGTCAGAACCTCAGACATTCATTGCTTAACCTTCATTGGTTGTTGTTCAGTCGCTTCAGTTGTGTCTGACTCTTCATGACACTATTTGGGGTTTTCTTGGCAGAGATTCTAGAGTGGTTTGCCATTTCCTTCTCCAACTCATTTGACAGTTGAGGAAACTGAGGCAAACGGGATGAAGCAACTTGGCCAGGGCCACACAGCTGGTTAGGGTCTGAAACTCAGGTTCTCCTGACTCTTAAGTCCAATGCTTTATCCTCTGCACCACCTAGCTGCCCTATTATTATCCCTTGTGATTATTATTGCAGACTTTTGAGTCCATGAGTTTGGGGTTCTGTTTTGTTTTGTCTTCAATAGGTTCAAACTGGCTTCCATTGAAAGTGACTTGCCAAGGGTTCACATAACTAAAGCAGAATCAGACTTAGCTCTTCAGAACTCCCAAGCTCTTCTGGCAGTGGATATGGTCCTGAGCCTTGGGACATAATATTCTCCAAAGAATTGGACTAGAGAATCACCCAAAAGGCAACGGAGAAGCAGAGAGTGGATAAAAGGGGTAACACATTACAAAAGAGAAGCAGGATTAAGGATGTCTCCACCATCTTAAACTAACTGATAACTGATTGGTGGTGGCCTTAGTGGTCCTCAAGGTTTGGTTCCATTTTATATTGTTTTCATGTGTTTTTGATAGTTTCCAGTGGGGTCAAGAATGATCATTACTGAAGGTCCCTAGTAGGTCCACATGTTATCCCTTATCATGAATATCACCTGCAGAGCCCTTCGACTCTCACACTAGACGTTTTGTCACTCTCTTTGACTCTGCCTAAATTTGTGACAGTCAAAGAATAAAGTAGAATATATAAACTAAGATAATGCTGCCACTAAAAGAAACAGAATGACTCAGCAGAAAGAACACGTGCTTTGGACCTGAATCAAACCTCACCTCTGCCATTTACTGCTTTGTGAGCTTGGGGCAAGTCACCCAACCTCTAGGCTTGAGTCTCCTTCTCTGTAAAATAAGTGTTGGACCGGAAGACTCTATGGTCCCTTCTATCTCTAAACTATGCACTACTCCCAACTATATAATGTATATGAAATGAGGGGAGTAGGATTTATTATTGTGTCTTGTTTATCTCTATTATATAGATGGACAAACTGAGGCATGGAGAAAGTAATTTTGCTGTCATCACACGGGGACTCTGAGATAAAATTGAGGCTAGAGCTTGTGTGCCCTGATATCTAACCAAGTGCTAACCTAGAGTGGTCCGTGACTAGGCAGTCACTTAATGACTGGATATACCTTTCTTTTATAGATTCTGAGGGTTTATAGACCCTATTTGTAAGTGGAGATAGAGTCCTTGAGTGCTCCTTTTCATTACTCTACCTTGAAGGCTCTGGTGACAGCCAGATGTCCCCTTCTCTATTCAATATATACTCTTGTTCATATAGTCATCTCCTAGAAGTAAATGGCCAGATGGCATCTGTAACCAACTATGGGGGTTGCTGACAGGGTACAAGGAGACAAAGAGGCAAAGAACACACACAAGGAAAGGCTTATCTTCTGCTGAGTTGAGATTGTTTCAGAAGTACAGTATGATGCAAGTGACTGGAATACTTGAGGGGAAAAAAATATTTCAAGCAATTTTCTGAGAGAGCAGAGATTAAAACTTAAGTCCTACTTAGGTGAAGCATTCAGCTCAATTGGGAAGCAGCGAAGAAATGTTCCCAAATCTGAAGGATTGTGGGGCTTGTTTTTGTTTTCTTTTGGTTTGATTTTTTATCAGGAAGGAGTTGAGTAAGAGTTGAGTTCTGTGGTCTCTAATTTTAGAGAAAGAAAGGAGCAGAGCAATGGGAAGGGACAAAGAGGAAGAGGAAGAAGATTGTGAATCATACATAAAAGATAAAGGAGTAGATAAAGACAAAGACTGGAACCAAGGGACAGCAGTCCAGAGGAAGTGTTTTTCTTTCATTTGAGGCATTGATTCATAGCAAGGAAGAGTCACATGATACAGAAAAGGCAATGTGAAGATGAGGAAACCAGATGTTATGGTTGAGGAAACTGAGGCACAGAGTGGTTGTTACTTGCCTGTGGTCACAACATTAGTAAGTACCTGAAGGTAAATTTGAACTCAAGTCTTCCTGACTCTAAGCCTAGAACTCTGTTCACTAAACTGCCTAGCTGCCTGGATAATTACAAATGGAAGATGATGAATTCCATTTGAGCATATTGAGTTTGAGGGACCCAGGTAACCTGGGGGAAATTTGTAGCAAGAAGGTTGACATTCTGGACTTAGAGCGCTGGGGAGAAGTAGAGGATAAAGGTATAACTTTGGAATCAATTACATAGAGATGATAACACCTCAAACAAGATAACATTCATGCATCCCTTTGCAAACCTTAAAGTGCTACATACATATTAATTAAGATTTGAGGAGGAGGATCATTGAAGTCATGAGAGTAGAAGAGATAGCTATGGAAGACAGCATAGAAAGAGAAGATGGATGGCAAAGTCTTGGGGGATGCCCACCTTTAGAGGTCAAGAAAGAAACATGAACCAAGAGATTAAGAAAGGGTGATCAGAGAGGCAGGAAAAGTCCAAAGAGAACTCAAGGACAATGAGGACTGGGTCGAGGTCATTGGCCTGGGTATTTAAAGGCTTGCAAATAACCTCGGAGAGAATAGTTTCAGTAGAGTGAGCCAAGGGAAGTCAGACTGCAGGGGGCTGAGGAGGGGGTTGTTAGGGGGAGGAAATGGAGGCAGGAAAGAACAGAAAATTCTCTTTTAGAAGTTTAGCAGAGAAAGAGATGAGATAAATTTGATAATACTTTAGAGAGTAGTAGGGTCAAAGGAAGGTTTTACTGCTGTTTGTTTTTTGAAGATAAGAAAGTCCTGAGCATGTCTGTAGGCAAAGGGAGAAAATGAAGAGAGAAAAAGAGGAAATGACCAGTGGAACAAAATCCTGGAGGAGACAAAGGGGCTTATATTAAAGACACAGTTAGAAGGATAGTAGTAGAGGAGAGAGAGGAGAGGAAGTAAACCTAGCCCCCTCTGACTTCCCAGCCTCCTCACACCTTAGTCCTCAACACCTCCTCTGATCCAGTGACATTGGCCTCCTTGTCCCAGGAACAAGACTCTCCATCTTTCAGCACCAGGCATTTTGTCAGGTTGTACCTCATGCTTGGAATGTTCTCCCTTATCCCCCTCCTCCCTGGCCTTCCTGGCTTCTTTTAAGTCCCAACTAAAATCCCACCTTCTACAAGAAGCCTTCCCCAACCACTCTTAATTGTAGCGCTTGCTCGCTTTCTTAATTATTTCCTATTTATCTTATATGTAGCTCACTTTGTATATATTTGTTTATCGTCTCTCTCATTAGATTGTAAGCTCCTTGAAGGCAGGGACTATCTTTTGCCTCTTTTTGTATCCCTAGAGCTTAGTACTTAATAAATGTTGATTAATAAATAAATTTGATATTAATTTAAGAAATCAACTTAATAAATTGCTTATAATTAGATGTAAGGTCATCTAAGAGGCTGGAATTAAAATTTTTGTATTTGCATATAAATCAATCAATTATTGAACAAGCATTTATTAAATACCTATTGTGTTCTAGACAAACTGCTAGGACCTGGGAATAGAAACAGAAAAATGAAATAATCCTTGTCCTCTTGGAGTTTATGGTTTACTGACTGTAAACTCAAATCCACAACATGGCATATATGTTGTTTCCCTCTCTGTCTGATTGTAAGCTTCTTGAGGGCTGAGACCAGGGGTATGCTGGAAAATGGTTAACAGCTGCCTTCCCTCAAAATGTACACGTGACACACTTTGAAGTTTAATATGCCTTATCAACATTCTCTCCATCACTTTTTTAAGTGTAAACAATGAAGAAAAGAATGAAACAATAAAGAAAAAGAGTAATTAGGGGGAAAAAAGGAAGGGAAGGAGGACAGAAACTGGACCTAAGTTTTCACTGATATAGGGAACACCTGGATGAGAACATGCCTATTGATATCAATCATCACCTTCTGCCCAACTGACAGTCAGGTTAAATGACTTGCTGAGGGTCACACAGTTAGTATATGTCAGAGGTTAGACTAACCCAGGTCTTCCTGGAATGAATCTGGAAATGGGCTCTGAATTGAATGGGAATAAGGGAGGTTGAGTTGGTTGGACAGCGACTGTCAGTAAATGCTTAATAAAGGTTTGCTGTTTGACTATTCCATTGATGGAAATTACAAAGTTATTATAATAACTGTAAGCTTCTCCTTGAAACAAAAGTCCAACCAACTTTTATTAACACTAAATATTCTTCTGGCAGTGGATATGGTCCTGAGTCTTGGGACATAATATTCTCCAAAGAATTGGACTAGAGAATCATCCAAAAGGCAATGAAGAGGCAGAGAGGGGATAAAAAGCTATAACACATTACAAACAATGAATTACAAAAGGGAAGCAAGATTAATGATGTCTCATTTAGAGAAGCATCTCAGAGAAAGGGAAGAGAGTGAAAGTGGTTCCTAGTGAAAGAAAACTCTGAAACCTTCCCTGTTAGCTTTGTTCAAGAATAATAAGGCCAAGATGTTTTGCCCTCTGGCCTCATTAGCAAAAATAACAAAGCCAGGAAAGTCACATCTTTTCAAGACTTTGGGAAGTTACCTAGGTGATGATGGAATAGTATACTGGTGACCGCAACCATTTCTCAAAATACACAGAATGAGGGGTTTTTTGTTTTGTTTTGTTTTGTTTTATTTTGTTTGTCTTAGGAACAACTCAACAGTATATAGAGGGAATCAAAATCTTTCTTTCTCCCTGAGCTCAGAGACCCCAGCTGTTAATTCAGAAATCAATGATAAGTCAGAGACTTGATGAAGTCTAATGAGTTAAAGGCTTAATGGGGATGGCTAATAGTACTGGTGCATTCACAATGTGATTTTTAACTTAATTTATAGTGATGATAGGTTAAATGGTAAACCCAATAAGCTAAGTCTTTGAGTGGACATCTTCATGTGGGTCCCTGTGTATGTAGTTTAGCAAAAAGAAATAAGGCTTTTTTTTTTACTCTTGAGCATCTTCCTGCTAAGATGTGATATGGTCAACAACCTTCAGATATTGACAAAAGGCCCTGACAACATCAATAGGACCTTCTAGATCAGCAGTTCTCAACCTATGGGTCACAACCCTTTTGGGTGTCAAAAGGGGTTGCCTAAGACCATCAAAAAACACATATTTCCGATGGTCTTAGGAACTGAGACACCACTCCTCTATCTCCAGGCGGGAATCACCCACATGCAGATATACCCACATATGAGTATTAAAGGGTCATGGCATTAGGAAGGTTGTGAACCACTGTTCTAGATGAAGGTATACTGTCACACACATTAAATAATAATTAATAATAATAATAATTGGGGAATAGGGATCAAGCTTGTGATTTTATTAGTACAGGGAACACCCAGGCAAGGAAATTCCCTCCAGTAATGCAGATCAGCACTTCCTCTGCAACTGGTCATCTTAGAAAGCTACCCAGAGCACTGAGAAGTGTCATAAGCCAGTATGTGTCAGAGAAAGGACTCAAATCCACATCTTCCTGGATTAAAAACTCATTTTCTATCTGTTATATCATACTGGCACTTTATTTGATGTTGTGCTTTAAGGTTGGAAAATACTTTATATGCATTATGTGATTTTAATTTTGGCTTCATAGCGAACACTCTCTCCCTACCAAAGGCAGCTACATAGAACATTGGAAAGAGAGTAGTGGACTTGGAATCAGAAAGAGCTGCATTCAAATTCTGCCTCAGACACTGTGTATCAAATGTATATCAAATCTGGACAAATCATTTAATAATAATAGTAAAAAGGAAGGGGAAAGGGGCTAATTTCCTTATCTTTAAAATATCACCTTTTCACACAAATAAAGTCATATCTAAATAATTGGAAAAATATCAGTTGCTGATGGGTAGACCAAGCGAATATAATAAAAATGACAATTCTGCCTAAATTAACTTACTTATTCAGTGCCATACCAATCAAATTACCAAAAAATGTTTTATAGAGCTAGAAAAAATTTAACAAAATTCATCTGAAAGAACAAAAGGTCCAGAATATCAAGGGAATTAATGAAAAGAAATGCTAGGGAAGGTGGCCTAGCCATACCAACCATACATCTTAAGTTGTATTATAAAGCAGCAATCATTAAAACTACTTGGTACTGGCTAAGAAACAGAGGGGTAGATCAGTGGAATAGGTTAGGTATACAAGACACAGTAGTTAATGATTATCACAATCTACTGTTTGATAAACCCAAAGACCCCATCTTCTGGGATAAGAACTCATTATTTGACAAAAACTGCTGGGAAAACTGGAAAACAGTATGGCAGAAACTGGGCATAGACCAACATCAGAAACAATATACCAAAATAAAGTCCAAATGGGTATACAATTTAGATATAAAAGTTGATACCATAAGTAAATTAGGGGAGCAAGAAATAGTTTATGTCAGATTTATGGAGAATGGAGGAATTTATGACCATACAAGAGATAGAAAACATTATAAAACACAAAATAGGTATCATACTCTTAACGTGTTCTTATTCCTTCTATTCTTCTAGCTTCTAGAGGAGAGAAACGGGAAGTATCAGCAATACAGCACTAACCACCAACTAGCATAACCATATGCCTACCCTGTGTATGAATTTTTCCTGATTTTAGTAATGATTGTCATTTATATAGCACCTTAAAGCTTAAAAGCTGTTTTGCTCACAAAAACTCTTTGCAGTAGTCAGAGCAAGTTTTATGGTCCTCATCTGGCAGATAAGGAAACAGAGCTCAGAAGAGTTAAATGTGTTAACCATGGTCAGGGAAATATCTTGTGGCAGACTTGGGATTTGAACTCAGGTCTTCCGCCTCCAAATCCATCAACTCCTATCATATATAACACACTGTCCAAAGGTAATTCTTTGATATTAAATATGCCCAGGAACCTCCCTTAAAGATCAAGTGTCTTTGGAATAGAAGACCATAAATTCATGTTTCCCAGGCAGCATTTTCTTAAAGCATAGTCAGAGGACTAGTGGAGGTCCTTTAGGAGTCAAGAAGGGGGAAAAGAAAGAGAAGGGGAGAGGACTAGGGCTGAAGATCATGAAATAATTCAATTCAACAAATATTTGTTAAGCATCTATTACACAAAAGCTCTGTGCTAGGTACTGGAGTTTGATTTTAGGGTTTTGTTTTGTTCTTTAACAAGAGTTCCTGCCCTCAAGGCACTGATAATCCAGTAGGCAAAGACGAGAAATGTGCACAGATAAATATAAATTAAATTATACAATGAATAAGCATAAAAGCAGCATAAAGCGTTATGAGATTAGACAGAGGAAAAATCATTTTCAGCACAGGAAACCAATGTTTATCGAGTCACTATTATGGATGTATCGTGTATATGCTTGAGTCCTGATGACTTCACCAAATGACTGAAGTCTGCGTTAGTGACCTCTGCTTGAGAAGGTGGACCTACGGAAATGGATCTGATTCACTCATTATTGTACAAATCTGCATCATGGTCGCATAAGCATTTACTAAACGTAGCTAGATGATAGTACAATTTTGAAGACACAAACAGGAGAAACAGAAGGAGGGAAAACTTAGCTAGTCAAAGGAATTCATTACACAGTCCATAAGAACTCATTACTCTTAAAAAAAAGAATCCATTACTCTCAGAATCGTTTCTGGCTGATACTTATACATACTTATATCTATTATTTCATTGATAATGGGCATTCTTCCCATTAGTACAGATGCAAGCACTCTCCACCTTCTGATCTTTTTTTTTTTCTTTTTGGAGGGCAGTTGGGGTTAAGTGACTTGCCCAAGGTCACACGGCTAGTTTTTTAGTGTTAAGTGTCTGAGGCCGGATTTGAACTCAGGTCCTCCTGACTCCAGGGCTGGTGCTCTACTCACTGTGCCACCTAGCCACCCCTCCACCTTCTGATCTTGAGCAATCTTTGCCCATGTTCTCCTATAGGGCATCTACTTTTTAGAAAAATCCAAATACCATTTCTTGGATTCTGTGCATTGGAATTTTCTATTTTCAAATACCAGAATCCGTTCCTTATTTGACACCCTGGAAAGCCCTCGTCTCAAGAGTAGCCATTGTATACATTCTTCCTTCTCAAAAGCTATGTTTAATCACTGGATTTCTTTCAATGGTCTGGTCAGAGGATTACTGTCTTAAAAGCTGCCTGAAATTCTCAAAAGAAGAAACACAAACTATCAACAACCACTTGAAAAAGTGTTAAAAAAAAAAAACAGATCACTAATAATGGGAGAAAGGTAAATTAAACAACAAACTGATGAAGATTACAAAATTCCATGCCATCAGTTGTGTGGACCATAGATTTAGAGCTGGAACAGACCTTGGAAATCTTTGAGTCCACCTCTCTCATTTTTCAGTTGAAACATCTAAAAGCAAAAAAAGTTAGAGGACATGTTCACAATCACATTGCTATTAATTGAGAAGTGAACCTAGGTTTTCCTAAATCTCAGTCCAGGAATCTGTCAACTATATCACACTAATTCATTGTTCGCAGAGTTACATGTTGATTCCACTGTTTTAGAAAGCAATATAGAATTAGGGTTTATAGTGCTGCCCTTAGTCATCGCTCCCCTATACAATTAATATTCTGCAGGGAAAACAGAAAGCCCAACATGAACTAGTTCCATAACAGTCTTGCTTTAAGAGTTCAGAAAGAGAAATAGCAGTTCCAGCAACAATGCCTCCCAAACAGCCTTTGGTGCATTCATCAAAATTAATTTAACAAACATTTTGAATGTGACAAAGGTTTGTTAAGGATCTATTCTTGTTCAATTGTTTCAGCTGTATCTGACTCTCTGTGACCCATTTTGGGGTTTCCTTGGCAATAATACTAGAGTGGTTTGCCATTTCCTTCTCCAGCTCATTTTACAGCTGAGGAAACTGAGGCAAGGGTTAAGAGGCTTGCCTGGAATCACACAGCTAGTAAGTGTCTGAAGCTTGATTTAAACTTATGAGAATGAGTGTTCCTGGATCCAAACTGGACGCTCTGTCCACTATTGCACAACCCAGCTACCCCAAAAATCTTCTACATGTATCTTATATCAAGAAAAGGCCAAATGCTATAGTAGAAAATATACTGGGTTTAGACACAAAGGATCTGGGTTGGAATTCTAGTTCTCCTACTTACTAATGGTATGGCCTTTGACAAGTCACTTAATTTCACAGGGCCTCAGTTTCCTCAACTGTAGAAATGAGAATTTTGTCTGGGATTATCCATGAGGTACTTCTTATTCCAAATCTTGTGAGATACCAAAAATACAGTGAAAGAAAAACTGAAAGAATGATCAAATAAAGTGCTTTGTTTATGCAGGTTAGTCCTTCAATTAGAATATAAGCTTTTATTTGTGCCTGGGAATGAGGGTAAAGATAAACATCTCTGCTTTTATCACTTTAGAAGTGGGTGGATTTGAGTTTTTGTCCAATTTTTTTCATGTCCAAAATGCACTGAAAGACCTAAGCTTTTCCAAATTGCATTAGAAAGAGTATATCATTTTTGCTTGGACCTTTCCCAACGGGGGTGATGTGAGGTCAAAAATATAATTGTCTTGGAAACAGTTCCTGTTTGTAATCAAAATAATATACTTGCCTATGATTGAATTAAGAGAAATAATTGTGTTCTATGCAAAATGGTACTAGAAAATTTCTACTTGAAGATGTTGGTAATGTTAAATGCACATTTCAAGCTCCTGTCAGAGAATTAGGTCCATTCAGTATCTAAGACATTTTCAAGACAGTGAAGATTGTCTATTGTCCCTTCCATCTGTATATCAGCTCTCCCAGGTTTGCATGGAGTCCACCAGCGTCCCCCAAAGAGGCCCTAGCTCTGATTTTCGCTTGAGGGACATCAGTATACAGAGTTAGTCCACCACCTCGTGGCCACCCTGCAAATTGCATCTTTTCCGAAGAGGTAAATAGGAATTTTAGGATATTTAGGATACACCAACCTCCCACCCTTGAAAAAGAAGCATTGCCATCTCTCCTCTACTTATCACAGACATCAAATTGTGAACAGAAGTCATGTCCACATTTAGACCATCGAAACTTTAAAGGATATTATGGACAAGTCACTTCACTTGTAGAGGCTTGAATTTCTTCTTCAAGCGTGGTTCTGCTCTGCAGAGATCTCCCTTAGCTTGATGGTTCTTCATTCTATTAGCATTCTCATCTTGAACATAACAGTAGTTTCTACTTTCCTAGATGGGGTGTACTGAGAAATGTCTAATAACTGCCTCTCAAAAAAATAGAAATGACACTGTTTCTGCTTTAAATTGTATGTTGAACAAACTCTCCTATTCGTGTGATCTGGCAGAGAAGTTAAGTTTAAGCTGCATTATTAGCATTTTCTCCTTCATTTTCTTAAGTCTAGACAATCAACAAAATAATAAATCAAGACCTGGTTGAAAGCTTTTGCTGATTTCTGAATATTCACACTGGAAATTTTATAATCAACCCTCTGGCAGGCTCCAGCATACCCCTGTCCCCCACTCCCACAATTCAACTGCCCTGATTTCTTACCTTGCCAAAATAATACTTTGAAGAATTTCCATGATGCTCATTTCAAAATTTTGCGAAATTTACGGAACAATTGCAACCAAGATAACAGTCTGGGTCTTGTAAACAGACTAATCAATCACCCAAACTCTGCTCTACCATTACATCAGAATTGACATCTAAGAATATGACTCATTCAGTCCTTATTTTGGCCCCCATTAACTTGGTTAGCCAAGTCCCTTTCTTTGCCTTACCTTCATTTTGCTTCATTTGTTTACCTTCCTCTAAGTCATGATTCACATACAAAGTTGAATTAGATTAGTACATGCATAGTAAAAGCAGAAGTATTATTAATCGCAGGACGTGAATCCAAATCTTTCCAAGGCAGACACCATTTTTAGGATGGGGGTCCGTTTCTCCTCTCATTAATCTCTCAGGCACATCACACAGACAGGAGAGAGCTCCTTAAATATGCAGTGCCTTATATAATAGACCACTCTCTCTTTGTGGAATAGGAACTAGACTGTCCGTTAACCCATGGCTGGTTTAGAAAGCACTGCGGAAAATTAACTGATTCTTAAAGTCACACGGGTAGAGGAGCACAAGACTGTTTCTCTAGAGTCTCAACAATTCCACTCCTCCAGAATCCCAGCTCCTGCCCATGACCCTACACATGCATCCTTATAGCTTTAGCATGATACAGGGCATTGCTCAAATGCCTAAGAGTCGAATGCCACAGGGAACAACTGGTCAGCATTCAACCCTCCATTTGCCATCTTTGTCCAACTGTGAGACCCAAAGAGACAGATAAAACTATAGTATAGCAGAATATCAGGGTTTTAACAAAGATAAATATATATACACACATACACATACACACACATATATATATACATACATATATATACACATATACATACACATACACATGCACACACACACACATACACAGATATATGGAAGAGGACAAAATTAGTTTGCCAAAAATGTAACCTAAGATTTTTTTTAGTTCATGACACAGATGGCACCAGGCAATTATGCTTGCTTTTATAAGGAAAACTGTCAACTGTATGCACGTCCATACATATATGTACAAGTTTACACACCTGTGCATGTGGAAATGTTAAGGGAAAAGAAGAGAAAAATGGAAGGAACCTTAGAAATCAGATCATTCAGCCTCCTCATTTTGCAGATAAAGAAATCCACAAAAGTTAAGTGACTTGCCCAAAGTTACATAGTAAGTGGCAAAGGTGCTAGATGGATTAACGCCAGTCTTTTGGCTTCCAGAGCCTGCTCTCTCCACCTCCCCACTTCCCAAACTCTCTGAAGAGACTCATTCTGAGGCACCCAGCTTCCCTTTTAATATCTTTTGTTAATTCAGGTCTTCTCACTTCCAGCCCAGGGTCCTTTTCTAGAGCATGCTCCTTTTTCTCTGCTTCTGGAAGGTAAGCCAAAGTTGTTTCTAGAACAACTTCACCACCGCCATGGTGCGAGGGCTTCTGGAAATGAAATGAGCTCATCTCTAGCCGTTAAATCTAAAAGAACATCTGTTTATCCCCAGAAAAACCTGTGGAAACTAGAGAGGACACTGAATATGGTGTCCCTGGTATGTTTTTAGAAAGAAGAGAGCAGTTGTCACTTAAGGAATCTCCATCTCTTAAATGCAGCTGGGAATTGGGTCCTTGAAAGAGTCAGAAGACAAAGGTGGGCTTCAAAGCTGGAGGGATAGGAGTCATAAAGTATTTGCAGATTCTATACTTGACTGCATGCCACCATGGGTGGGAGGTGGGGGAGAGGAGAGGGAGGGGAGAAAACTTGAAACTCAAGGGACTCTGGAACTGTATCTTGTAAACTAAAAGTAAATTTAAAAATCAATTTAAATTTTAAAAAAAGATAATAATAATTGAGGAAACCTAAGAGCTTTTTTTAAATGTGGATTATATGTATTGATACTTACCATAATAGAAATTAAAACTGATAACATTTTAAAGTAAAAATAAATAAAAAATGAAAATAAAGGGTAGGAGTCACATAGTGGAATGGAGATCATAGATGGCCTCACCGTGAGCTGAGACTGCTCTTGGTGGGTGAGGAAGAGGAGGAGAATAAATGACATGGACAGGATCTGAAAGTTCTTAGGACTGTAGGATTATGAGCTAGAAGCATCCTTACACATCTGCCCCCTTCACTTGACAGATGACACCATCACAGACTGTCAGAATTGGAAGACCCTCAGAGGTTGTTTAGTCCATCCTGGAATTGAACAAGAACATCTCTCTACCAGACAGACACCCAACAAGCAAACATCCCACTTTTGCTTTGAGTCCTCCAGGCAGCAAGCAAAACTCACTGCCTCCAGAGGCAACTTATTCCCCATTTGGATAACTTTGATTGAAGGTTTTCCTTAGATCCATACAAAACTTGCCTCTTTATAATTGCACCCAACGTTCCTAGTTCTTTCCCCAGGGACCAAACAGAACAAGTCTGTCCCTTCTTCCGTGTGACAGCCGTTTAGATTCTTGAAAACACCTATCCTCTCTTGGTTCCTTCTTCTCTGGCTTTAAAATCCCTAGAAACATCTGAGCAAACTGAGAAACAAAGAACTTATAACAATCAACAAATTTATAGTTATTGAGAACTGACTTTGTTCTAGGTACTGTGAGGGTACAAACCTATTCACCAAATATTTAGTAAATGCTTATTATGTGCAGTATGCCGTGTAAGACATTTTTGCTGCTCTCAGGAGGTGTATAATCCAACTAGGGGTACTAGTGTCCCAAGAGGAGGGCACAGAGGAAACGTCCTAGATGTTTAAGGGAGGTAGAACATCCTTAGGCTAGCGTCATGATGGAAAGCTTTTATAGGGGAGGTGGGATCTGATAGGGCCTCGAAGGATGGGAAGGGTTTAGATAAGGGGAGGGGGAAAGTAAGGGCTTTGCCGATGGGAAAGGAAAGCATTAAGCAAAGGTCTGGAAAAGAGAATGAGCATAGTGGATTCAGGGTTCAATGTCAGGTCCTTTGAGATGGAACAAAAGGTTTCCTATATAGGAAATTAGAAAGGCAGGCTAAGAGAAGTCCATGGAGGAGCTCAAGGATCAAGTTAGGAAACTTGGGCTCTGTTGTTATGGCATCAGGCAAGTAATATAACCCAGCACTAAGGAACAATGTTATTTAGTCCAAAATATATCTCAGTGCCACTTTGGGGGTCCTCAAATGGTACAGGGGAGCAAAGTCCTGAATTTGGAGTCAAGAGATTCTTAGTTCAAATCCTACCTCTGCAACCTGTGATGTGTTTGGCTCATCTCTGGGCCTTCCTCGCCTACAAAATGAAAGAATTGGGCTCGATGACCTCTGAGGTCAGTTTCATCTCTGTATTTGTTTTCCTCTGATCCTAAGCTTTGGGAAGATTAATTACTGAGGGATGGATTGAATGTAGGAGAAAATGAAGGCAAGGAGAGCAATTAAGAAGCTGTTAGCAAGAATTCACAGATGAGATGAGTAAAGGTAGGGACAATATTGATGAAGCAAAGAGGGCTTCTGGTGCAAAAGGAAGATTTGAAAAGGCTCAGCAACGGGGCCATTTGGAAGTCTTCACTCTTTTTTTTTTTTCTTTCTAACTTTTAAACAAAACCAAAGCAAAAGACAGCAAAGCAAAGCAAGTACTTGATAAAAGGAGGAAGGAGTGGGGAGGAGGGGCCTGAGGCGAGTGGTCAGATCCCCATGTGCTCAGTGCTCCAGTGGGTAGCTGTTCCTTGGAGACCACAAGCCCATGTGCAGCCGGGCTTAGACAGGATATACAGTGAACCCTGCCTCACCAGAACAGAGATGAGACTGAAGATTGGACATCGCTCCCAGCGCTCCCTGAAATGTTTTTTCTGGCCAAATGGAATCTTAGGGAAAGCCCTCCCACAATATGATTCCCCAAGGGGCCCTGGGACGGTTGGTCACTGTTGTTCTCAATGCTATCTACCTTAAAGAGTTTCCTTTTTTTTTAAGTTTGAAAAGTTCAGAAAATGCAACGGTAAAAGTTCAGCCAGCTTCTAGACTCAGTCTCAGGATAATTTTATTTCCACCCCATATCCCCTTAACTTCCTTCCCCCTCCCCCCAAAATGCATTTGATAGAGGGTAAGGGAGCTTGGAAAAAACACGTCTTTTTTTTTTTTTCTAAATCCTCTTGTTTCAGGGCCTGGAAAAAAAAAAGGTTCAGCTTACATTCTGACCTAATTAAACTAGGTCCCTCTGAGACAGTCGCATGCATCAAGACAGGAAGTCAGTGGAGGTGACATGTCTCAAAGCCATCAAGATCTGTGCTTATTACCCTGGGAAATATACATCAATTTAATCATCTTAACCCCAGAATGATTTCGTTAAGTGGTTAGTCCTGAGATTCCTCCCCCTCCTTGAGGAGGGGGTGGTGGAGGAACCCACAGTTCTCATCTCTATGGAGCTGATATTTAGAACAAGTCGTGTGATCTCCTTTTTTCAGCTGGACCTGATCCTAAGGAACATTCCCCGTACTCTCACCCCACCCAGTCTGATTCCATCCAACTCCTGGTATGGCCATTGGGAAGATTCTGCCCTTTAATTTTTCAGGATTGTGCTCTATTTTTAGCAGCAACTTCAACAATCAGTGGGATGAAATGGAGCATGTATCCCTGATGTAGCCCTGAGAAAATGCTGTTGCAAAACTAGACAAAAATTGTTTTAGGGTATATATTTGGTACAAATAAGTGGGGTGATGAGGGGAAGCCTAGATATATTCCAAAAGCAAGG
Source organism: Pseudocheirus occidentalis (assembly GCA_028646575.1). NCBI lineage: Eukaryota > Metazoa > Chordata > Mammalia > Diprotodontia > Pseudocheiridae > Pseudocheirus > Pseudocheirus occidentalis. The sequence continues at coordinate 159,631,437 of CM053600.1, read as the reverse complement.
AGCAAAGACAATAGGAAAGAATAGGAATAGGCCTGGGCCTATAATTGGATTGGTATAGGGAACTCCCAGGTGACAAAAGTTCCTTAGCTGATGCATATTGTCACCTTCTCTGCAAATTAACAGAATTCTAGAGTTGCCTGAACAGCAATGAGAAGTTCAGTGACTTGTCCAGGCTCCTATAGTCAGTATGTGTCAGAAGCAAGATTCAAAGCCAGGCCTCCCTAATTTTAAGACCAGCTCTCACTACTACTACTACTATTACTATTAGACATCCTCAGAGTATATTATGTTATTCTTTGATGGACCCCAAAAGTCAGTTCCAAAACCTACAAAAGTTCTTTTGAAACAAGTAGACGTTGCTTCCCCTCATGGTAATAAAAACTAACAACAAATATACAACACTGAATTTTTAAGAATGTAGCTGAAATGGTGTTTATGAGGCCCCTAAAATCCAAGAGTGGAGTCATCTACAGGAACTCAGAAAACTAACTCAACAAAGCATTAAATGAGTAACTGAGCCACGTGGACTTATTTATGCGAACAAGGTAGGGGGTGAGAGAGGAGGGGAGCCTAGGCTGGTAATTCAGGACAAGGTCATCGCCACGAGGAATTCTAGAAGGGTTATACTTAAGGAGTCCAGATGGACTGACTAATGCAAGTTATGTAAAGGAAAGGTAGAAATGCAATGCTACATATTGCTGTAGATTACTAAAATTTAGGACCTGGCCAATACCTAGCAAGATGAGCGCTATTGGCTAGAATTATATGCCAGAAGTTCTCACAGACTGTATCTGTATCTGTATGACAGATACAGAATTCAAAATATCCTTGGGAACTCAAGCAATAAATTGCATAGAGATGAAGTCTTGTCACAGACTAGACTGTCGGCAATACTCAACTGAATGTGGATTGTGCCCCTCATGCTGGGGTTGTACTGAGGATGCTTTCAGGAAACTTTCACAGATGGACTCACTAAACTATTGTAGCTGTTCAGGCATTTCAGTCTTGTCTGACTCTGTGACCCCATTTAGGGTTTTCTCAGCAAAGACACTGGAGTGGTTGACATTTCCTTCTCTAGCTCCTTTGACAGATGAGGAAACTGAGGCAAATGGAGTGAAGTGACTTGCCCAGGGACACACAGCTAGAAAATGTCTTAAGTCAGATTTGAACTTTGATTTTCCTGACTCCAGGCTGAGCGCTCGACCTGCTGCTCCACCTTGTTCCTCTCACTACACTATGCTTGTATTCAACTATAAAAATCAGTCATTTTATTCACTTATGCGACAGCCTACATAATGCTGACTATAACAGAATAATAGCAGGGCAGAGACTAGTCCCAGAACCTTTCCAATCTAAACTCCACCAAAATGGACGAGAATAAAGAGATTAACAGCATTAAGGGACAAAAAAGCGTGCTTTCCGGACCGCCATATGTACTGCAACAAATGTGGATGGTATCCTCACCAAATCTTATTAACGCAACGTAGGGCTCAGAGCTGAAAGCAACTATAGAAAGATTCACATATATTCATGGAGGAGAAGGATGAGAGATATATATTCCTAGAGTGCATGGTACATAGAGTAACATTTTTAGAACTACAGAAATACTTTCGGAACAAACAAGCAACATTTCACTGAACAAAAGTAAAAGCTGATAACAAGTACACACCATTCCATTTGTCAAATGTGAATAAAAGTGATTTACATCCAGATGAAATCTATGAAATATCTAAGATCCCTGAAGGGATTCACCTTCATCCACATGAACTCAGCTAGCAATATGTCACCTAAATATCAAACGGGCAGCTAAGTGGTACCGTGGATAGATACAGCGTCAGGCCTAGAATCAAGAAGACTTGTCTTTGCGAGTACAAATTCAGCCTCAGACATGTATTAGTTGTGTGACCCTGGGCAAGTCACTTAACCCTGTTTGCCTCAGTTTCCACTTCTATAAAATGAGTTGGTGAAGGAAATGGCAAAACCACTCCAGTATCTTTGACAAGAAAACCCCAACTGGGGCCATGAAGAGACTGAAACATCTGAAATGACTCGGTGATGACAATGGCAAAGTGTCAAACATCTGTATTACGTGGATTTGTTTGTGGAAAAGGCAGACTTTACAATAACAAGTACCAGGTCGTTGCCACTGGACTTTATAGAAAGGTTACCTTTAAGGAACTCAGACTTAGTGAACAGTGGAGATTTTGTAAGGATATGATAGAAGCTCTATGACATCACAGGCTAAAAGAAATCGAGCACCTACTGAATACTTAGGAAGACTTTATATAGCAGCTAGAATACACAACAGAAATTATCTCTTATGGACTAACAGACAAAAAAATTCCCATATCTTAGAGAAAGTCCAAAAACTGAACTGGAAATGGATCATTATCACAAATCAAACTGTTGTCTGCATTACCCAGTCAAGGCATCAGTCCATTAAAAACATGAGAACAATACTGTCGATATGTTTCGCCATATCAAATACTCACAATATCCAAGCTTCAAAGGGATAACCCTTTAAAAATATAGAGGCCAAGAAGAGGAGACAAAAATCATGTAGGAACAAGATAAAATATGTTATCACCTCTACATCATGGGGTTGACTTGCACTAAGTATGCTTGCCACGATGCTATAGAAGTCTATATTCTAATACTTTATTCAACTACAAAAATTAGCTTTTTACATTCATCTGTAAAACTGTTAATAATACATTAGGTATAAAAAAAAATAATAGCAGAAGAGCAACTTTTCCCAGGACCATTTCTATCTTAACCCCATGAAAAAAAGACAAGAATGAAACTATTTTAGTTATGGTGGTGATATTGGTGGTAGTGGTGGTTTTAATAGGAAGAAAAATTTAGAACAAGAAAAATTTTTAATTTTAAAATTTAGAAATTAACACCTACAAAATAGCAGTGTTAAGGTACATTTTCAGAACAGTCAAATGGATTTAGAAGGTATCAACAAAAAACCCACACAAGATAAACCAAACACACAGCCCATCACTCTGAGTCCTTAATCCAAGGAGTTCTGTTTGTCTTTTGTTCCTCATTGGACAGAGATACTAATCATTGAAGAATCATAGTAAAAGACAATAGGAAACCTACTAAAAGACGTTGAGATAAGTCTCCAAAACTGGACTGAGCCAACATGAGAGGGCACCATCACCTGCAAGGATCTTAAGAAAACTGCAAACTGAAGAACACGGTGGACTCAACGCAGCCCTGATCCCAACAGGAAGTACAATGCAGTGTGAGCTCTGGCTGTTTGGGCTGTTAGAGAGAGACGTCATAAGCAAGATTATTGCTGGACTTTTCTAGGAGTTCTATTTGTTTACCTTGTCTTATAATGAAGCATTCACTCTTCTTTTAAAAATAAGCTTTTGCTGCTATTTTCTGTTTTTATATCACTATAGTTATCACAAGTATCCCTTCCAACTCCCTCCCAAAGAGTCCTCCCTTCTGCCAAATGGTATTTTTCAGAGAGGAAAAAAATCAGCATAATAGATTTATACATTGAAAAAGTCTGAAAACATGTGCAATGTGATGCACCTGCGAACTTCCTGCTGCCACAAAGGGATATCTTCTCATTACATAAAATGTAATTTTATTACATTTAATTTGGGGATTCAGGTGCATATTTGTGCTTTCCACTTACATTATTATAATTACTGTGTATATTGTTTACCTGACTTTACTTACTTCATTTTGCATCAGTTCATATAGTTCTTTCCATGCTTACAGTTCATTCTTTAAGCCTTGTGAACGTATGTGCTTATAAGGGCAGTTGGTGGCTACACTCTGGAAAGTGTCAAATACTGAAGTTCTCAGATGATTGAGTGGGGGCAATGGGTCAGAGAAGCAGAATACCCCAAAATATATGCAGGTCCTTCATGTCAAAGACATTTAACATAAGGGTTACAGGAAGATGAAACCAGCGTGCAGGAAAAAGAGATTATCTCAGGGCGGCTAGGTGGTGCAGTGAATAGAGCACTGGCCCTGGAGTCAGGAGGACCTGAGTTCAAATATAGCCTCAGAAACTTAACACTTACTAACTGTGTGGCCTTGGGCCAGTCACTTAACCCCAATTACCCTGCCTTCCCCCCTCCAAAATGCAAAAAAAAAAATTATCTTGTCATTAAAAGGGAATACAATTTGCTTTGATACTTTGATGTATCTGTAATTTCATTGGTATAGACATTCTCCCCGCTGGATCAGATCACAACCCTCTCCATGCCTTTCCACTGTTCATGATTCTTATCTCTTAATCTTACTACATGAATGTCAGCCTCCTTTTCTAGCCATACAAGTCCTTAATAATTTCTTTTATGGTATTTCATATGCATAACTCAACATGGTGATGCATTACAGTCTTGGTCTTATTTATAAGCCCACCATGTGTTTGTCCGTTGCTTTTTAAATTATAATTTTGTTTCTGCAAAAATTATGCCATTCCTTTATTTACTCCTTTACAATACACTAGGAAAACACTGGTATTGAAGAAGTAGACTTCTGGGACAACATTAAACTTGAAAGAATTAAAACCAATGCAAAATGCGTCCAATCAACAATGAGAATAAAAACAAAATTTTCTTTTAAGATTGTAATTGATCATTATTAGTTTATAGATGTGACAGATAACCACTGATTCTATTGAGAAGGGAAAAGGTATCTAATTTTAGATGGCTATCTGCCTTAGTCAGTCCTGCCTGCCTATGAAAACAGCACTTTATTATATTAGTTACATCATTCAGAGTGAGTAGTGCTCTGCGTACACCATTTTGGGGAAAATTAAAAGGCAGCGCCACCTCTTCCCAACACCTAATGATCTTGTATGCATCACTGAGCGTTGGTGGAATCTAAGACCTAGTGATTCACAGGATTAGATATGTGGCTGCCTCACATTCAGAAAGGTTCGTGTCTATTATATCCACACACAAAAAAAACCCTTTGTCTGCTTCCTGTAAATTTTACAGAAGAGGCAAGACAAGAAAAGATTTCAGCTTCTGCGTCAACCTCCCACACAAGTCAGTCTTTCTTTGCTTTAGAATTTCTCCTGGTTTTACTCATCATACTCCCTATCATGAATACCCTGGCAATTCCTTGAACAAAAACCAATCCCTCAAATAATTCAAAAGTCACTTAAACATAATGCTTGCCACCCACTTAGAAAACTGAAAGACAACAAGAAACTAAAAAGGGTTTCAAAGGGTGTGGAATATAACTGAGATATACCGATGCTTATATGATCTGTCTTGATGATTTCTTTGTACATTTTAGATTTAGCTAATAATATTTAGGCTCCTTATTATCACCATTATTACCATCATCATTTATCCAGAGCCACTATGAGAAGCATTGAGGATATGGAGAAGCACAAAACACATTCCCTGCTACCAAGAGACCCACAATGTAGTGGAGGAGGCAAGACCTATACATAAAAAAACAACAACATAAAAGAGCTAAGTGCCTAATGAGAGGGTCAAATATTGCTATACCCTAAAGATATGCATATCACATTTATTTTAACACATTTATTATGAGTCACAAATGTCTTCCTCTAATATTTGGGTGGCCCTGGGACCCTGAAGGCTATACCAATGAAGCATATGTTCTGATAGGCACTACCAAGTGGAAAAGCTTCAAGATCTTGCAACAGATAGACAGTTCAAGTCTACCCTCTGGAGGTCAGCCTACCTGAATTCGGGAGCCCCATCACCAAAATGGTGGCCATCACTTAAGGAGCTATTCTGAATACGGCAATTCACACTGATTGCCTGATAAGGCATCTTAGCACTGGGGTCTCTGCAGCGGGAGGCAGTATCTACATTATTATAATCATGAATCCTGGGGTGGCTAGGTAGGGCAGTGAATAGAGCACTCACCCTGGAGTCAGAAGGACCTGAGTTCAAATCAGCCACTTAACATTCACTAGTTGTATAGCCTTGGGCAAGCCATTTAACCCCAATTGCCGTGCCTTCCCCCCTGGAAAAATAAAAAAAATCATGGGTCCTAGAAATACTGAAAAGCATGCAAGTCAAAAACACATTCAATGAGTTTTGAATGGTTTAGATTTCAGTTTAAGTACAGTCTTTGAACCTCACATGAAAAAAATACCTTAAGTTTATACCTCCTCTATCTCTTCTGCACCTTTTCAATGATGGAACTGAAGAGTAAGTGAAGCAGGCTTCTCACCCTCAGCAGATTTCCACTTCTTAATTGCGAATGGCCTTCATCACCATTTCACAAGATTGATGGTTAATGTTCATGTCACTCCTAGCTCTTCTCCTCACTCTCCAGACTTCTCTGCCTTCTCCCCAGCAGCCTTGCTTGGTCCACCCCCTACCTCTTGCCCACTCCCATCTCCAGCCCCCTTTTATGTGTGGTCTTCTCCTATTAAAATGTAAGCTCAGATACAGACCCAGGAGAAGTTCAGAGCCCAGCCCCGCCTCCTGAAGGCCTGGCCGTAGGCAAGTCGCTTAACTCTGCTGGGGCCTGTCCTTCCTCAGCTGTAAAATACTGGAGTTGGGATAAATGACCTCTAAGATTCCTCCTGGTTCTAAATCTATGGTCCTATACATCATGTCCAGCTTTGGGTTAAAGGGGTCTCCTGATGTTGTATGAGCATTTAAGTTAGAAATGTAAATATATCAGGCATAGGACAGCCTTTATTCCACTTCATAGATAAGGCAAAAAACGAATTCAAACAAACAAACAAACAAACAAACAAACTCATAGTAAGCCTACTGTGGTGGCATACACCTGTAATATCTAGAACTGGGGGAGAAACTGGTTTACTTAAGTCTGGGGGTTCTCAGCTATAGTAGGGCTGTAGCTGATTGAATGGATGCACTAAGTTCTTGTGCGGTCACCAAATTGCCTAAAGAAGAATTGAAAATATGCAGCAAGTTATAGCTTCTGTACCAAACAATCTTGGGATCTGGCCCATTAGTGGCTCCTGAAATCTGGCTCAGACAGGATAAGGAAATCCTCCTTCAAAAAAAGAACCTGATGCTAACGCTTAAATAATCGATAAAATTCTCCTCTCTCTTCAGCAAATCCCATCTGTCCCCAGGGTCCTACAATTCTCTAGTCTCAAAGTACTCTCTTGTGGTTTCAACTCCTCTCACGAGAGAAATAAACTCGGGGGTACTAGCAAGGCAACCTTCTCTCAGCATTCTGGGAAATCCCTCTTTTATTCCTAAGATACATACAGACAAGTTTTATTATACTCCTCCAAAGGAGATACATACCTAAAGCTATTAGGCAACCAGACCCCTATCACTCAGGGATTCTAGAAAGTCCTAGGCTCCATTTAATCAAAAGTCCCAAGCAATGGTTGACCACCCTATTAAGTGAATGGACCTATCCTTTCTCTAGTCAAATAAGATTTACAGTCATTGCAAATGAAACCAAGTTGCCTTAGAGTACATTGATCTCTATATTCAATCCTAAAGCTTTCTGGGGGCTTGGGGAGGCTCCAGTACCAGGAAACTCCCTCCATGAAACAGCTACCCTCTTTTCCTGAAGTCTTTCTCCCAATGTCTGATATTCCCCCCACCCAGGAGTCTGTAGCAGTGTCCTTAAAGCACACTATTTCTAGACTCCCCACCAAATAATGATTTTATACAAGGTACAGTCTACCTATAGCTGAGTAGGTTTCCATATTCACTTCTAATATGTCATTATATAATTGTGCCAAAGTTTCTTCAGCATCAGGTCTGCCTTGCTGCTTGTATACACACACACACACACACACACACACACACACAATAAGAGAAAGGAAAAGAAAAAATGGTGGGGGGAATACTAAGCTTCCACTCCACAAAAAAGAAATTCCTGGGACTGTGAGGCAGCCAAGAAATCTCTTCCCTAATTACCTCTAAAGCACCAAAGATCAATCTTAGGGGCTGCCTCCAAAAAAACATATCTTTGAATCCTATTGTTTCTTCTCAAAATTGCTTCTGGGAAATCTCTGAATATAGAGTATTAGAAATTGATGGCTTTATTGATTGTATGCTATTCTATCATATTCACATTTCTGTCTCACTATCTCCCCAGCATCTCTAACATACCAAAAGTTCAGCTATTTTACATCCAATTTTCTGCCTCCTCGCTACTCCACAACCCTGTTTGCTTCAGCTGGGGTATGGTTAACTCTATTTTAACTAGGATATTGACACAGCCTCAGAATCAGAAGACTGAAGTATCAGCCTTCCCTCTACCACTTACTGCTTATATGGCTTTGGGGAAATCCTTTGGAGGTCAGCAAATCATCTTGAGTAAAATGTGTTGAACCTGATGTCTTCTAAAGTCTCTTCTAGCCCTACCCCTCTGTGAACAACTACCGTAGTAACTATTTTAAGCCCCTAATAACATGGAAGTGTATTCTCCTTTCAAAGACTTGTGTTAACTATGTGCCCATTGTAATATGGAACCAGGACAGATGATAAATGGATCCTGTATTTAGGGAGATTTGTCCTTGTTCTCTTTTGGGCCCCCTCCACTCCAAACAAAAATGTTATTTTACAAACACCAAACACTGAATCTAAAATTTTTGGTGTATTTTATCCTGGGAACACAACTATTGTCCTTGGTCAAGTTTGCCAGTCTGCCCATGGTTCTATTTGACAAGTAACCATGCCAAGGTGTTCATATACATCTGCATACACAGACAAAACACTCAGGGTACCAGGGAGCATCAGGAGAGAGTGAAGGACTGATAGAACCTTTTGCTCCAAGTCAAAATTGTTGACCCCACCATCTCTAGCCACCAGACCAGCAGGGTTATAGATTCGAAAAAGAAAATATCCTTCAGAATCTATGTTTTTTTGTATGTGAGCACACTGATTCAAGGTAGGTCATCTGCCCACTCTTGCCCTCAGTTTGGTGGACTGAGAAAACTGGACTTTATGAAATCTAAGGTTTATTCTAACTAAAAAAAGAGTACTATAACTAACTTCAGAGTTGAGAGTGAAAATCTCCATTTGCTTGGGTAAAGGCCTTATAAAATCATGCCCCCAGTGACAAAGTAGGAGGTATTTCTGTAGCACTTTTTTTCATCTTGGTGGAGAATGTTCCTACAGGGGGAAATACAACTGTGACACATTGTAAAAGACAATTTTCCTTATGACAGAGATATGGGGCTCCCTTTTCCTTCTTATGGTCTTAAGACTGTCTGGTTTCTACTTCAGGCAGTAAGGGGTGATAAACTTCTATAACCGGGAAGAGTTTGAGAGTAGGGACCACTACCTTCCAAGCAGAAAATAGCACTAGAGTTACTGATCAGTTTACAAGGAATAGCAGTTGGTTTGGAGATTGTTGCTACTGGATTCAAGGGCCAGAAGCTCCCATGACCCAAACTTTCATGGCCAAGACCAGATAAGGAGGAAGGAGCCTAGGAAATGACCAAAGCTCCCCAAATTCACAGTACTCAGCAACTCCAATTTTGGGGATCAATGCAGCAGAGGTGACTCATGTATGTCAGGGTCATGGCAAATGTAAGATTGTGCTTCTCTTTTATGTCCTTAGGCATCATCTCCAGCTCTGAGAGGAATTACACACACACACACACACACACACACACACACACACACACACACACACACACACACACCACTTTCCTTAATAGTTTCCAGAACCTACAGGACCAGATGTCTCTTGTTCTAGCATTCCAATGATGTGGAAGAATAAGTAGGAGGAGTTTGAGGAGATGGTAGGAAAGAGGCTCCATGTACAAGCATTTAAGCTTTTCTTTCATTTTCACTTTGTTCTATAAACTATGGAGCCAAGGTAAGTTGAGTGAATATGTCCCATGAATGGAGGGTTAGGAAAGAGGGAGGTTTAGGAAGGGGTCCCTTGACTAAGATTCGAAATGCAGCATTAGGATTTCAATCATAGTTTTTCTATTTTTAAAATACTTTTGAGCAATCACATCACCTCCTAGATCCAGTGTCCTTAACTCATTATTTTAAAAATATTTACCACATCTCAGTATAATTGCTTCCCTTTCTTATCCTATCTATCTTATTTTATGCATTTAAAAACATTATTTTGGGGAGTCCATAGGCTTCACCAGGCTGCCACTGTGGCACAACCCCCCAAATAAGGAGCCCTTGTCCTAGATAAACCCTAAACTTAGCCAACGCTGCTTGCAAAAAGCATATATAACCTTGACTAATGTTTAAAGCAAAGGTATTTGTAGAATCTATATTGAATTGCATGCTGCCACGGGGAGGGGGGGTCAGGTGGGAGAAGAGGGAGGGGGAGAAAATTTGGAACTCAAGGGATTAGGAAACTGAATGTTGTGAACTAAAAGTAAATAAATATATATATTTTTAACAGGAAAAAAAGCATATATAAGGTTGAGGGTAGAGGAAAGCATATATAAGGTTGGGGTGGAGGCAATTCTAGGTGTGGTCAGGGAAGTACCCCCTAGGTCAGTGGTTCTCAACCTGTGGGGTTATGTTCAATTTGTAACCATGAAAATACATCCTGCATATCAGATATTTACATTACTATTCATAACAGAGCAAAATTACAGTAATGAAGTAGTAACAAAAATAATTTCATGGTTGGGGGTCACCTCAACATGAGGAACTGTATTAAAGGGTTGCGGCATTAGGAAGGTTGAGAACCACTGCTTAGGAACTAGCTGGATATTGCAACCTATTTGGAAGCTTTGCTACATGTGTACCAGAGAGGAAGCCAGATGGGAGCTGGGCAGGTGACCAGGCTATGTTGATATATAATTAATAGCCTTTATATAGGCTCAAGGAAGGGAGCATAAAAATAGATTTGGACTGTTCTTCATCATGGTCGGGGGAGGAAAGGCAGAAGAGAGGAAGAGAAAGCAGATTATTTGCTACTTGAAAAAATAAAATTTAATTTTAAAAAATGTAAGTTCCTTGAGGCTATAGATTATTTTTCCTTTCTTTGTATCCCCCAGCACTTAATAAATGTTTGATGACTCTCTGCTCACCTCCTTTGAACACCTAGCCAATGAGAAATTAATATTGTTGTAAAATACTAAAGGGTCACTTTTATCCAAAGCAGGGCATAAAATCTTAAGAAGTCCACATTTTGAGTGGACAGCTGTTTCTATTGATGTAGACAGACACATGTTAGCAACCTCACAAAGTAAGGAAATATTTTCGCAAACCTTAAAGTCACTGTATAAGTGTGAGTTGTTATTAGTATTATTGTAAGGTCATACCTCTAAGTCCCAAAGAACACATGAGTGTGAGTTTGTTTGAACCGGCAGCAAAGGCTGCCAAGGACGTACATACACCAAGAACAGGAGAAATATACCCTGATTCACTGGGATAAAAGGGAGAAGAAAAATTGAGAGAAAATTATTCCAAGGGAATTACAAATGGCAATTGAACAAAGACAATGGAAGTACTTGATATTTTAAATATTAATCTCAATACCAATAATCATCCTCAAACTGTGAGCTCAGAAAGTCACAGCATAAGAGAAGAGAAAGCTATTCTTAGAAGCTAAAAGACAAAAAGACCCCGCCATCGCTGCCATTGAAAGGAATAGATGGGTGTTGGCTGTCCTCTAGTGGCAAGAGAAGATATTGCCATCTTCTGAAGGACTTGATAGTTGTACACGTATCATGGTCAGGAAAGGAACAGGTCAAGCAGAGCGCCTTCTGGTAGTCTACTCAGAAATGACAATGAGACACTAGAGGTTGGTAAGCTTTGTTGTGACGTGAACCCATCTGGCAGTTTGATGAGGCCCATCGACCGACATCTCCATTCCCAGAATAATGTTTACAAATACATACAATAAAATACATACAAAAGAAGCTAAAAATCAGTGAAAATAAGGATGGGTTTTTTTTCCCCTATTCAAGTTCATGGACTCTTTCTTTATCTATGCATGGACTCGGTTAACAGATCACTGCCAATTTTTATTAAGCTGAGAAAAGTTCCAACTGATACTATTTTACTGTATGTATATATATACTAACTTATTATCAAAGTAGCCTTTTTTCCATATTTCCCCATTGACATTAATAACCTGAAACGGTCAATGATCCCCTTAGTTAACATGATCATCCTGTTGTCTATGAAAGGAAAGTGGCTTTGAGTCTGGGGCATCTTGATCCTAAACCAGATGGACAGTAGAGAAAACTTTCAGGGTAAGACTTCCTACACTCAACTTCTTCCAAAGGCTTAAGTATATCCTCCTGGTATCTGTAGCAGCAAGCATCCTAGAGAACCCAGGATGGCTGCTAGCACAGGTTCTTTGATCTGCTTTTCTAAAAGAAAGCAACTCAAAAAGGGGTTAACAATCTTACTTTAATCAAATACATATAATTTACCTAGTTCAAGGGGGAAAGTCAGCACCTTGAACTTCAGAGAAAATACAAATACGAGTTACAAGCAGACAAAAATATACAGAGAAAACAACACAATTCAACAGACCAACAAACAGGGCTTCTAACTGTCTGATCATTATACATATACTGTTAGTTACCAGAGAGAGAAGCACCAACATCTGGGTTTTCAAAGCCGTGGGCTCAATAGCTGCCCAGAGTCTCATCTGGCCAAATCACACAATTCTTCCCATATGTGAACCCCAAACTCAGAGGTATATATAGCCTTTTTCAGGGTCAGAGAACATCACAACCCTGTGACCCACTGCCTAATCCTGAGTAGAAACTTGGTGTCAGAAACTTGTGGTACCCGTGCCAGAGAAGACACATGTTCAGACCCATATAAACAAAAATATTTATTGCAGCTCTTTGTGGTGGCAAAAAAAACCTGGAAATTAAGGGGATGCCCATCAACTGGGGAATAGCTAAACAAGTATATTAATGTAATGGAATACTATTGTGCTATAAGAAATGGGGAGGAGATGGACATCACATTTACCTGGAGAGGCTTATACAAACTGATGTGAGAAGAGCAGAACCAGGAAAAACTTGTACACAATCACAGACACATCATATGTGTGATGACCAACCTTGATAAACTGGACTCTTCTCAGCAACACACAGATATAAGA
>CM053600.1:159597111-159609517 GCA_028646575.1 Pseudocheirus occidentalis | reverse complement strand
AATGGCTAAACAAGTTGTGGTTTATGAATGTAATGGAATACTATTGTGCTATAAGAAATGGGGAGGAAATGGATTTCATATTTACCTGGAGAGGCTTATGCAAACTGATGCTAAGTGAGAAGAGCAGAACCAGGAAAAACTTGTACACAATGACAGACACAACATATGTGTAACGACCAGCTTTGATAAACTGGATTCTTCTCAGCAACGCAAGGTTATAAGACAACTCTAGAAGACTCAGGATGGAAGAACACGTCTACATTCAGAGAAAGATCTAGAAAGAACAGAGTTTAAATGTAAACTGAAACAATCTACATGCTATGGTTCTTTTCTATGTTTGGTTTTATTTCCTCTTTCCCACTGTTCATTCCAATGGTTACAACCCTTCTATATAACCAGACTAATGTCTAATGTGAAAGTATTTGCAGATCCTATACTTGATTGCATACTGCCATGGAGGGGGGAGAGGGGAAAGGAGGGAGAGGAGAAAATTTGGGACTCAAGGGACTGTGGAACTTAGTCTTGTAAACTAAAAGTAAACAAATCAATTTAAGCAATTAAAAAAATTGCCTTGAAGCAGTCAAGTTCCAACTAGTTTACAAAACATAAAACTGCAGTGATTCTGTGATATTCTAAAGCTTCCTTCAGCCATATAAGAGTAGGCGTGTAGGTAGTAAGTAGAAAGTAAGGATAAATCAGGGCTAAGGCTTAGGAAGACAAGATTCAGGAGCAAAAAGTAAAGTTGAACTGGTTTCCTAAGAGGTCAAAAAGGGGAAGGAAATCTGCAATTAATGCAGGAGAGATGACTTGGAAGAGAATTAAGGGGTTAAGGGACTGGAGTCACAATAAGGACGAAAAACAGAGTTTGGGGAAACTAGAAGGGAATCTTGTACTCATGGGGCAATATTTTCTGTCACATTGCTCTGGAAGTGAGGCAGAAGGGAAAAGGGGAATCCTTGACCCAAGCTCTACAAGGCAAAACTGCCTAGAGGGGAGAGCCCAAAAAGGATACTTCAGGAAGTTTCAATTCCATGTGAAATTCAGAAATTAGAGAGGGATTAAATAATAATAATATGGTTCCTGAGTGAAAGATTTCAGGATAAAGGGAGGAGGGATAAAGAAGAGATAGAAAGAATTCCTTCTTGAATTCTTGAAAAGGACACACACAGCAAAAAAAAAAAAAAAAAAAAAAGGGGGGGTGGTGCAGCTAGGTGGCGCAGTGAATAAATAACTTATCCTGGAGTCAGGAGGACCTGAGTTCAAATCCAGCCTCAGAGACTTAACACAAAAACTAGCCGTGTGACCTTGAAATCACTTAATCCCAATCGTCCTCCAAAAAGAAAAAAGAAAAGGACACACACTTAAAATAAAAACTAATGAACAGAACTAGTTGAAGGCAAGAGGGAGAATCTTCTTGACTGAAAGAAAAAAAGAGAAAAAGAATACCAGATAAAAGCAGGAGAAAAAAGAAATTAATAAGCAAAACTCCAAAGAAAAAGTAATACATTTTGGGGAAGGGATCAGGAGTAATGGGAAGAGGACCAATAGGGATAGGGCCGTCTTTTTAAAAACTGAGCTAAAGCTAACAAAGAAACGTGGTAATTAAGATGTTCACAGTGGAGTAAAAAAAAAATTCCAACTTTAGATTCAAAAGCCAAAAAATAAACTTAAAATAAGCACAAAGGAGGAAATATTAACAACAGGAGAATAAGCTGAAAACAAAACAACATAGAAACAACCAATAAAGCTAAAAGCTGACTCTATTGATAAACCTTTACTAATCTGATTAAAAAGAAAGGAAATCAAAGTAATATCACAGAAAATGGGCAAGGTCAAACCACAACAAAACCAGAAGAAATAAAAGGGATAATAAGAAGATATTATAGTTATATGCTAACAAAACTGAGAACACAAAAGAGGAATGCTTGAGAAAATATAATCTGCCTAAACTATCAGAAGGCCAGGAGGAGATCATAAATAATCCAGTTTCAGAAAACAAAACATTTCCCTGTAAAGGAATTACCAAAGGGGCAGGGGGTCGGGGGCAGGAATTTCTGTCATGATGGCTGCGCAGGAAGATTTTATCAAACTTTTAAAGAACTATTAGCACTATTTAATATTATTAATAATATTATTATTAAATAATTAAATAACATAAATAAAATTAAATAATATTGAACTATTTAATAGTATTAAAGTACTATTAGTATACTTCACAAATTATTCTCAAAAAACTAAGAAAGCACAAGAACCCTTTCACTAGCTAGGCTGCGTCAACATAATAAAACTACCAATACTATCAAAGTAAATTTACAATTTAATGATATAGCAATTAAATTACCAAGGTAGTACTCTAAAGAATAAAATAATAAAATTCATTTGAAAAAGCAACAAAAGACAGGATATTAAGGGAGATTATTAAGTAGGGATAAAGGGAGAATAGCACTTCCAGAGCTCAAACTTTACCATAAAGCAGCAGTCATCTAAACCATTTAGTATTGGCTGAGAAAGAGAGAGAGAGAGAGAGAGAGAGATTAATGGTACATATAAATGAGATTCAGAAACAATGGAACTCAATAAATAACCCAGTGAATGATAAAAGGGAAAATATAAATTACTTAGGGAAAAACTACTGATTTGATTTTTTTTTTAACCTGTTCAGAAAACTAAAAAGTGGTCTGGCAGAAATTAGCCTTAGACTAACAACTTTATAATATATTCCACAATATAGTCTAAATACACACACACACAATTATATAAAAAAGTGTATAAATATACATATAACTATTAGGCATGACCCAACAGATTGGTAATCAAAGTACATGAACAAATAGTTTTCAAAAGATGGAAATGCAAAGTATTCACAAGCACACAAAAGAATGTTCCAAATCGCTATTATAAGAGAAATACATATCAAAACCGAGTTCCACCCACACCCTGAAAATCAGCAAAGATGACCAAAAATAGTATTACCAATGTTTGAGTGGTTGAGGAACAATAGGTCTATTAATCTGTTGTTGTTGGTGATGTAAAGATGATACAACCATTCTGGAAAATTTATTGAAATTAATGTAAACAAAGTGACTAAAAATGTCCTTACCCTTTGAACCAGAGACTCCATTACTGGGCTTATAGCCCATGGAAGTCACAAAGAAGAAAGTCCTCATATACACCAAAATATTTACAGCGGGGAGGGGGGGAGGGGGACAGAGTTAAGATGGAGGCATAGAAGCAGGAAAATTCCATGAGTTCCCCCCATAACCACCTCAAATAACTATAAAATATGACACTAAACAAATTTTAAAGCCATAGGACCCACAAAGTGACAGAGAGAAACAAATCTCCCACTGAAGGCAGCCCGGTAGGCTGGTTGGAAAGGTCCACGGCAGCATGCTGGGAGCCAAGGCCCCCACATGAATCCGATGTTTTAGCCCCTGGGCAGTCCCTGACCAGCAGCTGCAGCAAACTTTGGGAGAGTGGCTCACCAGCAACAGTGGTGGTTTCCAGAATTATCAACCCACAAATGCCAAAGAGAAAGTGAAGAGTCAGTGTAGAACTCTGTTGGAACTGGGAGGGATGGAGGAGCGGGTCCAGTGCCTATTCCCAGAGCTAGAAGTGGCAGCCGCACAGCCACCTCCATGTGGATGCTTAATACCTTCTAGCCTATAGATCGTAGGGGGCCAAACAAAAATTCAGAGGGTAAAGGCTTTTGCTTTAACCTGCCTGGATCTGGACTGTGGTCTTTGGTGGTGGTCCTGAGGTGTATGACCAGTGAGCCAGAGTTTGCAGGGGCTGCAAAGACGGCAGCCTCCCAATAGCTCTGGCAGCTGTGAAAACCCCAGTGATTTGGGACAAAGCTCTCCCCTCTGTGGCAAAGAGCTCAAAAGTCAAGTAACTGAGTGGCAACATGAACTAGCAAAGGAAGCAAAGCAAGCAAAGCCATCCAAGCTTAGATCCCTTTTTGGGGGACAAAAAGGATCAAAGCATGGAACAGGAGGAAGACAATGAAGTCAGAACTCCTGAACTGGTTACAGGCCATGGAGGAAGTCAAGAAGGATTTTGAAAGTCAAGTAAGAGAAATAGAGGAAAAACTGGAAGAGAAATGAGAATGACGCAAGAAAATCATGAAAAGAGAGTCAACGACCTGACTGAATAAAACAACACCTTAAAAAATAGACTAACTCAAATGGCTAAAGAGGCCCAAAAGGCCAATGAGGAGAAGAATACCTTAAGGAGTCAAATTTGCCAGATGGAAAAATAATTTCAAAAGCTCACTGAAGAGAATAATTCTTTCAGAATTAGATTGGAGTAAATGGAAGTGAATGTTATGAGAAATCAAGATACTATTAAACAGATCCAAATAAATGAAAAAATAGAAAGCAATGTGAAATCTCATTGAAAAATACACTGACCTGGAAAATAGATCCAGGAGAGATCATTTAAAAATTATTAGACTATCTGAAAGCCATGATCAAAAAGAGAACCTAGAAATCATACTTCAAGAAATTCTCAAGGAAAATTGTCCTATTTTAGAACCAGAGGGCAAAATAAAAATTGAAAGAATTCACCAATCACCTCTTGAAGAAACAATTTGAATACTGTGAAAACACAATCAGGACTATACAGGATGTAGCAGCTTCTACATTAAGGGATCAAAGGTCTTGGAATATTATTTTCCAGAGATCAAAGGAGCTAGGATTAAAACCAAGAATCACCTACCCAGCAAAACTGAATATAATGTTTCAGGGGAAAATATGGTCATTCAACGAGGTGGAGGATTTTCAGGCATTCTTGATGAAAAAACTAGAGTTGAATAGAAAATCTGACTCTCAAATACAAGAAGCAACAAAAGCATAAGAAGGTAAACATGGAAAAGAAATCTTAAGGAACTTATCAAAGTTGAACTATTTACATGCCTACATGCAAAAACAATTGTAACTTATGAACCTTTTCTCAGTATAAGGATAGTTGAAGGGAATATAAATGTGTATACATACATATGTCTATATAAGAGGGTATATGTGTATATGAATACATATGTGAGTGTATATATGTGTGCAGGTATACATAGAGGGTTACAGGATCAACTGAATAGGAAGGGATGATATTTAAAAGGTGAAACTGAGAGGTGAGAGAGGAATATAATGAGAGGAGACAGGAAGAGACAGAATGGGGTAAATTATCTCATATAAAAGAGGCAAGGGATAATGTTACAATGGAGGGAAAGAACAAGAAGGCAAAAGGGTCAACCTTACTCATTGAATTTGGCTTAGGGAGGGAATGACATACACACTAAATTGGGTATCTTGCCCTAAAGGAGAGTAAGGGAGAAGGGGATGAGAGGGGGCATGATGGGAGGGCATGTTGGGAGGAAGAGTAGTTAGAAATGCACACTTTTGAAAAGGGACAGGGTCAAAGTAGAGAATAGAACAAGTGGGGGGTGGGATAGGATGGAGGGAAATATGGTCAGTCTTTCACAATATATCCATTATAGAAATGTTTTGCATAACCACACATGCATAGCCTATATTGAATTGCTTATCTTCCCAGCAAGGGTGGGTGATGAGGAAGGGAAAGTATTTGGAATTCAAAGTTGTAAAATCAAATGTTTAAAAAATATATTATTATTACTATTACTATTACTATTATTATTATTTACATGCTACTGGGAAATAAGATAACAGGCATTGGGGGTATGGACATCTACCTTGCCCTACTGCAAAGTTGATAGGGTACAGGGGATGATACAGGAGAGAGCAGATTGGGGAAGGAGGTATACAGTGGGATCATTGTTTCGGGGTAGGGGAAAGATGGGAGAAAATTTGTAACTCAAAATCTTGTGGAAATGAATAATATAAGCTAAAAATAAACATAAAATTTAATCTGCAAAAATATTTACAGCAGCGCTTTTAGTGATAGCAAAGGACTGGTAAAAAAAATAGATGCCCATCTATTAAGAGAGTGGCTAAATAAATTGTGACACATAAAATGTAATAGAATGCTATGCTGTAAAAAATTATGTATGTGAGGAATAGAGAAACATGTTAAGTTCTATCTGAACAATTAGAATAAAGTAAGCAAAGACAAGAAAACAGTATACAGATAAACTTCCAGATAGTGGTGGTGGTACTGAATCACATCTGACTTTCCCCCTACCCCATTTGGGATTTTCTTGGTCAAGATACTGGAGTGGTT
Organism: Pseudocheirus occidentalis; assembly: GCA_028646575.1. Taxonomy (NCBI): domain Eukaryota; kingdom Metazoa; phylum Chordata; class Mammalia; order Diprotodontia; family Pseudocheiridae; genus Pseudocheirus; species Pseudocheirus occidentalis. Next base: position 159,603,322 of record CM053600.1, on the reverse strand, counting down.
TGCCATTTCCTTCTCTAGCTCATTTTACAGATGAGGAAACTGAGGCAAACAGAGAGAAGTGACTTGCCCAAGGTCACACAACTAATGTCTCAGCTCAATAAGGTGAGTCTTCTAGACTCCGGGCCCAATGTTCCATCACCTAGCTGACCCTTTTCCAAGTTTTTGTTATGTATGTAACTAAAAACATGTCTTTACTCAATCAACTGTGATTATTAAATAACTTCTAGTCCCCCAAACACATACACATTATGTAGAAATTAAGCTTCCTGAGCTGAGGAAATGGGGGTCTCAAAAAAACATTCCATGAAATAAGCCATCAAGGTCAGAGCTTCCCCATACAAAGGTTACCTAGCCAAGTTTTAAAATGTAGGAAGGAAACAAAAACTGAAGTCTTATGACCTCACTTGAAAGAGCCATGGCTGAAGTGTACTACTAGCCTTTAGCTGCCACTTTCAAAGCACAAAACTGCTCATTTGCAAGAGGATATTGAAAAAGAAAAACCCAAAGCATGAGAAAGGTAGACCTTAAAACAAAAAAACTGAGCTCATTATTTATTCAACAGAATTGTGATCAACAGTCAAATACAATGTAAAAGTAAAAGATGAAAAGGAACAAGAATTTTATTCTAAGAACTTGCAGTGACTAACTTTTAAAAAGACTATTGAGGTTGAGCGTAAATGAAATGAAGACTGAACTGGAATCATGGAAAGAGAGCTCGATTCAGCATTAGAGAAGGAAAAAGGAAAATGGCCCACTTGTACAAAATTATTTACAGCAGCTCTTTCTGAGGTCAAGAATGGGAAATTGAAGAGGAATGATTCCCATCAATCGGGGAATGACTGAACCAGTGATGGCAGGTGAATGTGACGGAAAATTATTGTACTGTAAGCAATGATAAAGGGAATGGCTTAGAGAAACCCAGGAAGATTTAAATGATCTAATGCAGGGTGAACAGAACCAGAAAAACAGGAGTAATTTATATAATAAACTTCTTTAGTAACTCCGATAAACACAATGACCATCTACAATTCAAGGGATTCATAATGAAACATGCTATCCAACTCCAGATAATGAACAGATGGACTTGAGTGCAGATTAAAGCATATTTTCTTCTATTTCTTTCTTTTCCTTGTCTTTTTTTGGGGGTGCAGTGTGGAGAACATAACTAATGCAGAAATTTGTTTTGTATGTCCACATATATATTTGCAAGTTTCTATTTTTCTTATCTTCTTAATGGGTGGAGAATTTGACATTTAAAATGAAACTTCATTTTAAAAAAGGCAAAATGCAGCATATTTTGACTTTTTTTTTTGGTCTTAGGTTTTCTTTCACATGATTAATATGGAAATACCAAGCTCTAAGTGCTCCACACAGTGTCTGCTTCAGCTGCCTTCATGACCATTGGAACAAACTGTTCTCATCTACCCATTCCACTGCAGGAAGTCTTTACATGCTTGTGGTAGACACCCCCACCATACATTCCCCTCCCCCCAACTCACTGATAGGAACGTGGAAATATTTTACATGACTGCATGTGTATAAGTTATATCAAACTGCCTGCAGAGAATGTGGAGTTAAAAAAAAAAAGCTAAAAAATAAAATACCTGAAAATTGTGTTAGAGGGGATTCAAATTCTTACTTATTACCTACCTTGTGACAAGGCAATAAGCAAGCTGTTAGGCTCTAGTTCTTCATCTAGATGTATGAATGAATGACCTGTAAAATCCCATCTAGTTCTCAGGGTACAATCCTCTATTAAGGAGAAAAAGAAATTAGCTTTTGTTATATAATTCAGTGCTACTAAATACAAGCGTTATTTGCCAACTGTTAGGATTACATTTATATATCCAACCTTCCCCGTCTCATTTTGTCTACACAAAGATCAATTAGTCTAATTAATAACCTAAATGGTGCTGTCAGGAATATCCTCCTACCAATATTCAATGTCAACTGCAGTCCAAAGATAAATGTTTTGTATTCAAATACAGCCATAGCCATGGTCCTCTAAAAGACTGCTCCCCCTCAAAGCTTTATTTCATTTGTACATAAAAATACCGAGCTCTAAACAAATCATCTAAGTAGCATAATCTCAGGACTAATAATCCAAAGTAATGTCATTTCTAATCTCTATAAACAAGACTAGATGTACAAGAAATCTAGTTACCAGTCCTCATGTGAAAAAAGTAGTTTTAGACTCCAAACAAAATGAGACAGGGCACATAAAGATAATAATGGAAGAAGTAACATTAAGAAACAGAAGTAAAAGGTTAGAATTTAAAACATCCCAGGACTTTCATCACAGAATACTTTTTAAATGGTAAAAGGGAAATAATTTTCATGCAAAGGGAATACTATGTGAAAAGGGGAAAGGAAGGAACGGTAAACAATGGGAAAGTTAAGAGCTTCTAAGTAAGAACATTCAAAGATGTATTCTAAAGTGCCAGCTAGTTACCAGGAAGTCTTTTCAAGATAATATAGAAGCACCCAATAAAGTAAAAAATTCAGGGTTTAACTTGAGAAATATATTTTACATTTCTTTATTCTTGAAACGTGTCCAATTACAAATAAATAATCCATACAACATAACTCTTTGATATACACTTTTTTCAGGCAGGTAAGAGTGACAACCAAGAATACATTGAAAATGAGTTTACATTAAATAACCAATTACAATATACAACTGGTCATTCAGTTACATTTTCAGAACGGCCCAATATGTACACTGTTTAAAAGTGGACCACTTTATATAAAATACAGATGTATACAATTTTCTTACAGGCCCAAGAGAATGAACACACATCACAGCTTTAAAAAAAAGTTGCATCACAGGGTCTCTAAGAGTTTGAATACAAAAATGTCTATAAGCTTGTGAATTTTGGCAGCAAATACGAAAATGTATGCCAGACTAACCTATTCTTGCTGGCAGGTGCTGGAAAAATTGACAAGCCCCATGGGATTTTGTAGAGGTTATCAAGCTGACATTTTAAAAAGATTAATACTTAGAGAACTGACATCATCTAATGCCATGGATTCAATTTTACACTGCATTTAGCTTACCGTTTCAGCAAATTATTTTACTAACAGAAGAATGCTTCCTTGGTGGACACATCTTATCTTTTGTAAATTGTGGAAGATTATTGCAACAATCTTGTGACAAATCTTCAGACATCTCATTTTCCCAATTAATTCCAGAAGACCTCCCTATTCTCTTAAGACTAAGTCTTCTAATATCTGCACTGTGACACAGTTCAACACATAAAATATCCATATTTTAATTTTTTTTTCAGAAACAATGCCAAAGCTAAGGAAATACCTCATGTAACTGCTCTTTCCTTTCCTACCTGTCCCGTCACCAATTAATTTAGTATGTCTTACAATAAAACATTTTAAAGCTATTTAATTTTCCTAATTGACAATGCAAGATTAACTGAAGGATAAACATAAGTTGTTCTATTTACTTAGTCTCAACATTCTTGTTTTACTGTGGTTGTAGGTGTCTGGCTCTGGTTTGGTGGACTTCACAAATGTTCACCTTTAAAGTTATCAACAAATGAGAGACTAGGTATACGGGTAACAAAGTCAGCTAAGTCTCATTAAATACTTCTGGAAAGAAAAAGAAAAATACTTTCAATTCAGCTCTGAAATACATGCTAATTTGATTATCTATTTGCTAAATCTTTTGTAACTATACTCTACCTTTCTTAAGCACATCCTCCTACTAGAAGAAAGTATATTGCAGAATGCAACAGAATCCTGAATTAGAAAATTTATCTCCCTTGTGGGAATTTCATTCTATGAGGTCAGAAAGAAAAAAAGCATGGCTCTAAATAGCATGTGAACTATATTTCTTTTTAAATGTTTTTTATTCCATTTGTTGCAAATCTACATTTTCTCACTCTTCTTAATCCTTGTGCCATGTTAAATGCATGAAATAAGGTTGGTGATTAAATGTTTCTAATCTTCACTTTCTTAGAATCCAAGACTTTCTACTTCACATATTAAAGTTGATGTAGAAAGGAGTTCTTGTTCCACTTCAAGAGAATTCATCCCTTTAATTTCTTTCTCATTAAAAAAAAAAAATTTCCTCTGGGCAACTGTTCTAAACTTTACCAAGAAAGCATCTATGGTAGAGAGAAATATGCAAACACATGATAAGAAGCAGCCAAAAAAGAAATATCTATTTTTCCAAGTGTGATACCTTTGTGATGCAAACAAAGACTTCCAACCAAGCTACGTACTACATCCATTCAGTCTTAGGCCCTTTCAACATTAGAAAATCTTACATAAATTATACAGGGCCAAATAGCCAATATTTTTGCCTTTATTTTTATACCTAAAGGAGCTGAAATGCAGTTACTTCTATGAACTGTGCTTTTATGTTAATAGGTACAAAATATTTCATGTAACATGTTACTGAAAATAATGCATAAGAATTAAAAAAGCATTGATTTGTGCACATTTTAATTTGGTAACATTTCAATTTGTGTGATCACCTTTGATGTCATATTCTCTTATTCCTTAGGTAATGTTTTTTAAATCCAAAGCATTTCAAAAAGCTTATCTATTAGACATTTTAGGAATCAAGAGTGTCTAGTGATACAGGAAAACCTACAATTTATATCTTGACACTTGTCTCGTTATAAGGTTAATAAAGAAGAATATCTTCTAAATTATCATATAACCTTGATGAGAACACTTTTTCAATCCCAGATGACTTCATTTTTATTTATGTATCATATTCACAACCTTTAAGATAAACACATTTATAATTAATTAGCAAAAAAGGGAAATTGAAGACTTCTTTACAAGAAGGACTTAGGTCAACTATCCAACCAACATATATCACGTAAAAAATAAATACAACCTGGTGCAAATTTATATCCAAGAAGATAATCCTAAATTAAGAACAAGAAATGAGCCATTTGGACTACAGCTAGGAAATATGACAGTTTTCAATGATTCACGTATAGCAAAACATAGAAACTTTCATGTGTTTAAGGCTGACGTAGACAAAAGATGTTTGGCTTTTAAAACTCCCATCTTTTAAAAATACCTTCTCAAACCTTCAGAGTTGTATTCCTTTAACAGTTACAGTGTCTTCCTAATTTCAACATTTATATAAAATTGTCTGAATAGATTTCTGAAGGAAAACCATTAGAGAGTTACTAACCGGAATTACACTTGCTATGTTAAGTATCTTCTCAATTAATAAAGAATGACCTGTAGTATTGCTTCATTATATACAGTGCCACGACCAAATTTCATTATTTCCCATTTTAAAATTAAATACTTAAAGAAGAAAATGTCAGGCACATATTCACAAGGTGTTAGATCTCTTAAATCATAAAAGCCTGGATATATTTATTTCTCTCAAATGCATACAAGACAATAATTACACAACAACAAATCGGATCTTCTGTTCAACAATGATTTGATTCATAAGCATTTGAAATTTACATAATTTCACATCAATAAGTTTTTGTTTTTAAATACTGTAAGTAAAAAAGGCCCCCAAAGTAACCATTTCTAATATTTCTTAGTTATCCCTCTATACAACCAAACTTTAAAAAGTTACAAACTGAACATTATACAGGATATATAAATCATTTTTAAAAATTTGAGGTTTTAAAATCATTGCTTCCCCAATATGATTCGGGAAAATCCACAAACTGACAAATATATAGTCATAGGTAGTGAAGTAAATTGGGGGTGAAAAAAAAAAAAAACAAGAGACAGACACAAGTTTGCTGTCTTAAAATTTTACTAATCCTGTCAGTTAAAGATGGTGATGTCATGAGAAATAACAGTTTAGGCTTAAAATGAGGAATGGTGTTTGTCTCAAAGGCTGAGACATGCAATTCAAGTATTTTCCTATTTGATCTGAGCTCACTGTAGCAAACAGGTGCAAAAAGAGAACGATCATTTCCCTCCATACATTCGTTCAATGTCCTCTTGATAATGTGTTTTAAGTTCTTTGCGTTTTAGTTTGAAGGCATCAGTCACCAGGCCGGTTTCGGGGGTCCATGGATCTGGGCTCAAACGAATTTTTACTGGAATTTCAAACTTTTCCAGACCTGCTGCCATGACATAAAAAAAAGTTTCAAAATTCAAAAGCATAAAAAGTGTCCAATAACAAAGTGCATTTTCTATCCCCCATTTTAAAATGCATTGCTTCTACTGGTAAAACTTAAAAGGCATAGTTTTTTTTTTT
>CM053600.1:159564703-159596611 GCA_028646575.1 Pseudocheirus occidentalis | reverse complement strand
TGTGGGAGGGGTCTTACAGTGTGATCGATATTCTGGGCTGGGGAGTAGGGACAAAAAGGGGAGAAAATTTGTAACTCAAAACCTTGTGGAAATGAATGATGTAACCAAGAAAATAAATTAAAATGTAAAAAAAAAAAAAGAGTTAATAGGGGGGCGGCTAGGTGGCGCAGTGAATAGAGCACCGGCCCTGGAACAAAGAGGACTCGAGTTCAAATCCGACCTCAGACACTTGACACAAAAACTAGCTGTGTGACTTTGGGCAAATCACTTAACCCCAACTGCCCTGCAAAAACAAAAAAACAAAACAAAACAAAGAGTTAATAGGGAAGTTTGGAAGGGATTAAGTTTTTGGGGAAAAGATAACGAATTCAGTTTTGGACATGATAAGTTTGAGATGTTTACAGAACATGAAGCTTGAAACATTCAGTAAGCTTTAAGAGATGTGAAAATGGAGGTCAGAAGAGAGGTTAGGACTGTGTAAGTAGATTCATAATTGAATACATGGGATAATTAGATTACAAGTAAAAGAGTATCAATGAAGAGGAGAATCCATGCCAGAGACCTGGGGGCCCATCGACAGTTCACAACATAGCCTAGACGAAGATCTAGCAAAGGAGAACAAGAAAGAATAAGAGAGCAGGGGGCAGTGTCATGAAAAACTAGAGAAGAAAGTACTAAAAAGAAGCGGTGGTGACCTACAAAGACCACCAAAGGTTGCAGGTAAGATACAGAAGGTTTAAGAAAATGCCATTAGATCTGGCAATTAAGAAATCATTTAGCTGAATAATGAAGTCAAAAGCCGGAATGCAAAAGAGTTAAGAGAGTGAGATAGGACTATGCTGGAAGAAATGACCAAAGAGGCAGATTCAGAGAAACCTGGGAATACTTATATGAACTGATAAGGAATAAAGTGAGTAAAACCAGGGAAAAAATTTATACAACTATCATGGCCCCCACTTCTTGGAAGAATTTATGGACTAAAGCTACAGAATGAGATTCATTTTCAGACAGTTTTGTTTGATTATATTTGTGAAAATTCAGCATTTGATAGTGATACCAAAAAAAAAAATACAGTATTTGATACTGAGACCAAAAAAAAGATTGCCAAGTGAATCATTTAAAAACATAACACAAGAGAATAATAGAAGGTTAGAAAGTAACAACACAGACAAGCAGACCAGTGCTGGAACTGGTTAAATCTGAAATATACATTTGCTATGCATAATTCAACTTTCACATTTTTATATTTAGTCCTTTTTTGTTCTTCTCTGTGTAAGGAAATGCTTGTTTTGTTGATGTTTACTAAGTTTATGATAAGAAAAAGGAAATTTAATGTAAGAGAAAAGAAGAAAGAAGAGTTAATGGATGTGACACACAGTGTCCTAAATTATTGGCTATGAAGTTTGAACTTTTAACTAACAGAAATGGGAAGCCATGGGAGTTGTTTGAACAAGAGAATGATAGTATTCAAGTTTTGAAAATAATCATATTGTGTAATACTGGAAGAACCACACTGATTTTTCCCATTTCTTGTTAACAGATTTTTCCATTAATTCTGTAAAGAGTTTAAGACAGCACTCACCTGAAACAGCAGCCTCAGAGAGCACTTTCAGCACCTCCTTTTCCATTTCTGGACTGTTACAAATCTCCTCCCAAGTCCCTCTAAGTTCTTTTTGTCGAGCTAGCTCTGTTAGTTCCTTCTGATTTGGCACAACAAATCCAATGACATAAGAATGATAACTGAAATATATAAAAGATGGTAGGTCATGTATTAATAACAGGTTTTAGATGAAAGAGCAGTGAATTAGTAATACCTGGCTAAGAATACTGACTTGATATTTTCAAAGTTCAATAGCTAAGAAATTCCAAACTATAAAGTTCTCTAAATTCCTTGGTAAATAAATGACATTTGAATGTACTGTATTTTACAAAACAAAATTATGTCTATTCCTTCAATATCTTACATCTCTTACAATGCTTTGTAGAATTCACTGCTATAGTAATGCAGATGTGCACATTTATGGCTTTGGATAATATCAAAAACATAAGAGACATCTTCCATCTGCACAGTGCTTCATAGTTTTCAAAGAGATTTCACATATTCTTTCTCATTTAGGTCTCAAGACAACCCGAAATGGCGAGGTAAAGCAGACATTATCTTCATTGTATGGACAATAAAACTTCAGTGCAGAGAATCAAGAGGTTTATCCATTATCCTTTTCATGATCAATTATGCATTTCTTTAATGTTATACTTTGTGACATTTCTCAATATTCTATAGTCTCTACAGACTACTGTTCTTTATGTCAGCCATAATTTTGACTCTATAGAGACTGTGTAGTCCACAACTGAAAAAAACTGGTATTTGAAAAAAAAATTTTTTTAACTTTCAGAAGCACCTTTGAAGTGTTGAAAGCAATGTAACAATTTCCCCAAAGCAAAAAAGAGTTTTCTCTTCCTTTCATTTAATTCTGGGTCTTGCTCACTGTTCATAAGCAGGACCTGACAAAGAGAGATTCACAGACAACCTGAATGGCATGTCTATGCAACTCTATGCAATATTCTGGACAACAGACACTGCTCAACTATTTGCTTTATTCTGTGTAGATTAGACCGGCTCTTTTTTTTTTTTTTAATCATAACATCTAACAAGAAAACACCGGGAAAAAAAATTAAAAAAAAAACAAAAGAAGAAAACACTAGCATTCTGGAGCTTGGTGAAATCAGCCCAACAGCATCCACAAACAGGAAAAATCTCTAAGTCCTTGCCATCTGTAGTGAATGTCTTTCAAACTCTGTTAAACAGTAGTGGATTACTTAAGTGAGTATTTGTTTCCTGGTTTTATGCCTCCTTTGATAATGGTAATCAGGAGAATATAAAAAAGTTCTTCAGTTACATTAAGGTGAATCAATAATTCAAATAAAATACAATCCAGACTGTTAAACAAAGTGATAGTTTAGTTGGTAGCTTAACATAGATAATCAAAGCATAGCATCATTAAAGAACTTTAAGCTTACCTGTCCAAGTCTGGTATTTAAGAATAATCAATAAAAAAAAAAATGAACCCATGGAAACTAATATTTCAGTGAGAGAAAGGGTCTGGAGAATAAAAAATAGAGCCCAAGATAATCATACAAAATAAAAATGTTTAAAAAAAGCCAAAGTAACATTAATGCCATACCTGTTTGCATATGCACAGATGTTATCTATTAATGGGAGATTCTTTAAAGCTGCCTCAACTTTTCCAAGAGAGACATATTCTCCTGCCTGAAGTTTCACAAGATCCTTTTTACGATCTGTTATTAAAATAATAATAATAATAATTTATTACCCAGATGAAAATTACATATACACACGGAATATACTTAAATAGCTTATCAACTAAAGTTGATGTCAACTTTAGTTATCAACCAAATTTTTAATAGTAAGACTAAGCAAAAAACAAGTATCATGAACTTAGGCTCTAATGAGCAACATTAAATATATACTTTTAAAAGTGAAGTCAAACAATATGCCTTTTTAATAAAGTGGAATCAAAATCAGTTAACCTCTAACTTTTCTACTTTTGTTGCGTAAGTTCAGGAAATAAAGAATGTGAAACGGTCTCCAGTTGACATGAAGGTAAAAAATCACTGATCTTTTGACTAAAACAAATTGAACATAAAAAATATATGTTTATTACATAAGAAATGATAGCTAGCTATTAGTGCAAATTCAAGCAACAACCAATAGCTCCAGCATTTCAGTTAATAAGAAAACATTAACAAAGATAAATAACTGTATCCTTCGGATAAGTATGCTAGAAATTCATTCAAAACAGAATTAACATTTCAGCCCAAAATTTTTTTTAAATTGTTAAGTCTGACCAACTATGTTATATGATAAAGGGTCTAATTAGAATACGTGGTGAAATTGTATTTACTAAAATAAATGAAGATGGATAACGAAATCATTATTTTTTCCGAATATAAAAAGGAAAGGTCAAATATGATTATTGTGGACCTAGCCTTCCTTCCAACGTCCACATTTTTGTTGATGATACTACCACTGCCCAAGTCATCTGGGTTCAAAACCTCAGGGTTACCTTTGATTATTCCCTCTCCTCAGGCTCCATCATTAAACTATCAATTGCCCAAGTCTGTTGATTCCACTTTAATAACATCACTGGTGCCCATTCCCTTTCTCTCTAATAATAGCAGGTTATTTCATAATTTTACTTCCTCCTCTCACTTAGGTTCATGAAATAGCCTAAATAGCCTCACTAGCTCATCTCTCTTCCCTCCCCAATCTCTCTTCCATAAAGTTGCCAAAATAATGCTCCTAATGCATACTGTTTTGTACAAAGATACTCAGTGAATGTTTGCTGAATTAAACTGACCCACGTGACAAAACAATAGTAAAAATAACCTACCAAAGACTTCTATACTACTGGTTCTATGAGACCCCAGAGAAAGAAAAGCCATCCAGAATTATTCTACTTTCTATGTAAATGATAATAGTTGATGCCACTTTATTAAAAAGGCAAACTGTTTGACTTCACTTTTAAAAGTATATATTTAATGTTGCTCATTAGAGCCTAATTTGTGGGAACTCTCCCCAAGGACAAAGCAAACATGTTTGTTTAGAAATACAAAACCAAAATCTATTCGAATATCTAGTGAATAGGAAAGGTCACACAAATTAGTGCTGCCAATACAGGCAGAAATAATAATACTAAATATTATAATAATACTAGAATAATGTTATAGCATTTATTGAAACCTCACAATATAAAAAGCATTGAACATAATATCCACACTAGAAGTAGCCATCTTAGTCTAAACATAGGATTCACCTTGCCCCCAAATTTGGCTTGTGTAAAAACTGAATGTTAACCTAAAAATAATAGTCTTAGTAAGAGAAAACAATTCAAAATGTTGAAAAAGAATCATGAATACAATTATAAATCATAATCATAGAGTTTGATTTAATAGAAATATTTAATTAAAAGAGTAAAGATACTATGACTGGAATTTAAAGGAATATAATGGAAAAAGTGAGTGTGTATCTATATATCATAGGGTAACCTATGTTCAGATGTAGTCTATAGTCTGCATTCTAAGTGGAATACACATACATACATCATAGGCAAAAATTATTAAAATGTATTTATTATAAATTCTCTAATTTGTGTGGCTTATACAGGATGCCACAATAATATAAAAGCAGGTTTATGCTACTTTAGCTTAAAACTGAAATAAAATTTTTGGGACACTGTATTAGAATGGATTTCCTTCCAACACCCACATCTGATAGCTCACCAATAATCTTTAAACATCCATCAGGATCAAATTCTCCAATATCTCCCGTGCAGAGCCACCTTTGTCCATGCTCATCTTCAAAGAAATCGGCATTTGTTTTGGCATCATTTTTGTAGTAGCCCATTGTCACATTTGGGCCACCAATTAGAATCTCACCTCTTGGATGTGGTTTATCTGTATTAAAGTATCCACCTAATTAACAAAAAGAATATTTTACATTGTATGTGAATCTTTTTAAGTACCAAAAGAAGAAAACATGTATGCATTTCTGTATTTTTCAGTGCAAATTAGTTATCCATCTTATCTTCTAAGGTTACTTCTAGAAATATACAGCTACATAAAAGAAAAAGATGCAATGAATATTTAGAAAAAACCCCTACAACTTGCTTAAACTAAGAAACTGAAGAAATATTACTATTATAGGTATGTGCACAATACTGTGTAAAATCTACTATTTCCTAACATTTCTAGGAGAAGGGAAAGAGGCAGTCCACACTTATGCAGAAACAAAAGGGAACTTTTTACATTCTATAAATTTTTTTAATATTAGACATCTCACATTCTTCCTTTTTAATGGCTAATCTCACTGTAAACAGTAATCGTTGCTCTCATAAAATGTTTTAAAGGATATAAATTACCATTTCTATCTTTACTTTTACCACACATACAAGAGCAAAGGTATGCTTGCAAATTGAATAATATTGAAATATATATTACATTAATAGCTGACATAAATGATATTATTGGTGCTAAGAAAATATCTTAAGAGCACTGAAAAGTTATGAAGATTACCACAGAATTAAGCAGCGGTTCTCAACCTATGGGTTGTGACCCCTTTGGGGTCGAACGACCCTCTCAAAGGGGTTATAGGGGTCGCATAAACTGATGGTCTTAGGAACCTCCTCTATCCATCTCCAGGCAGGTCTGCCCACATGCAGACACACCCACACACGACTATTAAAGGGTTGCAGCATTAGGAAGGTTGAGAACCACTGGAATTAAGTGTTCTGGTTAAGTTGTCTATGTAGAATAAATGAAGGAAAAAACATTATTAAACACCATGTACCAAATACTGTACTAATAATGGGGATAAAATGAGACAATCTCTATCATCAAGTAAGTCACTTTATCTGGGGGGGGAACAAGACATAAGGAAGTTCAGTCACAAGGAAGACAGGGGCCCTGAAGTCCTAAGGGGGCAGCAACAAAGTAGATGGCAAAGACTCAGAGATCCAAAGGCATAAAGATAGGGCAAATGGTCCAACCAAGGTGACCTGAAGACATGGCAGCAAAGCAAATGATAAAGCCCAGCAATCCACCACCTCTCCAGAGGCACTGGAATATGACTCCCATCCCATGAAAGCCATGAGAGAAGTCTCTTGTCCTTCTTTCCCATCAGTATGCAAGTAAAGATAACAGAGAAAAGGTCAAAGAGAAGGCATGAAAGGAAGGTGCCCACCAAGTAGCACCCGTGGGCTGAGGGAAGGAATGAAAAGCAAAGCCTGAAACATGAATGTATTTTTTTCTTAAAATATCTGAACTTTTAAAAAGTCTTCAAATTGGGGGCAACTAGGTGGCACAGTGAATGAGAGCACCGGCCCTGGAGTCAGGAGGACCCGAGTTCAAATCCAGCCTCAGACACTTAACACTTACTAGCTGTGTGACCTTGGGCAAGTCATTTAACCCCAATCGTCCTGCCTTCCCCCCTCCAAAAAGCAAAAAAAAAAAAAAAAAAAAATCTTCAAACTGACTTCTTATCTTCACTATACAGAATGTACTTTGATCCATGATCTCATTGTGGGCATTCTCTAATGGTATGGATTACAAGTCATTAATATTATGTCATCCTATGCACTCATTGTTCATTTGCTACATAAATTCTCCACAGGGAGTCTGAGTCCCTCCCAACATGCTGGCTGCTTTTTTAACAATTCATGGACATAAATGGATGATGCAGGGCTATCCAGGGCTTATTCTGTGCTCCCAGCCTATGTATCTCCATGTACAAGTACACACCTCTCTCATGATCCATCCTTTTGTGCTGCTTCCTCTGTGTAATTATGCACTGGTGATATCTTGTATTATCATGCCTACCATGCATTATTTGCCCACTGTTCTTCGTGTGACCCGCAATTTTAATTATCTGGAAACTGGTATTCCAAGACATCATACAGAATCATGCCAAAGACAGTATCGTTCTTACCTCAAAGGTAATACTACCCACCCTGTTCTTATTTAGTTCTAGGTTTAATTCACAGTGCATCTTTGTTGTCTAAGACAGGAATTCGTGTAACAACACTAAGGATTGTCCGTATAATTGGGTGTCATAATTTGGATAAGAGACAATCTTTATCCAGCTGATTTTACTCTTCTATAGATAGTTAGAACACTCATGGATGTTCACAGATCTCACTTAGGAAACTGAAATGTTCTAGAATTTAATGAAAACAATACTAAGTCATCTGCAAAAAAGAAATCACTGAAGCACTTGATCATTTATGGAAAAATCACTCTTCTACTCTAGATCAGACAGTGGTAAATGCCTTTAGAAAGCATTCACCTCTCTATTCCACACCTTGTTTGATGCTAATAACCAGAAAATTAAATAAAGTGAGCTTTTTCCAAAGAATCCTGCAGGATTTTAACATGGAATGGAATACACTCTGTCAGAAGGGGGCCTCTGATCAAATGCTATTAAAAAAGAAAACTAAGATATTTTGAATTTCCCACATTTTAGTCAATTGTACAACTAACGATGTGGTTTGCTCTAGAATATAATTTATGAAAGGCTACCTGTTCTATTCTCATACTTTCAAACTGGGAATGTACTTATGAAGATGATCAAGTAGAAATATGGTCAGTAGCTACTGACATTCTCTCAGTCATTTCTTTTGATGAAAATAAAGCCCATTATTCCTTCCAAATGTTTGACAGCCTTCTTGTCCAACTCTCTTGAGAATTATAACCTCAAATGCTCTCAGTACTATCACCGATAGTGCAATATCCTCCGTACAGAATGGTTCAATCCAACTACTCTTCCCATCTTTTTTTTTTTTAATCTATGATGTTAAGAAGACAAATAAGATGACTCCATTGTTGCTGATGAGGAACATATTTTGTTAAAGAAATAGATTTGTCAAATTTCTTGTCAATTTGAGGTCCTCCTTCAAGTTCAACCCTTAAATCTCTCAGAAGGATCTATCTTACTAAGATATTCTGGTGATAAGATATGCTGCACACAATTACCTGATGAAATCAGGGTACATTTTTTGGACAAGACCATTACAGGATTTTTTTTTCACTTAACTATTCATATTGGTCTTTAATACAATTTTATATATTATATGTGTATATATATATATATTCCAATGGAGGACTGGGGAGTCAATTTTCCTTCCTTAAAAACATATAATCTTTTAAAATATTGTTTTTTCTACGAACTGTTTCTTACTTCTGTTTTATGATGTGATGCTACTCACAATCTTCCAACATTCTCCTCCATGACCTTTCACAAGCACGTCCAAAATCTGAAGCAGTACAGCTCTTGGTTGCCATCTCTCTCCTTGTGACATTAAAATCAGCTATTACTAGACTCATGTGACAGTTGATTTGTACAAGATAAACTGCCTAAGAAAATGGTGATACTTTGTATCCGTATATATCCTTGTAACTATTTCCAATGCTTGGCACCAATTGTTTTTAAAAAACAAGGAAGGCTGGAGTCCCTTCATTTGCATGACCTATCTTTTTTCCACCACATCTCTGTGTTACATTCTCTTCTGCCAAGTTTCTTGCCAGCTTACTGTCCAAGGGCAAAGTGTGAATATCTTAAGGAGCATTTTTCATCCGTTCTTCCTTCAGCTGAACCCTCCTAGTGTGCTGTCTCTCCTAATTAGAATCTGAGTAGCTTAAGGGAAAAGAACGTCTTGGTTTGTATGGCCTCCCAGAGGTTAGCAATGCTTGGCACCAGTGATAACTTAATAAATGGTTTTTTTCCATTAGTTTTAATGAAAATTCACCTATAAAGGATCTAGAAATTATTCTTATCCTTAACTAGTTGTTTTCTGACTTACAGAAAGTAATCAACTCAAATTTTTATGGAGTCATTTGTTGTTCATCTTCAGTGCTTAACTTTCCTCTTTAAGTATTAATGATATATAGGCACAACAGTTCTGTGCAGTAAACAAAAGCAATTATTATTGGCCTCTCTTTTTCTTACTTCTAAGACATGTTTTCCAACAGTTTTCACTCTCCTGCTTTATACTCAATTTTTACATTGAAATCACCAAGTATTAAAATATGCTGATATAATCTGAACGGTTTAATCAATTCTTCATAGAATTTCTCTCCCTCTTTGCACTCAATAACACATGCTGGAGAACAGCTTACAATCATTTTTCTGGTGGTGTCCGGAGTTTAAATCCAACCTCAAGACAAAAAAACTAGCCGTGTGACCTTGGGCAAGTCACTTAACCCCAACTACCCTGTCAGGAAACAAGGTTCTCATGTACAATACCAACATTGAACATTTAAAGGCAGTCCAAATACTATGTGATGCTCAGCATCCTCTGACCCACTTTTCTGCCCCTGATATCATCACGATAAATGTAAAAAAGGGTCACCATCAATACTAAGGGCCATTTCATGTTTTTCCTTGTTTCGTGGATTGTCATAGTCAAAGAATCACCAAACAGCCTAACTTCATGGAATTGCTTGGAGGAAAACATTATCTAAAACCTAAAATCACTCTTAAAGTGAAGGTTTAAAAAATTCTGCCTCCCATGACAAATTTCATTTGCAAATGGAGCAATATATGAATCAGATGTTTCAAATTAGCTGCATTTTAAAATGATGCTTGCTTATAATTTGTGAACTGAGAATAAATATTAAATATCTTACTAATCTGACTAAACAAAATCAATTTTAGATGTTTCAACAATTACTTATTATATTCATCCTGTGCACATAGCAATGTTTTAGGCACTGAAAGATAACTTGCTTTATTACTGCAACAACCAAATAGCCTCATAATGTTTACTAAGAAAACACCAAAGAAATGACTTCTACCAGATCATAAGCTTTCATTCAACTAAATGTAGTTATTTGAATTTATATTTGACCAGCAAAAACTAGATACTTAGATGGTATCATGTATTCGTGGATTAATAATTTTCTGTCAATAAAATGAAATTATAATAAAACATATCCTTAAATCATATACCAATATTCTAAAACTTCATCTTTTTTTTGCTGACACAGACTAATAAGGCTATGAATATTTTACCTATTCTTATTCTCTTAACTTATTTTTGCATAATTTTAAATTACGCTGTAATAAAACAAATGAAAAAATAAAAATTTCAAAAACAAATGCTCTTTAAAAACAATAAAATTTACTGAAATCATTATCCTTCCTTGACAAAATATCACTGCTATATGTGGAAGAAAAAGAAGTATACATTAAGAGATGTTTTTCATTTAATGTGAGAAAACTAAATTCAAATTTTAAAGTCCAATCATGTACTAAGATACCATCATACAAAACTTTCATTACCTTCTTCCCAGTTTTTTAATTTGATTTCACAGCAAACTAATGGTGCTCCAACTCTGCCTGTATTATAGTCCCAAACTAGATTAAAAAGAAACAAAAGTTAAATCTCAAAAAAAGGAAAGACTACATGCATTGTTCCGTATCATCAAAATAAATGATTCCCTACACACAGCTTTTCTAAAGAACTTTTAAAGGATTTTAGAAACTATCATCATTTTATATAGCTTTTTATTTTTCCCTTCTTGTTTATATGACCTGGTAGTATATTCACTGCTATCTTCTATCAGTAGGTTATACTTGTATCAGAAATATCAAAAATTTCTTGGTAATAGCTGTAGACTGCTACGTCCAAAGTAATTAACAATGCAACCTGATAGTTTGTGGTATAGGCTAAGTTGTAATAAAATCATCTATCTTTCTATTATACAGGGTGTACCAAAAGTCTTGGTGCAGTTTTAAGCTATCAGTGCCTAAATTAAATATTCCAAAGGAAATAAAAGTTATTTTAAGCTATCAATACTTAAAAGCACACAGAGAATTTTTCTGGGACATGCTGTATAGCTTGTAATTTAACAATCCTTTTGTTTGAATAATAAGTAACATAACTTCAGTTCAAGTTTTTTATTTAGTAATTAGCATTAAGTTCTTGAGAAGAAAGATAAACATTCTCATTTTGGGGATGTGGTGGCCTCTATTCACACCAACATGGCATATATGTACATGTCTAGAGATAGGACAGGAACTGGACCTGAGATTTTATAATTGGTACAAGGAACACCCGAAAGAGGAAATTCCCACCACAAACACAAGCTGATACTTCTTCAGAAGCTTCAGCGTCAGGGGATGTGTATGTGTACATGTAGGTGTGTATGTTTAATACACAAACATAGCAGCTTGCTCTGGAATCAGGAGGATCCGAGTTCAAATTCAACCTCAGACACTGGCTGTGTGACCCTGGGTAAGTTACTTTGCCTCTCTTTCCTCATCTGTAAAACGATGATATTATTAATACATGTTTCCCAGGGTTGTTGTGAAGACCAAATGAGAGAATAATCATAAAGTGGTTAGCACTGGGCCTACCCGGCACATAGTTAGCATTATATAAATAATAGCAGGGGTTTTTTCACCATTATATGTGTGTGTATACATACATACACACACATATACAAAATTTATTCTGTTACATATATACAAATCATTTTAACATCTTTAGCTGTTTATATCCCAGCAGTGTTTCTCTATAAATCTGGTGATCATATTTTTATGTGCACACACACCTACATATGTATGCACATATATATATACACATACATACACACACACACACACACACACACACACACACACACACGCCCATCTGTTTTATAAACGTGTATAAAGTTAGGATAGTGAACCATCTAGAGTCATGAAGATACTCTGTGGTACAATCTCATATTTCGTTCAATTGACAGGAGTTCAAAAATACATATGGACTACAGTATGCAGAAATTAGCACATCTGACATGTTGCTCACCATACTTACAAAGTACTGCCAAGATATAGTCAAAATGAGTTAAGAGTATGAAAGGAAATGAAAGCACTTTTAAAATTATTTTTATGGAGTTTAAAAAAGGCAAGTTCAAAAATTATCAATATACTTAATTCCATTAAAGTTTTCAATTAACATAAAATTTATCTTAATTCAGTCTTTTAAAATTTAATTACATTTTGTATCCTGAACCAATCCTGTATTCTTTCAGAGGTTCCTATTTGCCTATTTATATTTATAGTCTGCAAAGCAGCTTAATATAGGCTGGATTTTATTTTTTCTCAAAGTACATTTAAATATGTTGAGAAAAAAAAATTTCAGTCAAGATTTATCTGTTTCAAAAATCATTTCAAAATGTCAGCATTTTTTTTAACTACAATAATTTTACTCAGTAAGTTCATTTGAATGCATTAGTGGATGACAAAATTTCAAGCTGCTGCATAAGCGTTTTAAATTCATGCTGGCACTTGTTACTTGTTCTTTCCCTCCACTGCTCCTAAAATTTGCTTCATGTTTGCAGAAAACAAAACAAACCAAAACAACTCTTAGACACTCTTTCTTATATGGGGAAAAATCTAACCATATCATCAAATGGATAGTTACTACATTTCGGGTTAACACTGACCTTCAGTGATTGTTCCAGCCCCAGCTGATTCAGTGAGTCCATAACCCTGACCAACAGGACAGCAGAAACAAATGTTCATAAATCGCTGAGTTGTTGCAGAAAGCGGAGCACCTCCACATAGCAGGACACGGATATTCCCACCTAGCAGACTTCGTACTTTCCGGAAAACAAACCTAGGCATCGGAACATCAGAGTTTTAGTCCTGAAAGGTGTTGTTCCCAGACCCCCGCTCCTCTCCCCGCTCATAATCAAGCAGTGCAATGCAGCTGGCGATCTTGTTCAAGTAGTAGAACGGTCTACAGCCCAGATCAGATCCGTCTCAGGGTTATGCTCTTAAATTCTTACCATTCAAATGACACAAAGACTACACATGGTCTAATTGTTTTTAAACAAAGAAATGCTTCTCGAGTAAAGTATGGAAACAAAGTTTTTAAGTATTATTTTTACACACTAATCACAAATTACACACTAATTTACACACAGGTCTGGACTTCCCTTTCCCCTCAAAAAAAAAAAAATCAGATCATTTAAAAATATTTCCAGTCTATAGGAAACCAATCCACCAACAAGTGTGTGATAAGCACTGTTAAGGTGCGGGGGAATCAAACACAAAAATGACAAATTCCCAATACCACCCTCAAAAAGTTCACATTTTAGAGGAGACTAATGTAAAGAGAGACACATGTACCAACAGCAAAAAATAAGCATAAGGTAATATGGGGGCAAGGAGAATCAGAAAAGGCCCTGTATAGGGAATGGCTGGCATATCAGCTGAGTTTTGAAGGAACAAGGGAGTCTAAGAGGTACCACGGAAGAATCAATTCATCCCAGGCATACGCGTGCACAGTTTATACCAAGGTAAGCAGACTGTAATTTTAAACATTATGTTTGCAAATTATAGCATAAATCCATAAAAACTATATTAAAAATGTGAAAAGCAATCATTTGTGCACAATTTTTCATCAACTGTTGCTTCCCATTTAAAAGGACTATCTGAATTGGTTTTTTTTTATTTATGCCTGTTAGAATAAATGTGAAATCAACAGGACTTATAGATGAAATTGGTAGAAACTAAGCCTGTTGGAAAATATGGATAATACAATTAATACAACTTTGCTAAACTGAAGAAAAACCACTGCCAATTCTACTGACCATGTAAAATCAGTTAAACCTAAAAGTGATTTGCTTTAATGACTTTGTGAAAAAGTGATGTGACTTCATGTCCATATCTCAACTCAGCAATTGCTAAATGTAAACTAAAGAGCAAAAGCAGAAATCAAGATACCTGTCACAAAGTGGGGTGCAATAGCCTTTTGAAAGCTGTTCCATTTTGTAATTATAGGCCAAAATAAATAGATTGCGTTGAAAACTGCTCATTTCATTTACTTTATTCATGACATTTTTGTAGATCCGATCCATGATTTCCTGGTTCATATAAAAAGGAATATATTTAATACCAGAACTTTAATAGAGCAACATTCCTAACTAGGTCTGAATTAATAAGATAAAAATAATAAAGAGGTACAAATTGCCTGCATATGAGTTAATAAATCAGAAGCAAAATATATACTAACTACCTTATCATACCTTATCAGTGACAACTTTGTAATACACAGTAAGCAATGACTATGGGAATACATTTTATTAAGTACATAAGAGCCCCCAAAAAAAAAAAAAAAAGGCAAGGGAATAAGACCAAACTGATTTATCTAGTGTATGATTATTTGGGTTGAAAGAGCACGCACAGCATTCTTACCGGAACAGCTGCCATCAGTGTTGGCCTCAACATGGATGTATCTCCTTTGCTTCCTCTTTTAATTTTTGTTGACTAAAAATTTAAAAAAAAAAAATCATGCTCTATGTTTAAGAACTTAAAACCTCAGGATATAACACGTTATAAATATGTATGCATTTTTCATATATCATTCTAAAGATAACTACTCAAAAGGTACAGTTGAAAACATTCTTACTCTCAAAAACATACTAAAACGAACAACCTATCTTCTATGATTTGGGTTTAGTTAAGGAATACCTGATCTGCTAAAGTCTGTGGTGATGAATAGCCAATGCGGCATCCATGAGAAAGACAAACAAGCTCCGCACTTAGTTCTAGAACATGGGCAAGAGGCAAATATCCAATATAAACATCTTCTTCTCTAAAAAAGAAAATGAGAATTCATTTACTGGCATGAAAAAGGGAAAGTGAATTAGGGATTCTAAAAGCTACATAAGAGATCAATCTTTATTTGTACAACAGGCTCATTATAAAAAAAAAAGGTAAAAATCAGTCAGATTTCATTAATATACTAAAACTATTTTGACTATTCCTGTTACATAGTCATAATTTGTCCACTTAATAGTTCAACAAGCTAGATGTTCTTAAAAAGGATCAAAGAAAATGACATTGCTATTTAAAAATTTTTTCAATTATACTAAAAAAAAAATTTTTTAAACAAATTTAAAAGTTATATAAACATCCAGAAAACAAATCTCTGATATCCAGTTTAAAGAAATAGCAGGTCAAATGCTTCATTTCTATGCTGTTTTTCAAACAGTACTATTTCCAGAATGTTAAACTAGTCAAATCTAAAATGAACCAGCTTTCTACTGCTCTTCAGGACATACCCCAGGCCTGGAATCCTTTCAGCCATGCCCGTTATACCAGCAATAATATTCAAATGAGAGATCATAACTCCCTTTGGAAGTCCTGTAGATCCACTTGTATACATGATTACGGCAATATCCGAGGGTTTAGGCCTGTTTTCAGGTGTATTTACTGCATAAAAACATACAACGTGGAAAAATACATAAAAATCTAAGAAACTGAGCTCTATCATCATATCACATAAACTGTGGTGAAATATCCAATTCTTCTGACACTTTTTAGTTGATGTGATAATAAAGAGCCCTTTTTTAACTCTAACACACCCATATACAACTTTTATGCCCCAGTTGCTTAAACGTTTTCTCCCCAAGCAGGCAGTTAGATGGTACAGTGGGGACAGGGCTGGGCCCTGACTTCAGAAAACTTGACCTCAGACACGTAGTAGGGTGTCACTATCCCTCTGTCTGCCTCAGTCTCTTCAACTACAGAGCAGGACAGCATCTACTACTCAGGCTGTTTGTGAAGATCAAATGAGAGTATCTGTCAAGCATTTACTGTGCACATGGCCGGGCCCAGAGGACTTATCTAAGTGCTTCTCCCCCTGCCCCCATTTCCTCATTAGAAAGTGAGTGCCCTGAGGACAGTAACTGTTTCGCATATCTCTGTATCCATCATCAGTGTTTAATAAATGCTTATTGAATGATTTAACTTTCAATACTTATTTTTTTTAATTTGTTTTCAAAACCTTCATTCACATTTAATTTTAGGAAGCAAAAACTTTCCATATGGAAAATCTAGAATAAACTGTTTTAAGCCTGAAAGAAATTCATTTATTCAATTAAAATATGCAATCACCTAATAATGTATAGTTTACAAAAAGTCATTCTTCCAAAGAAGTCAGAGTTTCACATTTAATCTTAAATCTCCACAAATTTTTTAAAGGCAGTGGCTATCGATGGCATCATAATTACCCTGTGGAGAATCTATATGGCTGGAGATGGATGGTAGAATAACACAGGCCTCTAGTCACAACCAACAGAGAGCCAGCTCAGAGGAATGTTTACTTTTAAGAGAGAAACAGGACTATGAGCAATAACAGCAGCAGGAACAGCTCCCGTTTACACAACGCTCACCTCGCCAGGCCCTGCGCTAAGTGCTTTCCTGAGGTTGTCTTACATGGTGTGATCTTCCAACACTCCTGGGAAATAGGTGCTGTTATTCTCTCCATAGTACAGAAGAGGAAATTAAGGCAGCAAGAGCTACAGAGACTCCCCCAGGATCCCACAGCCATTAAGTGTGTGAAGGACGTCTGAATGCAGGTCTTCTTGCTGCCAGGGCCGGCGCTCTGTGTCTACACTGTCACTTACCTGACCCAATTGTAAACATAACTGTTTACAGAATCTAATTGATTTGAATATGGTCAAAGAAATATTTCAGTCATCTGATAACAGCCAGCTCTCTAGAACATTCGACATATCTTCTAGCGTCACATTAAGATAGTGGTTCTCAACCTTTCTAATGCAGAGACCTTAAATACTCATATGTGGGCATATCTGCATGTGGGTGGACCCGTCTGGAAACAGACAGAGGAGTGGTATCTCGGTTCCTAAGACCATCGGAAATATGTTTTCCGATGGTCTTAGGTGACCCCATTCAACCGCCACAAGGTTCACAACCCACAGGCTGAGAACCGCGGCATTAAGAAATAAAAATTGTATAGAATATTCTGTATATAGAAGACAGTTGTGTAGGGTGGCTGGGTGGCACAGGGAAAAGAGCGCTGGCCCTGGAGTCAGTAGGACCTGAGTTCAAATGTGACCTCAGACATGTAACATTTACCAGCGGTGAGACCTTGGGCAAGTCACTTAAC
Source organism: Pseudocheirus occidentalis (assembly GCA_028646575.1). Classification (NCBI taxonomy): domain Eukaryota; kingdom Metazoa; phylum Chordata; class Mammalia; order Diprotodontia; family Pseudocheiridae; genus Pseudocheirus; species Pseudocheirus occidentalis. The sequence continues at coordinate 159,579,131 of CM053600.1, read as the reverse complement.
CCCAACTGCCCTGCCCTCCCCCCTCCAAAAAAAAAAAGAGTTGTGCTATATGTGTATACATTTTACATTTATTTTCTAAAACCCTCAAGTAAAAATTCCTCTTTCAACTGTTTGATACCTCAAAAAAACCCAGCACCTAAAAATAACCCACAACCACAAAACCTCTAAAGCTGTTTGCCAAAATAAAACAGACAAAATATCTGGAAGCTAAGAACTGCAAATGTGTATACAGCTAGACACATCTCTCTTATCCTTGGAGTCTGAAGTATTTTGCTTAAAAATTCATTACTGAGAAAGAAGCAATCGTTAAATTTCACGTCTGTACTCTAGAAAAATGATTTCTTGTAAATAACTGATTTTTACAAAATCCTCTTACAATCAAATAATTATGCTGTCCTCTATAATTCATTATGGATTTTGACCATGCATATATATGCTGTCTCTACACTTAATGCTCTGGAAAATATTCAGGGCACAATGAAGGTGCCTGGTTGGCAGAAGTTGAAAAGAAAAAGAGAACTGGGTTGAAGACAAAAAGAAGTGAACATGAGAAAGAGTGGATAAAAAGTAAGGACTTTAATGGAGAGGGTTCACTGAACTGAGAGCCAGGTATGCTGGGTGGTGGAACAGCAGAAGACCAGCAGCAAGGAGGGGCAGAAGGAAGCATCAGCATGACAAATGCAGTCCGCACAGACAGACTACAGATAATAAAACAATGTCTAGGTCCTACTAGAGGAGCAGGAAATTCTAGGAAACGAGAAATACGTGCTCCAAGAACATATAAATTAATGCCCATGTTAGGAAAGGAAAGCCCTAATTTGTAATTCTGACATATTACACATCAATCCTACCCACCAAAAAGATAGTTCAATTTACCATCTAAAAAGAAGCACCCAAATATTTCTTTTAAAATGTACTATAAAGAAAGAACATGAAATAAGAAGCCTGCATTTCTACAGCAACATGAAAAGATCAAAGCTGAAAATACAATTTGCTTAAAGATGGAAAAAAGGGTCATGTTAGCCACCTAAGTAAAAGCTATTGAATTGCAGTTATCGCTAGGACTTCAAATTTGTAGCCCTTATTATATGGACTTAAAAAAAGATGAACTGATGAAATAAACTTATGAGAAAATCAGAAAAACGGCCTGTACTTAGAAAGTATGCTTAGGATAATACTTAACTCACACACTTAGAAAAGATACTTTTTTAAATGATGTACTTAACTCCCAGTTCTGTACCTATGAACTTAGGCATCTTCAACATGTGGTCCAGGAACTTCTCTATTCCAAAGCTATAGGTTTCATTTTCCTGGTTTTTTGGTTTTTTTTAAGCAAGTTACCACTGTAGGTGGCTCCATTATAGAAAGGGATACAAGACAATTTATGCTGGCAATCTCCTATTCCAAAAATGTTGAATTCTATTTGAATAAAAATGTTTTCTAATTCAAGAAATTTTCCAAAAGAATCAGCATTATAAATGGTGGTTAAGTTCTCAGGCCAACCTTCAGAAGTGTATTTAACATACCATTGTAATATGTCAACTATATCTAGCCACTCTTAATTACAAAGATGGGAAAAAAAAGCACTCACTGGGGGAGGACAGGAACCTAAATCGTCCTCTCGCACAAGCTTTAATCCAGGTCACAAATAATGTTCAATAAATTTTGGATGAACATTTGTATCTAACCATTATGAACACAGACAAATTTCAAGATAAGAGTTTAATCATGAAATTTATGCTACTAACTATTCAGGAAATAATCAAAAAAAAAAGGAAAAAGAATGCAGAATTTTTTTGAAAAGATAAATTTCTTTTAAAACAGAATAATAATAATAAGAAGGTCTTTTTCTTTCAACAATTGTATAATTAAAAGTGATATCCAAATGGAACACTCACGAACATACTATATTAATAGAGTTCTATTATGACTAGAAATACAGTTGAAGAGAAATGAGTAAACTAGGGCATACCTGAGCTTGACTTTGCTCCCAATGCCTGCACTGCTGCCATTGTGTGAACAATGACACCCTTGGGAAATTCAGACCAAGTTGTTGGCTTGCTGTCCACAGTAATGATGTGGCGCAGCTGAGGAACTAGAGACACAATATCCTATGGAAAAAGGCAGGGTTAAAAATAATAATCAATATTTCATGTATCATTATGAAGTAAGGAATTTATCAAATTTGTGGTTTTCCCATGAAAAATGGCCTAAAAACAGACAACAGATCTAAAACTACTCTTTATTTTTTATCAACAGACTTGCAAATATTCACTGTTTCTCAGGCAAAAATGCCCACGACTCCTGTTTACATGTGTGGATATACGGTAGGTATTACTGCATATATTGTCACCTAATTCTCAAAACAACTCTGTGTTTACAGATGATAAAACAGAGATAAACACTACAAATCTAGAGCAGCTATGTCAACTGATACAATTTTTTAAATTTAATTTTACTATAATCTGTTATAATTTCTCCTATAATTGTAAATGTACATTAAATAAAAATTATAAGCAGATAATACAGTTTTGCTTTTAAATAAAAGTTTTCTTCCTATAATCTTGATTTTCTTTATCTTGTGGATAAACAAAAACTACTTTGTCAAACTGACAGGATGGTACTTTGATTTGTGTGTAAATTCCTGTCTTTTTAGTTAATCAAACAACTAGTGTTTACTAAACCCTACTACATAAGCTCTAGGGATAAAAAACAGACATGAAACACTCACTACAGTTAAAAACTTATATTCTATTGGGGAAAAATAGTAACATTGTGTATACATTTAAGTATACACAAACTACATAAAAAGTAAATACAAGACAATTTCAAGGTGAGGTACTTACTAGAGCAGTGGTTCTCAACCTTCCTAATGCCACAACCCTTTAATACTGTATGTGGGCATATTGGGCGGACCCGCCTGGAGACAGATAGAGGAGCAGTGTCTTGGTTCCTAAGACCATCAGAAATAGATGGTCTTAGGTGACCCCTGTGGCCCTGTGGCAGGATCGTTCGATGCCCAAAGGGGTTGTGCCCCACAGGTTGAGAACCACTGTACTAGAAGATTAGAGGATAAGAAAAGGTAATGAAAGAGGTGGCCCTTCATCTGAATCTTGAAGGATGATACAGCCTCTAAGACATAAAGAGGAAGAGGTAAAGAATCTATGCTAATAAAGAGAAAAGGGAGGTAGAATGGTGTGAGTGAACAAGAGCAAGGCGGGTTTGGCTTGCCCACGAAACGCCTGGTAGGTAACTAGGAGAGTAGGTTGGAGCCAGGCTGTTATGGACGACAGAGGAATCTGCATTTCATCCTAGAGTTAACAAGGAATTGCTGGAGTTCGCTGTGTAAGATATGAAAGGGTCAGAACTGTAGTTTAGTAATTACTTTGCAAGCTGTGTGGAGAATAAACTAGGATGGAAAGTCCAGAGGAAAAAGAAACCAATCAAGAAGTGATTACAATAGTCCAGATAACCTGAGTGACCATGAGAATGGCTATAACTTGAACAGAAACAGGTAAGTCTGGAAGATGGGAGAGTATGGGGAAAAAGGCAAGGATTTCTGTTTGGACATATCTAGTCTGAAATGCCAATATGACATTCAATTCAAAATGAACAATACAGAACCGGTTATTCAGATTAAGAGCCCAGGTGAGATGAGAGCTGGATACAGAAACTGGGACACTATGATGACAATCCATAGGATATTAAGTGATCTGTTCAGTGTAACACAGCTAATAAGTGTTTAAGACAGGACTCATAAGATCACAGAATCCTAGGTTTAGATATGGAAGGGACCTCAGAGATCATCAGCAAGCCCAACCCCTTCTAAAACATTCTTGAAAAGAAGGGATTGTAAAATAAATTCAATGCTTCTTTATCACTCCACCTATGTTCTCTCAATGTGCAGCATACAAATTTAGGGGAAAAAGTTACTTCCAAACCGTGGTACCACTTGTAGCCCCTTAGTCTTTAGGGATCCCATTCAAGTCTTACTTTCATTTCAAAGCCTGGATGTTTCTTACAGCCTGATGTCCAATCAATCACTGAACATTTATCAAGTGCTTACTGTGGGCCAGGTACCACACTAAGTACTAGATATACAGACAAAAATACTGGCCCTGTTCCAAGGGGCTCACACTCTAATGGAGAAGAGTCACTGTGCAAAAAACTACACACGGAAGACATGAGGCCGACTGAGAAGACAGGTGCTGATCAATCTGCAGAAAGTGAGTCTGAATGGAGTTTTGAAGGGAGAAAGGAGGAAGATGCAAAGAAGAGCATTCCAGGACTGGGCAGAAGGACAGCAAGGACTCCAGTGTCAGTAGAATACAGAGCATGTGGAGTGGGTTAAGTGTGAGAAGACTAGAAAAGTAGGCAAGGGTCAGTTTAAATGTCAAATAGGAAATTTTAGATTTGATCCTGAAGGGAGGAGGGAGTCAGCAAAACCGAATTGGGGGGGGGGGGGGGGGGTAACATGGTCCCTACAAGAAAGATCACTTAGGCAGTTCCAGGGAGGATGGATTGGAGCAAGGAGACTTGAGGCAGGAAGACTCTCAGAAGGCTACTCTGACAGTCCAAGTACAAAAAATGCTAAGGCATAAGGCAATGGGATAGGCGTAAATATGCTGAAGGGAGAAACATGATGTCTACATCTGCCTGGATGAGGGGTGAGAATTAACAGTTACTGGTGATATCTAGGTTTGGAGCCTGGGTGACTAAGAGTATTATGGTAGCAAAGTTTGAAAAGGGAGAGGTTTGTTGCGGGAACATAATTCATTTTGAACTGGGCATGATGAGTTTGAGATAGCCAGGAGGTGATGTGAATTTGGAAGGAAATTAAGACTGGATACACTGATTTGGAAATCATCTGCCAAAAACTATAATGAAACCATGGGTGCTGATGAGATCACCCAGAGAAATAGCACAGAGAGAAAAAAGCCTTGGAGGAAACTTAGTATTACTGGATATGACCTGAATGAAGAGACAAAGGATTCTTTGCTCATTCAGCAAGTGATAAGCAGAACAAAAGCTGTCATATATTAAGCTTAAATTTTCCCACAAATACTTAGCATGTTATATGTAATTATAAAAATAGCTGCATTTCTTACCTTCAATTTTGTTTGTAAGAGTTCTTTACTCGTAATGATGTTAGTTACCTCTGTTTCATTTAATCCATGAACGATTGCGGGACCTCCTAGAGTAGCATATAGGGTAACAACTACAAGGAAGACAAAAGAAAAAATTAAAATTAAAGCATAATATGAATGTTTAAGCATTTCAGAACACTTATCAATTAAAAGTAAGAAGAATCTGCTTCTGACATGGTTATCTGAATCATCAGAACATTACTCATTATCAATCAGAAAGTATTTATTACACACCTACTATGCCAGGCACCATTCCAGTGACTGAGGACATAAACATTTTAAATCAATTAAAAAAAAAAATAAAAAATAAAACCTATTTGCACTTGAAAAAATTTAATTTATGCTCCAAAAAGAAATTATGCTCACCACATACTTCTTTCCCACTTCCAATCACTGAAAATCTTCATGATTTTCAATTTTCAAAATAGAGCCACCTGTTTTTGATCTTAGATGTCTTATTTTGGGTTATCTTTTCTTAACAAACACAACCAATTTGTAAAACATAACCCCTTATATTGGTAAATATCACATGGTGTTAAATGCTATGAGAAGTATAATCAAAGGCCCCTGTCTACAAAGATGAACTCTGCACTGCAGTAATACAAGAAGAAAAGGTCAATGTGGAGAACAGTAGTTAAAGAAGACTCATTAAAAGTGGCCATCTTCATGGCCAAGTCCTTGAGAAAGCCAGATTAGTGCCTCCACTTCTTTTACCTCACTAGCCTCTAAACCAGTGGTTCTCAACCTTCCTAATGCCAGACCCTTTAATACTAGTATTTGGGCATGTCTGCACATGGGCGGATCCATCTGGAGACAGATAGAGGAGCACCTAAGAAAGGTGTTTTCCAATGGTCTTAGGCAACCTCTGTGACCCCTGTGAAATGGTCGTTCAACCCCCAAAGGAGTTGCGATCCACAGGTTGAGAACCGCTGCTCTAAACGTTCTGCATTCTGGGTCCCAATATCATTCAAGTAAAATTGCTATCCCCACCCTGCCAGCTGTTCTTTGTGTTCAAAAAGGACCAGTACCATACCACTACATCAGGGTCAAGGTACAATGTGTTAGGGACAGTCTCTACGTGAGCATCTGGAAAGAAGATCTCTCTAAATGTGCTCATCTCGCATTTCTTTTGAGCTGTTCCAACTCTGCTTTGCTCTACAAAGCACCTTCTCCTTGATGCAGGCGCACCATGCTGGGCAGTGCCTCACAATCAATTTCAAAGTTCTTAAAAGAGACTTTGAGATTAACTTTGTATCACTTCTTCTGACCTCTGTGTGACGACCAGCCTTGAGTTCTCCATTTAAAAAAAAAACAACATATTTTAGGCAAATGTACATTGGGAATTCAAACAATGTGGTGAGACCATCAGAGTTTTCCTCTCTGATGCAGTTAGTAGAGTTTGAATGCTTGGCAGTTTAGTTCAAGAAAGGACTTTAGTATCCAGTACCATATCTTGCCAGGAGATCTTCGAAATCTTCCATAGATAATTCAAATGGAAGCGATTCAGTTTCCTGGAATGGTGCTGGTAAACTATCGCAGTTTCACAGTTATTCAACAATAAGGTCAGCAAAATGGCTCTGTAGACCTTCAGTCTGGTAAGCAGTTTAATACTCTTCTTCTCTCCCACAACTTCCCTTCAGAGGCTCCCAAACACTGAGCTAGCTCTGGCAATGCATACATCAACCTCATCTTCTATGTGTACATCCCTGGAAAGTATACTGCGAAGGAAAGTGAACTTATCCACAGCATTCAAAATTGTTCTAGTTACTGTAACTGATGGTCCTACATATGGATGGTGGGGTGTTGGCTGGTGGAGAACCTCCTTTCTTAATGTTGATTATCAGGCAAAAATTGGCACAAGCAGCAGAGAATCAATCCATACTCTGCTTCAACTGAGTCTCAGAGGTTGCATGCACCAATACTCCCTCCACTTCAGTCTTGCCTTGCAGCCCTTCTCAAGTTAAATAATTTACTACTATCAGTGTAGCAGCTGACCTTGATGCCATTTTCATACTCTTTGAAGGTATCTGACAATATCACTGAAAATACAATGCTACAAAAAAAAAAAAAAATACAAGAGCAAGTACACAGCCCTGCTTCACTCCACTGGTGACTGGGAAAAGAATGAGGGCATGGTCCATTATCCAGAAGCCATGCAAGCATGCTGTTGTGGAACTAGCATACAATACAGATGAACTTTTCTGGGCAACTAAATTTTGCCATGATCTTCCACAAGTCCTCACAACCAACAACAGTATCATAGTTATTGTAGTTACCAATGATCTCAATTTTTAAACTAATGACCATTTCTCCATCCTTATCATTTGACTTCTCTTTAGCCTTTGACACAGTTGACCACCCCTTCTTTTCCTCCAAAATATCTCTTGTCTAGGTTTTCATAAAGCTGCTCTCTCCTGGTTCTTCTCTCACACGTATGGTCATTTCTTCTCATTCTCTTTTGCTCAATCTTCATCCAGATCATGTTCAGAAATAGATGGTATCCCTCTACAAGTCAGTCTTTGGTGCTGTTCTCTCCTACCTATACACTATCTTCACTTGGTAATCTCCTTAGGTCCCATGGGTTCAACTGTCATCTCTATGAAGATGAATGAATTCCAGTATCACATCACCAACTGCTTTGAGATAACTCAAACGCAATGTCTCACAGAACATAAAATGCAACATGTCTAATCCAGAAGTCATTAACTTGTTCCCTAAGTTTCCTAGTGGTTTCAAAGGCACCAACACAGTCCTAGTTATCCAGCTAGCAGCCTCAGTGTCAAGTCTTGGTTTCTCCCTTACACTTAGCCCACAGATCCAAACAGTCACCAGTCCTTATCATTTGTCCCTTCCTAACAGTGCTACCAAAGGTCCCCTTCTCTCCACTCATAGCTGCCAGCCTGATGCAGGCCCATACCTCATGCCTTTTTAACTGGTCTTCTTGCCTCAATACTTTCCCCACTCCATTCCATTCTCCAACCATCTGCCAAAGCAACAGGTCTCTGACAAAATGACTACTTGTAAGTCATTACCGTCATTCTTGAAAATTTTCTTTTCCTGCTTCTAAATGCCAAAGAAACAAAATTCACACAACTCTTTGAGGTTTAGTTTAGTATCCAAATAATCACCCTTCATTTGAAGGCTACCAGAAGGAAAAAGGCAGAATTCTTACATTAAGACCAGTGACATCAAGATGGTTAATTTGTAATGTACTACTAGCCTAAAGCAATGTTTGAAGCTTAGCCACTTCTAATGGGCTTGGCTCTTTACTTTTCTCTCTTCTACTCTCCCACTTCTCATCTCCACTCTATACTTCCATTATCAAGGGCATGGAGGGTAATAATGAGTGATATGGTTTAAAGAAAAAATAATAATGGTCACAAAAATTTAAAAATTGAACAGCACTCATCATATGTAAACTGTTTCCAATAGAACCCCTCCAACTATTCTTGCAATAATACCAGAAAAATGGTTTGTTGGAAGGCTATTAGGAAGAGGAAGAAAATCATATTCAAGTTATAATAAAAAAAAGTGGGGTTATACATTGAATAGAAACCATACGAATACTAAATTTATTATTCTTGTGGATTATTAAAAGGAAATAGGTCAACTTTTTCTACAACCCCATGCCTAAATTTTTAAAAATAAATAATAAGGAAAAAATTAAAACTTACGTACGTTGAAAATTATACATAAAACAAGCTTGTGCAGCAATCATCCATTCTGCTCTGGTTTCACAGAAGATGGCAATGTTCGTTTTTGGTTTCTGTCCCAATACCCGTAGACCATTTCCAAAGTTAAAGGCTCGAACATAAACTTCTTCATAAGACATCCAATTGTAATCTCCAAGAATAACCTAGTGAGGAAAAAAAGTATAAATACGCTATCATGTGAATAAAATATTTACTTTCAGACTGAAACTGAAATAATGATGTAAAAATTCACAAAATGACCAGCAGTAGAATTTACTTCTAATTCATTCAACATGCTTACTTAGTCTAAGGAAAATTTGGAAAAGTTAATTTTGAGTAAAAAAACCTTTGAAATTTAGTTACTGGTCTTTATTAATTATGAAGCTACCTCTTGATGATGAGATTTTACCCTCATCTTCCCTTACCTTCCTAGTCTCAATCCTTTTTAGTTAATCCATTTCTGTACTTCACTTTGGTTTTCCAAGTGTTAGTATCAAAATACCAAAGGCACTAAAATTTTACTTCTCCTGCTGTATTTGAAATTACCAACATTCAGTATTAAATGTCATGGTGTTACTAAGCAGAAACTCAACCCTATTGTACTCTGAAAAACATTCAGGGGCAGCACACAGAGCACTGGCCCTGGAGTCAGAGGAGGACCTGAGCTCAAATCCGGCCTCAGATAGTTAACACTTACTAGCTGTGGGACCTTTCACAAGTCACTTAACCCCAATTGCCCTCCAAAAAAAGCCAAAAAAAACAAAAACAAAAACAAAAACCAGAAACAAAAAAAAATATATTCAAGGCTTTTCAGTACCATGTGAACTGTTTGTTTCAGCTTTAAGTCAACAGGAAAAACAAGAGTCTGCCTATCTGGAGTTAGAACAAACCGCTACCTAACTCATGGAAAAAAAAAAAACCAAATAACTCATATAAAACATGAATGGGTAGGTCATATTTCCATGGACATAAGGAGCAACAGTCTATGCTGCCACAGGGGGGAGCAAGAACTCTGCTCACAATTCCAGGGTAAAAAAGAGTGCTTATGGTCCCTTACAGACCAGAGTACAGACCAGGAGAGCAGTGACCACACCTCTCTTTAGATCATATACCTTGGAAGAACCAAAAATTTATAGACCCTGAGAACTATCTGAAAACAGCAGCACAAAAAACCTGAAGCTTGACACAGTATCTCCTCCACCCCAGGAGAAGAGCCCAACTTTAACATGTCCAAAAGTCAAGAAATGAGCTAGAAAAATGATCAAACAACAACAACAAAAAGAACCTGGGCACAGAAAGTTACAAAGGTGAGAGGGCAGATCAAGAAACAAACTCAGAAGAGGATAAAGAAATCAAAATTGGTACATGCAAAGCCTCAAAGAAAACTGTGAACTAACTAAAACTACTAACTAAATACTAAAAATTACAGTTCTACCTAACATAATTTACCTATTCAGTTCCATACCAACCAATTTATAAAGGTAGGAAAAATAACAGAATTCTGTTAACTGTTGATGGAATTATGAACTGATCCAACTATTCTGGAAAACAAGTGGGAACTATGTCCAAAGAACTATAGAAGTGGGTATACTCTACAACCCAACAATACCACTACTAGGTCTACATTCTAAAAAGAACAAAGGAAAAGGACCTAAACATACAAAAATAATTACAGCAGTTCTTTCAGTGGTGGCAAAGAATTGGAAATTGAGAGGTTGTCCCTCAATTGGGAAAAGGTGGAACAAGTTGTGGTACTTGATAGTGAAGGAACACTACTGTGCTGTAAAAAATGACAAGAGGGATAGTTTCAGAAAAACCTGGGAAGACTCATATAAACAGATTCTGCAAAGTGAAGTGAGTAGAACCAGGAAAACATACAAACAAAACAGACAACGACTTAGCAATTTTCAGCAGTACAATGATCCAAAACAATTCCAAAGGACACAGGATGAAAAGTGATATCCATATGCAAAGAAAGAATTGATGGAGTTTGAAAGCATCTTCTTTGTTTACTTTATTTTTCTTGGGGTTTTTTGGTCTGTTTTCTTTTGCAACATGGCTAATGTGGAAATGTTTTGTATGACTGAGCAAGAAGCAGGGAAGACAGGGAGAGAATTTAAAACTCAAAATTTTAAAAACCTTTGGTAAAAATTGCTTCATCTGTAACTGAGTAAAAAAAATTTTAAATAAAAAAGCAGTATCACTCAGTTATCAGCATCTTATTTATATGTTTATTACAATAAACAAAATCAATTTGACAACGAAATCACCTTGAGACTTGGAAAAATCAATTAAAACCCAAAGGAATATCTATAAAGAGATAAACAATTCAAAATTGTTAACTAAATGGTTTCTTAGAACTCACTTCCATCATCTCAGCAAGATTAAGTAGATTAAATAAATTATTTTACATGCAATTGGGAACAAAATATTAATATTTTTTAAATTAAGTAGATAAACTCTTAATTTACAGACAAAACAAGGCACGTTTATTGAAAACTGAAGAATTTGTTGCTGAAATACGGTTTTAAGCAAGTGACTTGAAATACTATATACAAGGAAAATCTGAATACAGGTAATTTGTAAAGGGAAAAAAATGTGGTGATGCAGCACCTTAGCTGTTACAGGTTACAGTAACAGAGGTTAATTCTGGGATTTTGTGATAAGATTTACTCCAAAACTTTTTTCACAAATGGGAACTGAAATTACCATAGATCACAAATCAGAATGTTTTTAAAAAGATACATTAGTTTGGTCTTATATGATACAAATCCTGAATAAGAGAACAGATACTTTCTTTCAAGAAAATAAATTATTCTATCAATAGAGACAAGTTTGGCTTGGCATAGTGGATAGTGGACCAGTCTCCTATTTAGAAGACCCGGATTCAAGTCCCACCTTGGACAAACAGTACCTGTGTGACCAGAGGCCAGGTACTTAACTTCTCAGTGGAATTCCAAGCCATTTTCTAACACTGTAAATAACAAACTGACAACATGCATTGGTGGAATATTCATAATGAGTTCGCCGCAGATAAAATCACATTTCAGACTCTTTTCATCAATAAAAATTAATGAAACTTGCTAGATGTACCCATAAAAGAAATACCATAAAATATACCAGGGAAAGCAACAAAAATTATATGTCTTTGGGACAGGAAGTACATCATCCGTGAACAGTGAAGAAGACAAAAAAATAAAATAAAAAAGAAAGCAACAATTCTGTGTCCACCAGACATCTTTTACTTCAATTTAAAAACAGGCATTACTAAACAATTACAAGACCAGGAATATTCTGAAGCAGGTCTGAGACAGTTAAGAACTCGAATTACAACATTAAGACTCTCACAGACCATACTGTATTTAACAAAAAAATATGAGTTTATTTAACAAAAACATGTAAAAAAGATAAAGATGCAGGAAGATACAGCCCCTGTTTCCACACAAAAATGCTTAAGTGTTTGTTGAAATAGGCTCTGTTGATTCACATTACAGTGGAACATCCCATCAAGTCTGAGGGATACCAACTACTTCTGGGCTGGGTTTTTTATAAGCTGGGAGACCAGCAAACCTCATCAAAGTCACAAACCCTAGTTCCCTGAGATGGATCATGTCCAGACAGATGTCTTCCCTGCTGTTTAGGGAAAAACAGCCTAGCCTACCTGGCAGGGGCCCCAAGAGAACTTGCTCCAACCACAAGGAGATTGAAGTCCTACCAAATCATCATTTTAACAACTTTTAGCTGGAAACAAATCAAAGTCCATTTAACGTAGAGAAGTCACATTTCTGTAAAATATTTTAATAAATCATGATTTATCTTCTGAATAAAGCACAGTCTAGCAATAGGCATACTACCTACGTAGCTATCCAGTTCCTTCTATAATTAAGCCAAACTCTGGATAATATATCCTTTTCAACTTTTTAATTTAACCAAAAGATAGCAATTAAGTTACACTTCCATAATCTGCTTAAGAAACCTGTTTTTTTTTTCTGAAAGGCAATAATATATCATTGGACTGCTCCATGTGGTTAAAAATAAGTCTTGGATGGCTACTCCAAATCATCTGACTTATGTTAGTTGGTAAACTCAAGTAACAGAATGTAAAGTAGTTGAGCACTGTTTCCTAAAGTACTTTGTTTTTTAAAAATTAAAAATCCAAGAATGGGGGGGGCGGAGCCAAGAAGAAGCAGCAAGGTCCCGCAGCTCCCACACAACCACCCTAAACACCCATAAATATGGCTCCAGACAAAGTCTAGGACTCTCAGACTCACAAAAATACAGAAAACACATCTCTCACTGAAGGCAGCTCAGCAGCAAGGGCTCATCACAGCAGGGGCTCATCACAGCAGGCCGGGAGCTGAGGTCAGCCCAGCCTGAAACAGAAATGCAGCCAGGCCAGGCCCCAGGGCAGCCGGGAGGAGCTGAGCCTCCCAAGCCACAGCTTGAGTCTACTTCAGAGAACATCTACTGACCAGAGTGGATCTTCACATCTAGCAAACCAGGATTAGAAACAGTCAGTGAAAGTGAAACTTTGAAACTTAATTTCAGGGAGGAAAAGCAGTTGGCCAATCTGCCCCCAGGGCAAGGAAGCAGTGGGGGAAGGGCAGGAACTGCTGCTCCCACTAGGCTGCTTCAGAGCCCCTGGCCTGCGGACCCAGCAGGGGGGCTGAATCCCTTGATCAGGGCCAAGTGCCATTGCGCTGAGCCGCCTGGATCCAGTTCTGGATCCAGTTCGTGGTCTTGGGTGGTGCTCCTTGGGGAGCACTCTCAGCAAGCCAAAACTGGGAGGGGTTGCAACATCCCCTAATAGCTCCGGCAACTGGGAAAACCCCAGCTATTTGGAACAGAACTTTCCTCCCTGGAAGCAGAGTTTCACAGAGCTAAAAATAACCAACCAATTAATTGACTGGCCAACATGAGGAAAAGGAAGCAAAATAAGAACAGCAATAAAACTCTAGAATCCTTTTTTGTGGACAAAAAGGATCAAAGCATGGAATGGAAGGAGGACAACACAGTAACTCCCACACCAAATGCTTCAAAGACATTTGAAGAATGCCTAGCAGCTATAGATCAACTGAAAAAACACTGTAAAAAGCAAATAAGAGAAATGGAGGAAAAGTTGGGAAGAGAAATGAGAATGATGCGAGAAAATCATGAAAAGAGTCTCAACAACCTGACTGAAGAAAACAACACTGTAAAAAATAGATTAATTCGAATGGCAAAAGAAGCCCAGAAAGCCAATGAGGAGAATGCCTTAAAAAGTCGAATTTCCCAGATGGAAAAAGAATCTCAAAAGCATTCTGAAGAGAATAATTTCTTCAAAATTAGAGTGGAGCAAGTAGAAGCTAATGACTTTATGAGAAACCAAGATACAATTAAACAGTTACAAAGAAATGAAAAAATAGAAAGCAGTGTGAAATATCTCCTTGAAAAAAAACCACTGACCTGGAAAATAGATCCAGGAGAGACAATTTGAAAATTATTGGTCTACCTGAAACCCATGACCAGAAAAAGAACTTGGAAAGCATCCTTCAAGAAATCCTCAAGGAAAATTGCCCTGATGTTTTAGAATCAGAAGGCAAAATAGAA
>CM053600.1:159515233-159564203 GCA_028646575.1 Pseudocheirus occidentalis | reverse complement strand
ATGACCATCAATTGGGGAATGCCTGAACAAGTTGTGGTATATGAATGTAATGGAATACTATTGTGCTATAAGAAATGGGAAGGAGATGGACTTCATAATTACCTGGAGAAGCTTATGCAAATTAATGCTAAGTGAGAAGAACAGAACCAGGAAAAATTTGTACACAGTCACAGACACATCATATGTATGATGACCAACCTTGATAAACTGGATTCTTCTCAGCAACACACAGTTATAAGACAACTCTACAAGTCTCAGAATGGAAGGAGATATCTACATTCAGAGAAAGATCTAAAAAGACCAGAGTTTAAATGGAGAGTGAAGCAATACATGCTATCATTCTTTCCCATGTTTGGTTTTGTTTTTCCCATTGTTCACTCCATTGTTTACAACACTTCTATACAACCAGACTATTATACAATGTGAAAGTGTTTGCAGATCCTACACATGATTGTATGCCACCATGGGGAAGAGGGGAGAAAATCTGAAACTCAAATGATTCTGGAACCGAATCTTGTAAACTAAAAGTAAATAAACAAGTCAATTAAAAAAAAAATCACTCAAAAAAAAATGACTATAAGTAGAAACATAAAGGTCTTGCAGCACATGAAAGAGAATTCAAGCTCCATTTACCTTAGTAAGATCAGTTCCTGTGCATTCAATAAACACGTTCCTGGTTTTTAATGTGATTTTTGAATGATTACCTACAATAAGTATAAAACAAAATTCCAAAAGATCAATTTTAGAAAGACAAATGATTTTCATCGTACAAGAACATGAGTGCCATTTTATTGCAAGAATACTAAAACAAAAGAGAAATTAAAATTTTTTTAATTAAAATTAAAATTTATTTAATCTTCTGGCTCAGAGAGAAAGCCTACAGTTAAAGTCTGGGGCCTTTGCAAAATAAAGAGGTCTTTATGGGGAGAGGTCCACTTCTTTAAGAGACAACTTAACCCCTTCCAAAAGAAGCTGTCTGAATCATATTTACAACCAATATCTGGTAACCAATATTTCCAAATATAATAAACTTAAGATAATCAGAATGCCTGAACAATTTTCCAGCTAGTTGAAATGTAATCCTTTATGTGTCAGGTCCCAGGCAATAATTTTCTTTACATTCTGCTTACTATATGAATTATCAGAATTCTAGACATAGAACAAAATAAAGTAACAGCATAAATTGTACCTTTAATGTTATGAGTTTGAAAGGCCTGTATGGGGCCAGTGTGATGCACAGGTTTTTGTTTTTTTTTTTCATAAAATCTATTCAGTGTGATTGTCATATCCTAAACAGCACAAATGACTTCATAAGCTGAAATTGGGGAGCTAAATACAAGCAGGAAGACATTCCACACACTAAACCCTTCCTCAGGGTGTCTGTAATGACCCACCTAGCAATAAAGAGGTCCCCTTACTAGGGTACAGGGAAGCCCTAAAGGTCTACTGAATACTTGAATGGAGTGTTGTGGAAACAATGCTACAGACCATAAAGCTTGAAGTTATTTAGTTCTTTAGGGAAAAAAAAAACCTAAGTTTTTTTAATAATGCAGACAACAAATTTTTGTTGTCAGTGTGAAGGGTGGGAATTAACCAAATTGCTCTTTCCCCCATCCCTTCCAAGACTTCAAAGATCTTTACCCAATGGTGCCTCTTAAGCCCTACGCCACTCCTAATTATTATTGACCTCTAGTTCTTCTTTGTCACATGGCTAGCTCCCAAAATTATCCCCTTTTGCACTTACCAGCTGACATTATAGAGAAATTACCCATCAGGGACTTCTTTTCCTTATGCAAGGTAATCTGAAGGCTCTGAATCTAGCTCTTCATGAGAGGACTCACTCCCTGAAAGCTACTCAGGGATGCTTCTTAGTTATCAAAGGGAACTTTGGTTTGGTTTTTGTGGGGAGGGGAAGGGAACCCTATTCAGCCTCCCTTTATCAGTCTTCTCTCTGTGCACACAAAAGGTGTGCTCCTTGCCTGACTCATCTGTCTACTCTGAAGTTCATTCCCTGGAAACCACAGACTTTCTGTGCTTTTAGTCCAGAGCCAACAGATGCTGTGGTCTCTCACCCCACCTCTCCCTGTCTTTTTAAAGGATATGCCAATGAAGAATAAAAATTTCTCCTTAAAAGGAATACAAAATGGAATCTGCTAATTGGAAATGATGGTACTCAGAAACTTCAATTAAGTTTTCTCACCAACTGACCTTCTGGCCTTCAGAACATTAAACTAGGAAAGAGAATTTTTAAAAATGGGAGGAAATGGACTAGAGAAAGTATAGAACAAATCAAGACAAAATGTTTTAAAGGGAAGTAGCAAATAATAGTTAAACTGAATTACTTTCTAAATAAGTTTTATAATGATGGATAAGTTAATAGGTTTAAAGGACCTCATTTAAAATATTAGAAAGACCCGCCAGAAAAAAAAGTTAAGCCATCTCTCTACAAGAAATTCTATATTAAACCATTATTTTTATCACTGAATGTCAAGACCTAAAAGGGACTCTGGAAGTTGTCTATTCCAGTCCTCTCGCTTTACACGATGCCTACCATGATCACTCACATTCTATACCAAGGACATGTCTCAAGAGCATTTATTGCTACAGGCAGACTTCAGTCATCTGACACGAAGCCAGATATAGCACACAACTAAAGCACCACTGAACAGTCACATCATTAACACTGAGTAAGCTTTGACAAGGATGGAGAAGACAGAGAGACCCAGGCAGAGCATAAAATGAATGCCATGGAACCCAACCCAGACTCATTTTCTCAGTCTTCTTACCGTGCATACAGTAGGTGCTTACTAAATGCTCCTTGCCTGACTCAGTTGCCTCTCCTGAAGTTCATTACCTGGAAATCGTGATGCTCTCAGAACAGACAGATGGCCATTGGACTTCCTGCTCTTTCAGCCCAGAGACAGCAGGTGCTGCGTCTCTGACACCACCATTCCTGTGACTGACGCACTGGACGATTCTCTATTTCCTCTCTGTCCTAAAAAAGCTGCTTTGCTATAATTTTTTGCTCCCCCCCTTACATGCAAATCCTCATGTTTGAAATTAAAAGATGAAATATGCCCATAAGAAGAGACAAAAGATTCTTCAATCTGAATAAATTCATAACCTTAAGAAGTGTCATACTATAAAGTTCAAAACAATCCTTCCCAGAGCAATCCAGAAAGGAGAGTTGGGAGTTTGCTTCAAGAACTGTGTGAAGTTTAATTCTGCCTTGGAATTTGGTTTAGTTTGCCAAGTAAAAGAGATTTCCTTTTAGACTTTTGAATTCTGCTCAAACTGCAAACAACCCAAATATTTACAGAAAGAACAATCTGAACTGAGAACATCACCAAAAGAACAGGAGATAATAACTGACATCACCCTAAAATTCAGAACAGGCGCTGAACATCAGGAAAGAAAATTAAAATATGTATGATGCTTAGTGAAGTTCAGTTCAGCTGTTTAACATTAGAAAGAAGGGAAAAAGAAGAAATCCAGCCAAGCTCACAGTCATTTCACATCACTTTACAATCTCTTCTGAGCCAGAGCCCGATCACTCAGTGTTAGCAGGAGTCAAACTAAGCTCAAATTTCATGATTATGAAATGCAACTGATTTTCAGTTTTTTACTATTAAAGAAATGCTTCTCCCTCCTTTAGCCAGAGAAGTGGGGCACTGCAGGGACGGAATGCTGCCTGTACTTTCAGATGGTCAAATGCTTTGTGTTAGCTGGTTTGACTTAAATGCTATTTTTCTTCATTACAAAAAAGAGTTTATTGGGTAAGTTGGGGGAGTAATATTTGAAAATGACTACAATGTAAAAACTCCAATGAAACATTTTTTAAAGCAGAAAAACAATACAATTCAGTAATAATAGGAACAAACTACTACTATTACTACCACTTCTACCACTACTACTACTATTTACATGATGCCTACAACATGCCAGTTGCTGCACTGTGCTGGGTGCCTTACAATGACTGTCTCATTTGGAGGAGCCCTGGGAAGTGGGTGCTATTATTAGCCTCACTTTAGAGATGAGGAAAATGAGGTAAAAAGAGGTAAGACTCTCCCAGGGTCACACCCCAAGAAAGTGCCTGAGGCTACATCTGGACTCAGGTCTTCCTGGCATTCTACGGGCTGAACCAGCCAGCAGTAAATAAGGATCTACCTTCAACGCCAGGCAGACGTGGGTTCAAGTCTGGCTTCTGATACAAACTATCTGTATTACATGCAATTCAAAGACTCTTAAGCTGCAGAGAAGGTGATGGCCTGAACTGGTAACCCAGGAGTTCCCTGTATAAGTGAAATTACAGCTCTAGGCCCTAACATTATCCCTATTTAAAACAGATGGGTGTGTGTGTGTGTGTGTGTGTGTGTGTGTGTGTGTGTGTGTGTGTGTGTGTATTATTAAATATATATATATATAATAATACACACACATTTTTTCTATTATTAGAAATTATTTTTGATGATGAGTGGGAATACCTTTTGATTAGTAGTAATTATAAAAAAAAAATCACTCTCCCAGTCACCTTTATGTGGGAGGAAAAAAACTGGTCCTTTCTATGTTTAAAAGACTCCCTATTCTTAAAGTCAGGTATTAGAATGATTCATTAAGTGAGCAAGAAGCACTTTCCAATTTAGATTATGCCCAAAGGGCATGTTCTCCATCCTACGCTTGGCCCTCTCTCCTAACCCTAGTCAATGGGTCTCCCAATCTTGCTCAGACTGGAAGTGCGGCCCCACTCACTGGCTGACACCACCGATGATGGCAGCTTGGCCCTCCTGAGCAAGATCACTTCTTGTAGGGCAGTCTAGTGGCCCCCCTTCCTACTCCTGGAGGTTCTGGGGTTGAACCTGGTGTGAATACCTGAACAACTGAGCCTTCCTGCAGTTGAGAAACCCTGAGCTCAAGTGAACCAAGAAGTTCCCAAGAAGTAGAGACTACAAGCGTGTATCACCACACCCAGCCACTTTCTAATGCCTTACAAATCTTGGTAAACTGAAAAACTTTAATAAAGAGAAAAGAAAAGGTTACAACAAACCTTGGTAACAAAAATATCAAATATATTTATAACATTAAGGCTACATGATGGGTTTTTTAGAAAAACCCAAAAAAGGGAAGAAAATAAATGTCAGCATTCTTATGAAAATGGTAAAAGGACAGGTAATTTAAGAAATTATAGAGACCTTTCTCTAACACAGTTTTTGAAGTCTTTCTTCCTATGTAGAATAAAATTGCACATTTAAAGAAGGATCAGTTCACTATTTATAAGCCAAGCCTAAGTGGCACGCGCATGCCATCCACACTCTCTAAAAATGAGCCACGTCTGAGTTTAGGGACCCAAGTGAGGGACACGAGATTGTGGATGCACTCACTGGAAGGCAGGCCCTCCACTGAGGTGGTGCCCTGCCAGTGGAATGAACGAATGAAAAGCATCCATCATGTGTATACTGTGTGCCAGGCCCTGTGCTAAGTGCTGGGGATACAAATATACACAAGCAGGATAGTCCCTGCTCTCAAGGAGCCACACAGGGAAAGAGTCGGTGCTTGGAGTCAGAGCTGACAGAGGGGACGGGTGCTGGTGGCATGGCATTAGTAGAAGGGTACCATGATGGACCTGGATAAATCAGGGGGAAGGAGGAGGAGAAAGAGAGACAGAAAGGAAGGAATAAAGGACAAAGAGGAGAGGAAGAGAGAGAAAGGAGAGGAGGAAGAAAACAAAGAGTAGAAAGAAGAGGGGGAGCTCAAAGTGTAGGTGGAATAGACACTTGGCCAAAGTGGAGAGTTTTCTACTACAGACCCAGCGACAACTGTAAAAGCCAAGACTGTCTAAGTCTGGGGAGGCCCATGGCCCAAGTTTAGATGATTATTATTTATCTTATTCTGACCTCCTTTGTTATTTCTAATGTTTTATAACTAAAGAAAAACTCCAAACTAAAATGAGGAGAACACAGTTAAGTCACATTAAGAACTTTTTTTTGTTTGTTTGTATTGACAAAGACTCAACTTTGGAATTTAGGTGACCATCCCAGCCCCAGCTCAGCCACCACCCAGGCAGGTACTCTGGTCCCTTCATCTCTCTGGACCTGTTTTCCCAAGGGGAAAATAAATGTATTGAACTAGATGGCCTCCAAGGCCCACTCTACCTCTGAACAATTTATGTCCAATGAGCCATCTACGGCACAATCCTTCCTAATTCACGCACTGCAAAATACTCAGCATGCACAATCTCTTCAGAACAGAAGGAACGTTAAGTAAAATGCAAAAAAAAAAAAAAAATCAGCACACAAATATAATAAACCTATTTTTAAAAAATCCTAAAATTGTCCAACAGAGTTTTGCATGCATTCTCTTTTGTTCTTCAAAAAGATGGTCAAGGTAGCAAAATGGCAGCATGATGATGATGATGATGATCGCTGCCTGGTACTGACCTACCACACCAAGCTTGCCAAACTGCTGTGGAGAGGAAGTAGGCCACAGAGGAGCCTCACAACTTACCACCATGTGGCAAACAGCCTCCCTTCCACTTTCTTATGTCCCCCAGATGACATTTCTGAATTCCTATTAAAATGTACAAATCCAAAGGACAGAAAACACTCCAGAAACAGCTTCCATGGGCACTGGAGCTAACAGAGCCTAACCCTGCTACACTGTAATAACTAGTCCAGCACCCCCCTAGCTCACCTCCTTTAGTCTAGGAGTACCAAGTAAAGCAAGGCAGAAGAAGGGAAGAGGTGAGTGAAGACAGGGGAGGATGGGGAAGGGGTCTGGCAAGAGTTAAAGAACAACGTCCTCAGAGACACTACCCAGAGAGGCTGTTCTGGGACTTCAATTGACAAGCTCTCCTAGCCCCGAGGATGAGAAAAGTGGTCAAGGAAAACAGCTACATCAAAATCAGCAAGACTGCTTCACTACTTAATGAGGTTTTTTTCCAAGCAAGCACCTTGATCATGTTTTGATTCAGATTATATGTAAAAATGTTGACTCACAACTGGACTCTTAGATTGCTTATTTGGAAAACCTCATTAAATTACCTTTCCTTAATTTTTTTTTGAGGGAGGAAGGCAAGGCAGTTGGGGTTAAGTGACTTGCCCAAGGTCACACAGCGAGTGTGTCAAGTGTCTGACGCCGAGTCCTCCTGACTCCAGGGTTTATGCTCTATTCGCTGTGCCACCTAGCTGCCCCCCAAATTTTTAATAAATATAAATTTCATTAAATTGTATTTCCTTGAAGTTTACATCTTAAAAATAAAAAAAAATGCCAAACAATTTTGGTTTGCTTCTGTACACAAGTATGGAAACTGTAATGACTTGTTTACACTGCACATATTTTCTCCATTATCTATGATACTTAAAGGGGACCTAAAGTGACCTCTGACCTACTGAAAAATGTTCTTTCCCACTGAACTGGCTGATCTCTAAAACCTTCCTAATTCCAGTCTGGAGATGCCTGACAAATATGGCAAGTTCTACCGTCCTTACTGTAAACAGCACAACCTCTTCCTATTTTCATAAGAATCCTCGACTGAAAAGCTTATTAACCAAGAACATTCACCTAGGAGAGCCCTCAGGCAGCTATCCATCAGCAGACGCCTACTCAAAGACCTTCTGGCTTGGTAAGCCTTACCAGACTCCACTCTGCTGCCCACTGTCTACTTCATGGCATGATGGTGCACTGAAGGGATTTAGTGGAGAACAAATGTGGGAAATTAAGTAATGGAAAGATGAAATAATCGGCAACAGTTAGATGAACAGTATAGTCCGTAAATCGCTCTGGTACTACTATCTATGATTTATATAGCTTAAGCAATTGCATTGTTGGTCAAGGACAAGAAAGAAATATTTATACTCAGAAACAACTGCTCTCTCTACACCCCGCTGCCCCATCATACATTTGTGGAATTGATTTTTTGTACCCAAAAGCAAGACTTTACTTTTAATACCTTTTGAATTTTATCTTATTAGATTTAATTCAATGTGATTAGCTTTCCTTTCAAGTTTCATGTCATCTGCAAATTTGGTGAGCATACCATCTATATCTTTACCCAAAGCAATGATCACAACATCAAACAGTACCGGGCAAGCACAGCTCCCTGGGCTGCTCCACACTGCCACACAAGCTGACTTCCAAACCACCACAAACTACAATTTGAGTCTGACCTTCCACCGAGCTCTGAATCCATCCAATCAGATGGACTCTCTTATAGTCTAGTGCACTGCCATCTTCGTCACACCTACAGAATGAGATATAGCATCAAAAGCTGTACTAAATGCTACATAAACTATGTCCACGGAATTCACGTCAGTTACTAGGATAGCGACCCTATTCAAAAAGGAAATTGTTAGTCTGATCCATTG
This sequence comes from Pseudocheirus occidentalis, assembly GCA_028646575.1. NCBI lineage: Eukaryota > Metazoa > Chordata > Mammalia > Diprotodontia > Pseudocheiridae > Pseudocheirus > Pseudocheirus occidentalis. Next base: position 159,555,843 of record CM053600.1, on the reverse strand, counting down.
TGTTAATATGGGAGCCTTCTTGGCTCTCAGTAATTACCACTTTTTTAAAAGTTTACTAACCAATTCTTTAATGATCAGTTCTAGAATTCTCCCAAGAGTCAAAGTCAAGTTCACTGGTTGGCTTATAATTTGTAGTCTCTATTCTTTTCCTTTAAAAAAATTTTTTGTAAATGTTTATTTTTTTATTAATAATATTCATTTATTTATTCATTTATCTGGCAATACTATATGCTAAGTGCTGGGGATACAAATAGAAAAGCTAGTCCCCGCTCCCAAAGTGTTCTCCCTTTTTTTTAAGCTTGGACATAAGTCTTCCTCAAATCTTATGTTCCCACTCTTATTTCACATGGTCTTTCAAATATTTCAGTCAATGGCAAAGTAATCCCATCTGCCAGTTCTTTCAGAGCCCTAGGAAGTAGTATATTGGAATCAGGCATCCTGAATTCATCAAGGGCAACAAGGTACTCACTCTCTCCTTAAATATAATGGGCAATGGATCAACTTGGTCGTTTTTGTCCTTATTTACAGTATACAGGTCATTCTTCTTGGCAGAGAGAAAAGAAGCAAAATTGGAACTAAGGGGGTGGCTAGGTGGCACAGTGAATACAGCACTGGCCCTGGAGTCAGGAGGACCGGAGTTCAAATCCGACCTCAGACACTTAACATAAAACCTAGCCGTGTGACCTTGGGCAAGTCATTTAACCCCAATTGCCCTCCAAAAAAAAAGCAAAAAAAAAAAGGCAAAAAAAAAATTGGAACTAAGCAGTTTTGCTTTCTCTCTATTATCAGTCAGTATCACCCTACCCACCCCAAGCAGGAGCAACACCATCCCTTCCTCCATCATCCTTTTTATCCCAAAATGGTAAAAATAAAACAAAAAAAACAACCATCTCTAAAAACTTCCTTTTTGTTACTCTCAGATTGAGCATCAACTCATTGCAAGCTTTATTCTTACTAATTTCATAGGACTATTTCACTCTTATGTTTATCCTCTATAACCTAACCTTATTTCTGTTTGGACATGTCTTTAAGATGATTGCTCGATTGGTCTCTTTAGACAATCTCATTTTTCCTCCTCCTTAAACTGTTTCCTTTTGAATCTTCAGAATTTCATCCTCAAGTATTTCCCATCCCTCCCATACTCACTTCCCCTCTAGCATTTTAGTCCAGGGGATTCTCCTAATCTGCTCCAAGCTTTTTAAAATGTGCTTTCACATAATCTAGGATGAATGTGGTATTATAACTAGATGGCTTCTGTCTGTCTATTACAAACAGTAGGAGACATTGATCACTTCTCCTCAGGGTTCCCATAACACGATGGATATAGTGATGGATCTGGAATCAAGAAGCCCTGAGTTCAAATCTGGCCTCAGACGCTTATCAGCTATGTGATCCTGGCTAAGGCACCAAACCTCTGTCTGCCTTAGTTTCCTCAGCTGTAAAATGGGGATAATAACAGCACCTACCTCCCAGTATTGCTATGAGGATAAAATGAGGTATCTGTAAACCATTTTGTGAACCTAAAAGGGCTATATAAATTCTGATGATTATCACTTCTATCCCCAAAACTATTTCCTGTTAGTGAGAATAAGATGCAGAATGGAATTTCTCTTGTTATTTCTGCTACCTTTTGAAGGATGAAACTCTTCCCCAAGTCGTTATCAGCTGATCTGCTTTTGGGAGAGAAAGTGTGCGGTGGATAACTGGCTTAGGGAAGTTTCCTGTCACTACCATGTCAGAGTTCTGGGCCAGGCTTGTGATCTGTTTTCTCAGATTCCTCACATCTGTCCTCTTTCTGTCCAGGTGGTCTGTGGTATATCCTAGCAATAATATCATTTCTGTTTCTCCCTTCTTTTGACTAAGGTATTCCCATCTAGACCCACAATCCAGGTGTGGGCTTCCTCCCACAGTCTCTGTGATTCCAATGAGGCCAAGTTTGTCTCTTTGAATTAGGGCCTCCAGTTCTTCCGGCGTGTTGCTTAAATTTGGGGCGTCTGTGTAGAGACATCTGGGGTCACAGGTTTTCAATACGGACTCCTTCCTTGGATCTTGTTTCTTATGAATTTCTGGGTGTTCCACCTGCTACTCTTTTTCCAAATAGTTCTTCTCTCTGGCACCTCACTAGGGAAGTACACACTGGCAGTCTTCTCCGTCCCCTTTTCTTGTTAGTTTAAAGCCCTTTTGCTTTGATTTACAAATACAGTCTTACCCACCTTTACTGGGCTTTTTACTCCATTTCTGGCCAGGAATCTGCCATCTCTATTTTAAGCTACAGTCCAGAAATACAAGTTCCCTTCTCAGACACCACCTTCTTAGGCAGCTGTTCCATTTGCAATTCGTTTTTCTCTTCTGCACCCCTCGCCTTCGATGGACACCAGTGAAGAAAACACGACTTGTAACCGCTCTGGTCTTGAGTTTCTTGCTCAAGATGTCATAATTAACCATTAGTGATAGTGTTCAGGTTCTTTCTAGTGCTGTCATTCGCGCTCATGTTCACTCTCAGAATTAAGCAGATGTCATACACTCTGAAAAGGGATTATCAGGGTTAATGCTTACCACCACTGGGGAGGATAAATGGGAGCCCGTTATATCAGTAAAAGCCTCCAGAATTAGCTGACTCGAATTAATTTATGTTGTCAAATAAGAGCAAATTTAGGTTTTCTGGAAAATACCAAATGAAGGACCTATGGGATAACAACAAATGACAAAGTCTATGATAATCTAACCACCATAACAATTTCTGGTCGATAGCCACCTTTATCTACCACAAACTGAAATGGTCTTACTAGGCTATGAATAATATTGTTAAACCCCAAACTGCCAAGGAGCACCTTTCATGACAACAGATTATAATCTCACAATCAAATATCAAAACAAGTGGAAATAAACAACTAGTTGCTACAGAGGAAAAATACTGGCCGGTTTTCTTAAAGAGAAGGAAAATAAAGGTTAACATCAGGAGGACAAAAAGCTGCCAAAAAATCAAGTGACTAACGAATGGGGAGGATGAAAAGGTTGATTCACGTTGATTCATGTTGACTCAAAGCTAGGAGGGAAAAGAAAAAGAAGCAGAACAAACTCACCATTGATGATTGGAGGCATTGAAAGGACCACACCATTGCTGTCATAGATAATCGGGTACAGGGGCTTATTTTCAATAATGTGCAAGTAATGTTTTAGGTGGTTATCAGTCTGAAAAAATAAAGAGACAATGTCATTTGCCCATTATTTACATTTGAAGAAGTTCACTAGTCTAGTTATTTGTGAAATCTGGGAGAGAAGTGAGAGAAAAGCAATTATAAAAGCCATGAATTACAGAAAGTCCTAATTTATATTTATTTAACTTAAACTAAATGTGTTATATTCCTTATATACAGTTCCTCCATTGGGAGGTTTTGAGAATGCTTTCCACCAGGGAAAATAGATTTGCATTAATTCAGCAACACTCTTTTCTCTGATCTTTTTCATAATTCAAACATAAATTTTCAACATAGCTGCCGGGGGAAGGCAGGCTGAGATCACCTCTCCCAATTCTTTCATTTTACAGATGAGGAATGAGTTCACAGAGACAAAATAATTTGCCAAAGGTTCCTGGTAGAACCAGGACTACATTCGGGTTCCTGGCTGGAAGTTCTGCAGCTGTAAAATAGAATGATGTTAAATGATCAAAAGTAAGACTGAACTGTAGACCTTAGCCTCATTTGCCCAGTGTTGTAACCAACTGGGATAACCAGCCACAATTAATATTAAGAGAATGAGCAAATAAATTTTCTCCTATCACTGCATTTTTCAAACTACCAAGTCCATGGCTCAGCACAGGGACTAAATAATCCATACAATGATTTTTTTATTTGTGAAACTGAGCAACTTTAGGCTCAGAGCCACACTTCTCACAGAAAAACAAACAGTGAGAAACATTGTGACCAGGTGGACAGAGGCTGGCTCCAGGGATAGAAAGACATGGGTTCAAGTCCCACTTCTGATACATAATGACTGCATGACCTGGGGCGAGTCATTTAATGTTACAGGCAACCTAAGTGACAGAGCAGGTACTGATTTGCACTGGCTTTGGGTAGAAGCCAGGGGTCTAATTAAGAAAGGAAAAAGAGTTCAGTGTAAGGAATGCCAAATGTTATTTTTTTCATGAACTTAAGACTCTTGAAATGATCATTTCAGTGGAAAATAAAATTGATGTGAAAAATTTAATTTGTTAAAGTTAAGGAATCTTCAATTAAACTGAAGAATAATGATCTTTTTTTGAAAGTGTAGAAGTAATATCTACCAACTTAAAACCTAAGGCAAAGAATGTGGATGAACATTTCATATGAAGGCTCTTCTCAGATAAAATGAAGTGATCAATTCACATCTTTCATTTTAAGGACGAGGAAGCCAAAAATGCACAAGAACACATGACTACAATCTGTAGAAATGTGTGTGCTCTAAGAACTGGGGCTGTGATCACAAGCATTTAGCACAATGTGTAGCACAGAGAAAATACTTAATAAATTTCTGTATAATTGACAGAATAAAGATTACAACTTCTGTCTCCATTTACATACATTCTTATCCATTGATATCCAGTGCTGACCTTTCGGATACTAATGGTTAGAAAACAGTTAGAAACGGTTAGAAAATGTGTAAGAAAAGTGTTCCTACCAGTATGTTGCACTTAAAGCTACTTCTATATCTGTCCAACTTTATCATCCCCAAATTTGAAAGTTAAAATGTAAATTTACTTAGGGCTGACCTTGAAGCAAAAGGTAGCAATTAATACAGTAATTATGCTGAATAAATAATTACTAATAAAACAAATTTTATTTAAGCCAATGATTTAGAAAGGAAAAGCATTTTTTTTAAAACATGAGTAGTCAAAGTAAATTTCCAGTTTTCAAAATAAATATGATAAATAACAAATGTTCTCAATGCTCAAGATAACAAAGAATAAAATAAAATGAATTAAAACAAACCTCAAGTATTACTTCATACCCATCAGGCTAGCAAAGATGCTAAAGTATGGGGAAATTCATTGTTGCAGGAATATTAATTCACTCATGGTAGAAACATGAACTGGTTTAATCATTCTGGAAAATACTGTGGCATGGCATAAGACAGATTCCACCATCAGCATTATAGTTAGCATAGTACCCGGCACATGGTAAGTGATTAAAAAAAGCCTGCTCACTGGTCGTATGCCAAGGAGGTTAAATGACAGCAAGAGAAGATTCAAATATATAGAAATGTCTATAGCACTGTTTGTGATAACAAAAAGCTGGAAAAAAATATGGGGACTGGCTTGACAAATTACAGTATATGGTAAATAGAGTATATGACATGGTATATAGTCACATAGAATTACAAATATGAATAATTCCAGGAAACATGAGAAGACCCTTAAGAAGCAATGCAAAGGGGCAGCTAGGTGGCACAGTGAATAGAGCACCAGCCCTGGAATCAGGAGGACCTGAGTTCAAATACAGCCTCAGACACTTAACACTACTAGCTGTGTGACCTTGGGCAAGTCACTTAATCCCAATTGCCCTGCCTTCCCTCCTCAAAAAAAATAAGACAACATGCAGAGGCAACAACAAAATGCTGGCCAAATACAACGGTACATGATAGGATCGTGTCAAAGTTAAAGGAGACACCTCTAATTTCTCTTTTCCATTAATAATCAATAAGCTAATTTTCTCTGGGAACATTTTTTGCAGGAGGGAGGGAAGGAAGAGAGGAAGGAAGGAAAGAAACAGGTACTGCTGACAGGTGCCAGGCACTGGGGTAAATGTTTTACAAATCATCTCATTTGGTTCTCACAACAACACTGGGGAGCAGGTATTTTATAATCCCCATTTTACAGTTGTAGAAACTAAGGCAAACAGAGGTTAAGAGACTTGTGCAGGGTCACACAGCTAATAAGTATATAAGGCTGGATTTGAACTCAGGTTTTCATGACTACTGGTCTAGTACCCTATCCAAAGCAACACCTCCCTGCCTGTATGTATAAAATCTGTTGTGTCAAAAACAAAATTAGGTGGTACAGTTTTGTTTTGTTTTTTAAAAAATGAAAAAAAAAACCAACTACTTTCATTAGTCAGAATTCCATGATGATTTCTGTGGAGGTCAGAAAGATGACACTTACCTTATATAAGTCCATCAGTTCACAAGCTGTATACTCCTTTGTCTGATTCAATGGCCTGAATTTGATATCTGAAGGAGGCCTAGCTGTGTAAGTAAATGGTCCTGAAACAGTATCCAGATCATGAGTACCAATAGCGACCAAGGCTCTTTTCCTAAAAATCACAAATTAAATAAGATCATTAGAGATGACAGCACTCTAATTGAGGTTATTCCATAGCTGTATTTCTAATGAAGTTACAGTTCACGAAAGAGCATTCTAAAGCTAGGAACAGAATACACAAAGTACAAAAGGCAATACTAGAATCAATTGTCTGGAATAACCACTTGATACTTTTCGGTTGCTGGAGGAAAGTATAAATCCTAACACCTCGTGGCTTCCAAACGACAGATCTGCTCCCCAGACAATCTCCACAGACTTCCTATTTGATTGTGTAACTGGTACTTTTCTTTTCTACCGTGACTTCTAAAACACAATATTAATATTAGATACATTCCTCTGCCCATTCCCATGTCCTTGAGTCTTTTATCTCACCTACTGGTCAGTGAATAAGCATTTATTAAGTGCCCAGTATATGACAGGGACAGCACTAACCACTAGGGAAGCAAAGATAAGCAAAAGGCAGCCCTCGCCCTCAAAGAGGGGCACATATTCTCACAATCTAATGGGGGAAACAAGCAAATATGTACAAACAAGGATATATGGGATAAATAGGAATTAATTGATGAAGGAAAGACACCAGAATTAAGAGAGACTGGGAAAGCTGCCTATAGTTTAAGTTAGGACTTAGAAGAAAATAAGGGAAGACCAGAAGGAAAGATGAGGAAGGGGAGCATTCCAGGCATCTAGAGCAGAGTGATGGAGCGTCCTGTGAATGGAACAAGGACGCCAGCACCACTGTATTGAAGAGCACATGGAGGAGGTTTGGGAAGGCTGCATACGGTAAAACAAGACAGGAAAGGTAGGCTAGACTAGGCTACAAAGGGCTCTGAATACTAAACAACTGATTTTGTATTTAATCCTGGCAGTGAAAGAGAGAAAGAAGTGCACTTTAGGAAGATTAACCCATAGCTGAGTGGAGGAGGGGCTGGAACAGGAGAGACCAGCTATAACCGCTGAGAGAGCTGCAGTGGCAGAGGAGAGGAGGAGAACATAAGAAACAGAACAGAGGTAGAATTGACAGGACTTGGCAACAGCCTGGACATGGCAGGTGACAGCGAGGAGTTGAGGTAACACCGAGGCTGCGAACTTGGATGACCAGGAAGAACAGCAATACAGAAGTCTACAAGAGGGAAAGTCTGAGGTACTTTCTCTTCTTGGGGTTTTCTTACCATTACTCTTTTCAGCTTCTCTTATTGGCTGCCTAAGCCCTCTTTGTCTCTTTTGCTACCTTATCATTCATTGTCAGCACCCCCTAACCACACATCAACTCAAGGCTTTCTCCTGGGCCTTCCTTTCATCCACACTCTGTCCCTTGGCAATCTCACTTGCTCCAACAGGTTTGGCTATCTCTAAGCAAGTGATTTCCAGATCAAAATGAACAAACCCAATCTCTTTTCTGAGCTCCTGTCCAACATCATCAACTGCCCACGGGACATTTCAAACTGAATATCTCATAAATAACTCTCAGGAAGTCTGAATCAGGAAGATCTGAATCCAAATCCAGCCTCAAACACTTACTAGCCATGGGACCTTGGATAAGTACTTCATATAAAATGGGAATCATAATAATCATAATAAAATGGGGATCCACCTCCCAGGACTTTTGTGACGAAAAAATCTATAAATCATTCTTCAAAACCTAAAAGCACTATGTAAATGCTAGCAATTATTACAATAATTAAATGATCAGAAAAGAGAACTGTGCCAAAGACTAGCTTTTAAAGTAGTGTGTGTGTGTGTATGTATATGTGATTACATTCTTTTTTATGCTTTAAAATTAACTTTAAGTTCTCGTTGTTTTACCTAACTAGCATTCTTGTAAATTAATAAAAAGGATTTTTTTTGCTTTATGTAAAGTAACTCTGTTTAACTCTTATCTGGAATCTCCAAAGTGCATTCTATAAAAAAGATATAATTCTATTATTATTTTGTAATATAAAGGATATTCTGCCGAAGACAGAATGATTTAAAGGAGAATAATCCTATGCAAGAGTAAGAGTAACTCTATGGGCAATAGGTCACTGTTGACAGTGTCATCCTCTAATAATTAAAACCACCCAGAAAGTGAAGTCATTCAATAAAAAGTTTCCAGACCTCTACTATCCATATGTGCCACCTGTGAGGAAGAGCAGAAAGTGAGTTTGGCTAGACTAGTGTAGACTGTAGGAAGGGGAGTATGCTTGACAAGAGGTTCACAGAGCACAATATTTAATATTATATAGTATGCATTATATTATTATATACTGATGTATTATGTTATTATATATTACATATAACATAGTTATATATTGGATTTAAAGGAATGTGACTTTTTGTAAAATTGCAAGATTAACTTAAATTTCTTTTAATACCCTCTGCTATAACTCAATGTTAATATGAATCTAACACACACATATTCTAAGTATCAGATGTTAGTAAAGTTTGCAATAACATTTAAAAGGAGTCATCTCTAATGTTCGAAGATACTGTCCTTAATTTCTTTATGCCTATGCTCTACATAACAGTATTTTTCTGACTTCAAGCCAAGTTATGGTCATATCCTACTGCTCAGATGTTCATCACAATGTGGAGATGAGTCTGCTTCTAAAAATTTCTGCCAGCAAAGTACAAATGAGCTCTAGCAGATCTGACAAAGCCTGAAAGGCACTGCGACAGATCCCGGCAATTGCCTGTCTTTATGTAATGCAACGACTGTTCCATCTAAATTGGAAAAGGTTCATTAACAGAAGGCTGACCCCTAAATGGGGGGTTTCTTTCAGCCTCAACAATTCAAAAGGACAGAAACAAAGGGAAGGGACTGAAATTTGCATCTGTGGAGCAAGAACTAAGACAGAAAAAACAAATCACAAATCCTTAAAGCACCAAAGTAATCATGACCGTCTATTGTAAAGTTTGCTTGTGAAAACAAACCTGCAGATGTTCTGATGTAGTTTCTCCTGAAGTTCAATGAAGCTGTCGTAGCGAGCCCTGGAAAATTTTATGTTTCGAAGAACTGCTGCCACAGCATAAGGACGGACTTGAGCAGTCTGAAATTTATGAAATCAAAAGAGATGATACAAAATGCTTTTTGGTAAAAATGCAAAGTGGAGGCCTGATTGTACCTTAAGCTTTATAAATTCACATTTCAATCAAATTGAGCAACTAACCAAAAAGTACTTAGTGTCCACTAAATGACATTTAAATAAAATTAATTTTTCTGGATCAAAAATAAGAGTATTTTCATCACTGAAGATCTGAAAAGAGAAGGCATTCTGCCAATACTTAATGGTTTTTAGAAAAACAAAAATGTGAATAGAAAACACTCCTGTTTCCATTCTTTTCAGTGTTATGTATGGTTCACATATGGGGTACTGGGCCTCAGATTTTCTTCTGAAATACTGTATTTCTAAAGTCAGTTCTGGAGGAAGGGCTCATCATTTATACTTTGTTCATGGGTATAGCAATATGTTAACTTTAAGCATGTGGTAAATGATTAGCAAACATCCACATTTGATAGAATGAGAAAGGTAGGTTCTTATTCGTTCTTCCTTCCACCTGGTATATCAAACATGAAAGAAAGGTACTTAATGAACTGAGAAACAAGATATAATAAGCCTTGATACCTCTTCAGTGATAATCAACCTCTGGATCTGCCCATTATTAGGTTTTATCCGTTTGTATCTTGGAGCTTTTATCCTAAAATAAACAGAAGCAACTTCATTTACAATAGATCTAAACAGATCAGTACATAAAAATATATCATACTGTATATGGAAATACACTAGAATTGGAAGTGACTTTAGATATGAATATTAAAACTATAAACATCTAAGCTACAAAGCTCCATTTCTAAGTTTCCTTAGCTGATTATTTTACCACTTGTACTTATTCTAACCCATAAACTTGTAGGTATATATGCTATTTTACATTACATGTTTCTATTACATACATACACATACATGTATATCTTTAATATACATACATATATACGTGTGTGTGTGTGTGTGTGTGTGTATCTTTAGGCCTCAAACATAATCTAAATATCCTATAAAACATCTCCAGGTTCTATTTTTTTTAATGTTATTACGCTAGGCTACATTATATCATATTATATTATATATACGTGGCCTTGGAGCTATAGGGAAAGTCTATCTCATCTTTTTACAAGGCTATTCCCTACCAAAGAAAGGACAACAGATACGGAGTAGTTTTAGATTCTAATGTGGCATTTTTCTCACCTAGGATGTGACTTTGTCAAATCACTTCATTTCTCTGTGTCTTAATTTCTCCATCTGCTAAAAAAGCTAGGCTCCTATTAACTGAGACTGGTAATATCTGCCCAAAGGCATGTCTTACTGCAGTATTATGAGAATAAACTAAGGACAGAAGACAAAACCCAAAAAGTCCTTGTCCTTAAGAAATCTACTGGAGATTCCATGTATGAAGACAGATAAATACAAGCCGATTTAATGAGAGAACACGATCAAATTAACAGATCAGAAAAGGCTTTGATTAGGAGGCTGTACTAAGCTTAGACAAAGCTAAGGCTTTTAAGAGACAAAGGAAAGACTGAAGATGTGAGAGACCACCCCGGTGAAGGCATTGGGCCAAGAAATGTTTGGTTAGAACAGAGTACGTAAAAGGAAATAATATGAAATAAATCCTGTTGGTGAGAACCAGACTGGGAAGGTTGTCAGTGAGAGGCTGAGGAGTTTATATTCCATCCCAGAGATAGTAGGGAGCCTATGAAGTTGTTTTATTTTTTTTTAATGGGGTCAGACATGGTCATACCTGTCTGAAACTTAGCAATATTAATTTGGTGTATATAGAGAGAGAAGGGTTGGAGAGAGCTCACAATTAGGAAGCTCAACTAAGCAGCAACTGTAATAGACCATACAACAGTCATGAGTGGAGGTAAGGGAACAGAGTCAAGAGGCAGAGGGAGAATCTCGGTAAGACTTGGCCAGATGATTGGCTATGGCAGGGGAAGGAAAAGGGAGAACAAATCAGAGATGATTCTAGGTTATAAACTTGTGGGACTAGAGGCATACTGATACCCACAACAGAACATGCAGTTTGGAGGCAAAACAGGATGAGGGGAGAAGAAAATGAGCTCCATTTTAGACATGGTGAGTTTGAGATGTTAGTGACACATCCAGCTGGATTTCTCCAGCTGGAGAAATTTTAAAAATTAAACTCCATAAGCATTCAGGAAGCACCCACAGGCTACTGGCAATGGGAAACTATAGTTCAGGAGAGAGATTAGGGTTGAATGTACAGCTACGGCCATCATCTGCATAAAGATAACTGAATCTATAGGATCAGATGAGACCAAGGGCCTGTCTATGACTGAGCCTGGAAGAACATCATGAATTAAAGATGTAGTATGAAATATGTGCAAGGAGTATACATGTCTTTACAAGAAACGGTGCTCTATTCCATGTACTAAATACAAAAATCCCAAAATTAAAAACATTTTCCTTAAAAAGAAATGTTTCACTTGGATTATTAATGTAAATCACATGTATCTTTTATGGAAAAATTTATGTTTTTAAGCTACATTTTTCATTAACCATAATCACTTAAAAAGATTCTCAAAACATTTATAACATCAATAGGACAAATTTTCAAAAAGCTACAACCAGACCAGCCTTTCCTACATAAAGCAAATGTGTATAAATATTCATCGAAATTCCGCTCACCCAAAGCTTCTGAATGTACAAAAAACGAACATTTTAAAATCTCCACATGATTTTTCCAAAGCATAAATGCAGTAGCTAATAATGACAAAGCAACATGATCTCTACCAACAAAGAAGGCAGAACATTTTTGAACATTTTAGTCATAAAAATGTTACCTTACCTCTCCTTAAAAACCTGAAGCCCTCGAACCAATCCTTCCAGACAAAGAAGATCATATCTGTTGGCAGGGACATCAATTTTGTAGAGAACGACATCCGAGGCACCCTCTGCCCTTTCATCTCCTTGTTCTTTACTTATAATTTCCTTTTCAGACGTCTAAAAGAACACAACACAAAAACTGCATCCATTATAATGAGACTGAGTCAATCTAAGATCTTTTATAGAGCACTATGCCAAGTCTCCCAGAAAAGGAATTATATGTCAGTCTCTGTTCAGTACAGCACCTAACATTTCATGGGTACTCAAATTAAACATTTTCCCCAGCTAAATCAACATACACACACTCCCTTATCCAAGTCAATAAATTTACTTCAACAAACACTTGCATTGATATGCTAGCAGGCACTGGGGAAATACAAAGTAAAGTAAAGTGAAAAATGATCATTGCCTCGTGGAACTTAAGGGTACAGTGGACTGTGCTGGACACCTACACAGACAATTACAGTGCTGGTGGCAATATGAAGGACAGTAAAAGGACAAAGTAGAAATGGGAAAATCTGAAAGAGGTTATTATAATATTGGTATCTATGAGGTCTTACTTTTGGAAAATGGTTTCAGACTAGAAAAATGGAGAGATATTGTGGCATCCACAAATCCCTGAAAAAGTCTTCAAAGATGAATATCAACAAAAGTAGCGAAAAATAGTCATAACTGCAAAGATTAGGTAAGGCATCATAAAAATCATTAGTTTACTAACCAGATCAAAATATCACTGGCTGACAATGACTATAAAAAGCCAACACAGGCAAGCACCAAGGGAGAATCAGCAAGGGCATGGGAGATTTAAGAAACAAAACAAAACAAAAGGAGACTGTGGAAAATAGAAGACTGGAGATACTCAGGTGACTTATAAACTGTAAGCCTGTAGCTGGAAGCAGAATCAGTGAAAGGAAGGGAAGGAACATCCTAAAAACAGCCCCACTCGTGGGGCAAGAGAGAGAAGAGTGAGTGGAAAAATGCGGAGAGCAGTGAGGAAACCTTCAGAGGAAGGGCGAAAAGCCCCCTCCACCTCCACAGCTGAGAGGGAGATTGTTACAGAATATCAGAAGAGGGCCTAAATCATCATAAAACATCCAATTAGGGGCGGCTAGGTGGCGCAGTGAATAGAGTACCGGCCCTGGAGTCAGGAGTACCTGAGTTCAAATCCGGCCTCAGACACTTAACACAAAAAACTAGCCGTGTGACCTTGGGCAAGTCACTTAACCCCAACTGCCCTCCAAAAAGCAAAAAAAACCAAAAAAACAAACAAACAAAAAATCCAATTAAATTCGGTATATTTTCTGCTTACTGAGGCAATGAAAGCACATGCTGAATTTAAGAAAAACTGTCATCAAAAGCAACTAAAAGAAAAAATTTTGACAAAAAGTTTTAACTTTCAATTGGCTGGAAAATTTGGCTGTCCGTTCATGAAACTTACTGGTTGAGGTACAATATAAACTATATTGTAAACAAAACTATATAACATTGCAAACAAACTACACAATAAACAAACTATACAATGTTTAGTAAGTACCTGATGAATCCTATACAAAATTTTCAGTGCCTCATCAATGATGATTTCTGATTCCCAGATTTTAATAACCAGTTAAGAATTGAGACTCTACTGTTGGATGATGGAGCACTACCCGTGGACAGAAAGCAGAAAGACCTGAGTTCAAGTCCCATCTCTGACACACCCAGGCTGGCCTGGACAGATCATTCAAGGCAATTCTAGACCAAAGCAAAGCAAGTGCTCTTGGACAACAGCCTCAAATTCCCTACAGCTGCATAAAGACTTTGAAAGCAGGAAATTAACATTATATATGTTGCACTGTATTTTTAATACTGTATTCTACTCTAATTTGTTAAAAAAAATTTTCAATTATATAATAAGAATAACTTATTATATAATATGGGAATTGAGTTTCCTTTATTTTTCCTTTAAGCAAAGGGTTGTTAATCCACACTAATCCAACCCAAAAAGGTCAACTGAATGCTGTGCCTGGGGCTTTTGAAAGCACAGCTACAGTTTATTATAATCAGTTACAAAGAAGGATGCAGAATGAAATGCTAAGAACAGAGAAAAAAATAAAACAAATAAATTAAAGGAGTAAAAGGTTACTTAAGTAATGAATAAAAGGGTAGTTTAACCATTTCCCATGCAGAGGTGGGATTTCAAGACATATATAAGTGACAGAAGGAATTTTTAAAAAGGGCGCCCTAGAAAAGACTTGAACTTTAAATTTTGAAAAAGTGATGAAGTTTAATAGCTAATCCTTTGTGTCCAAAGATACAATTTCAAAAATGTCACATAGAAATTTTGCTTCATGAAAAGTCCAAATAAACTCTTCTGTGGCATTTAAAGCTCTCCACCACCTGCCCCTTGGGTTTTCTTACTTCACTCAGCTCTAATCACTCTACATTCCTGCATTCCCGGCCTACTTGTAGTATATTCTCTCCTCAACCAGTACACTACCCAACTCCTCACCCCTTTAGTTTTCCTGATTTCAAGAATGAGTTCAAACACGGCTACTTCAGGTCTCTTCCAGTCTCCCCAACTGCTGAGGTTCCTCCCTCCCAAAAGGTCTTCCATCGGCTCTCAAGACCTCTTGGATGTTCCCAGTGGTCTACATGTCGTCTCCCCAATTAGTATGTAAACTCCCTAAGGGTTTTTTTGCCTTTCTTTGTGTTCCCAGCACTTAGCACAGGCCTGGTACTTTATAAACTTTCAATGAATGCTTGTTGACCTGAGTTGGCTAGCTCTTAAAAAACTGTGTAATACTTTTAAACTGTAACCAGATAAAGTATCCATAATAACATATAACACTTTAAGTTTTAGAGCAGTTATCTTCTATTTTATCATCTGGTTCTTATAACTCTGTCAGAAATTTCTATCAGATCATCCCCATTTTGTAGAGGGGACAACTGAGGCTCACAGGAGTCAGAGGACTTGCCCAAGGTCACAGAGATAGTGGCAGGTGGCAATGGAAGCAGACATCTCTCAATCCAGCCCTCTTCCCATCACACCACGTGGTCTCTTGTATGAGCATAATGTGTTGTTACTAACATTCACATTACACAGAAATGCCACACTGCAGGCATATTACTGTTACTGTCATCATGCTGTTAAAAGAACATTAAAAAATTTTCATAAATTGCACACCCAAAGCTTCTACAATCGTTTTATAAAGAGACCACTGCATGCATGGACTAAGACATTTAATATTCAAGTTCTCTTAGATAATGACAATAAAAAGAGGGACAAAAAAAAATTAAGACCCTTTACTCGAATACATTTATCATTTGAATGGGTCAAAGTGGTAAATCTATAAACTAAACCCCCTCAAAATAAATAATTTTTTTAAGGAGACAAAACAGAAAACATTCCTAATACATACGATTTCATCAAGCTCCAAACCAAATTCGAAGCACAGTTCATCAAATTCTTCATCAGCTAAAAGGAAGAAAAAATATTGCTCAATTTTGGTCAGTTTAAAACAAATTAAAATATTAACAGATGTTTTCATTGCTTTGAACCTAGAAAAACACCATATATATACACACATACACACAATACATGTAAGTACACCTTTTGAGAGTAACGTAAAAAAATTGATAAAAATGTTTAACAATGTATTTACTATCCAAAAAACAACACAGAAGTTAACCGCTAAATCAAGAGAGAGTTTATAGGTTCTCCTCAGAAATGTAAAGGAGTTGATTCATTATACACCCAGAGTCAACAAAAAACATTTCATGGGATATGTAGTTATCCCATCATAATATCCTAATGTGCATAAGCAGAACACTATGAAGAAAATCAATATCTTGTGTAGGGGATGAAAAAGTAAATGAGTTATATGACAAAATTCCCCAAATTAAATAAATACATATTTTTTATTCTTATTGGAATCAGGGAGAAAAATGGGCTCAGGGAAGGATGGCAAAAATTATGTCGGAAAATACGGTTTGGGAATGATAAAAGAAGGAAGCCAAAGGTTTACAAGTTCAAATGCAGAAGACTTACACTTGTGTGTCATAAACACTTTTTTGAATAAAAGAACTGAAAGGTGGACATGGCAAACAGTAAATGACTTTATTTTTAACAGGCAGGGACTGACTAGTTGTCACTAAAGTCATCACTTCAAAATCAGCAGTCTGTAATGCATCAGACCATCAGCTAACAGCAAAAGTCAAAAACTAAAACACAAATCAAAAGGAAGGATAAAGCTAGAAGGGCAACATTATTTAGGATTATAGCAGATTCAATCAGTCCTATATAAACTCAGTCCCCAAAATGGGACATGGATAAAAGAGTGCCATTAACAAGTATTATTTCCTAGAGATATTTAATCAAAATGTCTCATGAAATAGTCAAACACAAGTGAGAAGAAAAGGATGATTACAGATTTAGAACTAGCAGGGACCTTAGAGGAAATATCTAACCCAAATATTTCATTATGGATAAGGAGATTATAAGGATAAGCCCAGAGAGTTCCTATGACTTGGCCAGGTCACACAGGCAGCAAGCATTAAAAGGCAAGATCTGATTCCAGGTTCTGGGATTCTAAATCCTGGGCTCCTTCCCCTGTGCTACACTGCCTTCGCAGCACCTGCAGAAGAAAGCTTGGCATGGAGAGTCAGCTAAACCAGGTCATCACAAAGGACGTGGGCAGAAGACATCAGAAGCCACAAAATGGAAAAGATTTGCCAGAATTTTTATAGTGACCTATTTATGGAAACAAAAATAGTGGGACGACCATATTTGAATTTTACTAGTTCAATTCAAAACTTGAATTTTACCTGATGTACATGAAATCTAGAACGGAAAGTCAGGAAAAGCGATAGGACTTGACTAAATGTGTGGTTGCAGCACTCCAATTTTAAAAGTATCCCAGGCTGATTCTCAAGTCATTCTGAAGATGGAAAACTTACCTCCCAAACTGAAAATATCATGGAAAGTATTTTAGGAAAGAAAAACGATGCCTGAGAGGAGAGCCGCAAAAAGTAACCCAAATGCCAGATTTCTCATTTCTACAGAACCTCATAAGAACAGTCATCCTCCATGAAAGCATGAGAAGCAAAAACAGATTTGGGGTGGGTGGGGAGACTGTTTTCTACAGCAAATCACATCTATGATGATACATCTGACCAAAGGTGACAAAAACAGAAAACATGACTATGCCCAGTGACTTCAAGAAAGTATTTGCCAGTTGGAGAAAAATGTAAACCTAAAGACTATCAGACAAGCTACCTATCACAAACAGCAGGCAGTGATAGGGCACTGGGCTTGGAGTCAGGAAGACTAAGTTCAAATCTGGTCTCAGGCAATTGCTAACCGTGTTACCCTGGGTAAGTCACAACCTGTTTCCTCATCTGGAAAATGGGATCATAAGCACCTCCTCCTCATAGAGCTGTTTTGAGGATAAAAATCAGACAATACCTGCAAAGCACTCTGAGAACATCAAAGTGCTATTATAGAAATTATCATAATTATTATCAAAATTTTAACCACAAGTCTATTGTTCAGCAGTTCATTGAGTACTGAAGTCAAGGGAGGCATTTCAAGTAAGTGGTTCAAAAATACATCAGGGATATCCATGGCTTATTAAGGAGGGTATCTGATAAATCAACTGCAAACAAAAAAAAAAAATATTTCCAAAGAAGTGAGATTCTCCAAACTCTCCAATTTACAGATAACAGTGCTCTCATTTCATTAAGCTTTGAAACAATGAAAAAACAAAGCAAAATCTGTGAAATTCACCTTACCACCTTGTCCTGCCAACAAAACCCAAGGTGAATGAAAAATAAATAACATGTAGAAAAATGGGTAACATCAAATGGATCCATCAAGTACTACAGTCTTGTTTTTTCTTTTTTTGCTTTTTGGAAGGGGGAAGACAGGGCAATTAAGGCTAAGTAACCTGCCCAAGGTCACAAGGCTAGTAAATGTTGTGTCTGAAGCCGAATTTGAACTCAGGTCCTCCTGATTCCAGCGCCGGTGCTCTGTTCACTGCACCACCTAGCCACCCCAAGTCCTACAGTCTTGATGACTGGGATGTGAATTGAACAGATTAGACTGAACACACTGAGAAAATTACAAGGGTTTTCAAGAATCCCAAACTGTCCACCACTAGAAAAGCCAACCCTTTAATATCGATATGCTCCCAACAACGCCATGACCAATATTCTCTCCACGATGAAGATCTATTTAAATATTGAGCGTGTTTTTCCAATGATAAATTATAAAACTACATAGTCATGAAAGAATTAAAGTTATATATAACGAAAAAAGGGATTGGGGTAGGGAGGAACAACAGACAGCCCTCTTCGGGGGGTCCTCAATGGCATCCAAGAGGAAATTATCAAAGGCACGAATGACCAGAAAGAGGAAGACTAAAGGGAAATGGATGCACAGGTCAAATGTCACCCTATCCCCAAAAAGAACAAGAGGAAGAGCTTTCATTCACGGCACGCATTAGATCTTCCAAAACTTATAGAAAACACTGGGCAAAAATCAGAGACATGACCCCCACCCTTCTCCCCACCCACGGGGTCAATCAAGGCCACGGCTTATTCTTCTACCCATTCCGGGGAGGGGAGCGCGGATTTAGAGACTTCCCCCCCGCATGGCTCCCCTAGGCTGCTGCCATGACACGACTGCTCATCGTGTCGCTGAGTGGACCGGGCCGCGGGGTCTTACTCACTGTAGGTCCGGCCCAAGGATCGGAAGAGCAGATCCCGCTTCACACTGACAGTCGGCATGGCTTCTCCCGGTACAGTGCGCCTGCGCACTCGATCTCCCGGGTCGGGTTCCGCGGTCCTGAGAGCAAAGACCCCGCCCCTCGGGATGGAGTCGTCCGTGACAGCTCCTGATCCGTTCTAGTTCCTCCCGCTCTGTTTTGGTCCTCTAGGTACCCTGCGAGAGGCAGCTCACAGTATCAGTAGACTTTGATGTCGGGAGCAAAGAGTCTGGGGAGGAGGGTGGCCAGAAGGAAGAGGAGGCAAGGTCTTGAGCCGCTATGGAACAGGCAGTATTGTGGACAGTCCAGATTGCAGGTCGATTTCATCAGCCTCTAATGAAGGACCAGAAGTAAGATAGGGGCGGGGTCTAGCGGGGGAGGGACAGAGTGGAAGGCGGAGCAAAAAGATGAGCAGAAAGAGAATGGAATGGAGAAGCCTTCTGGGGGTGGGGCCAGGGTGGGCGGGGCAGAGATTCGGTGGATCAGTCTAAAAGGGACCCGAGCGGTGGAGCGGGTATCCACGTGGGACTGTTTTGGGATGGGGGCTGATGGAGGGGAGGTAGTGAGGCTAAAGTAACTAGAACAAGGTCAAGTAAAGAGGGGAAGGTGTGCTGTTTGCTGGGAAGAAGGGTTGTCAATATCCAGTGACATCTTGTGGTTCCAAAGTTGTGTCCCAAGGCATTCGGCTACCCTAGACAGGGCACTAGATCTGCAGTCAGGAAACCTAGTTTCTGCGAATCAATCATGAATTCATTAATTGAAACTTTCATTTCATCAATAAATCAACCAACAAGCATTTAATAAGTGCCTACAGTGCTAGGAAGTGTACTAGGCACTGGGGATGCTAGTGCAAAGAAAGAAACAATTCCTAATTTCAAAGAAAAGGAATTTGGCGAATTATCTGTGATTTTGATCATGCGTAACTCCCTCCACCTACAGACTGCAGCCCGTCTGTGACTTAGTACATGAGTCCTAGAGAGTTGCCTAAAGGGTAAATGATTTCCCCAGTGTCACACAAGGAATGAGGGTTTGAACTCCGGTTTTTCTGACTCCACTACTCTATGAAAAGGAAATTAAAAGAAAAAAAAATTCTTCCCTCAAGGAGCTTATATTCTATTTGATGTAGATAATAATAATAGGATGATAATACAACTACCCATTTTGCAAGGCTTTTGTACAGAAAGTGCTTTTGTATACTTTGAAGTGTCAGATAAATGTGAGTTGTTATAACTGGATCAAATGAGGAAGACAGTGAATATTCATTTCTTGAATGTTTCTCCATCTATCAGGACAAGCCTTCTGTATTTCCACACCTTTGTGCCTTCTTCTTATCAATATCCACAATCTGTTCCCAATCTATCTTTCTGCCCTTATCCCCCAGTACACCTTCACACAAAACCTTGACTCCACATATCCTGAATTTCCTCTCTTCTAACCACAGCATGGGCATCCCAGTTTGGTCCCTTTGTTGATGCTATAAATTTCCCTCATTTGAAATACATTTCCCTGTCTGTTCCAAATCCCAGCCATCCTTCAAATTGGAGCCTAAGTCTCATTTCTTTACCAACTACTCAAGACCACTTTATTCTCCCTTTCCTCTGAACTCCTAGAGCCTCTTAATGCCACCATCCTCATTTTGGCACTGAATCATTGTACATTATTACAGAATTATAGAATGTTAGGCTTAAAAAAGGACCTGAGAGAAAATATAATCCAACCATCAGTTTACAAATGAGATGAGGAAACTCCTCATAAGGTCCAGAAAGATGAAGTTATTTGGGGTGACAAGGTGGAGCAGTGGATAGAGCACCAACCCTGGAGTCAGCAAGATCTGAGTTCAAATTTGACCTCAGACTCTTGACACTTACTAACTGTGTGACCCCCGGGCAAGTCACTTAACCTTGATTGCCTGTCTGTCCCTCCAAAAATAAAAAATGAAGTTATTTGCCCAGGTCACATAGTGAATGACAGATAAAATCTGGAAGGAGAAGAATAAGTTAACTAAATAATTGTGCCATTTTCCTGTAACCCTTCTGGGTAAATTGCATTTCCAAATTCCTTTCCCCATTAGATTGTGAGCTGCTCGTTTTTCTATTTTGTCTTTTTTTGTATCCCTTGCACCTAGCCCAGTGACTGGCAGATAAGAATTTTTTTTTTTTTTTTGCTTTTTGGAGAGCAGTTGGGGTTAAGTGACTTGCCCAAGGTCACACGGCTAGTTTTTTGTGTTAAGTGTCTGAGACCGGATTTGAACTCAGGTACTCCTGACTCCAGGGCCGGTGCTCTATTCACTGCGCCACCTAGCCGCCCCTAGATAAGAATATTAATAACAATAACAACCACTTGCTTTGTGTGGTACTTTAAGGTTTATGACGTGCTTTACAAATATCTCATTTTTTTCTCATAACTCTGGCAGGTAGGAGCTATTATTATCTCCCGTATTATAGATGAGGAATTGAGGCAGGCAAAGGCCAAGGGATTTGCCCAGGGTCCCTCTGCTATTAAGTCTGAGGTCAGTTTTGAACTCAAGTCTGCTTTTTGACATGATCTGCCTTCTTGGACTAACTCTAAAAATATAGCACTATATCTGGTATGATTTGAGATCAGAGGTAGAATGAATTTCAAATGGTGAATTAAGATTGTATGCTATCTTCTATGTGACAATGCCCTAAACCATCTGAAAATATAAATTCAGAAGTTATTTGTACTAAGTTCTTATCTGCCAGTGACTTGAAGGTGATTCTATGAAACAGGATGGCAGAGCAACAATTTTTGTGGGTTATATAGTGCTTTTATTCGCTATACACTAAAAGCTAGTCTCTGTCTGGTTCAAGTCTAAAGTACCTCCCTGGTTAAAAACAAAAACAAAACAAACCTCTCTCATCCTACTGTACAATAGACTGAAACTCACAACAGAAAAGCAAAGCCCCTTTTAGTGGCCAAAAATTATCTGTGGCCTACTAAATTCCCAAATCTACTGAATACTTGAAGAAGTTCTACAGAGTGGCCTCAATCCACGTTGATTCAGGGTGAGCTAACATGAATGTGCAAATCAGGTCCAGGATTTCAAGGAAGACAGATAAGACCTCCTACTCAAGTGCTGTAGGTACAGGGTTTCTTGATAATATATACACTATTTAGTTGCGTTGACCCACCTCATTGCCGTCCTAGTTCCCTGTTTTGACCTCGTTCAGAAAAAATTATGCTATAACTTGAGATGAGGTATCTGGCTCCTACCAGACAATAATAGACTTACTGATGATAACCCACAGCTGCTAGGACTCATATGGTTTTTATATAGATGAAGGGAACTGAAGACTTACTAATGCGCAATTCCTGGATAAGCAACTCTTGGTACCTTTGATTCTATGTCATGAATAGGTCAGATAAGGTTAAACATGGGATTAGTAGAATTCCTTTGGAGTCATGGGGTCCACTCATGGATATTCATTAGCTACTCTTGCTGAAAGGACCTTATATAGCCAGCCTGCATAAATACTGTGCTACGTGTGAAATCCAGAGACATAGGCTCAAATCTTGACTTCTATAGAATGAATAATAACTCATTTTTATGAGTCTTAGTTTCCTCATCTATAAAATGCAACAATAATACTTTTACTACTTATTTCACAGAACTGTCATGAAAAAAATGTTTTGTAAAAGATGTTATAAAATATTTTACTAATATACAAACAAAAAGCAGTGCAGAATCATGGATTCAAGGCCAGCCCAATCTTGTCTTTGACACATACTGTGTGATCATGGCTAACATACTTCATCTCTTAGGGCCCCCAGATAATAATACTCTAAGACTAAATATAAAGTTACAGAAGAGTTGATGTTATGTATTGATGGAGTTTCCCACCCAGAGATGTGAAAATGAAATCAGAAGTCCAGACTTCTAGACTCAGAAAAATATACCAACATCTCTGCCTTACTTGGGGTCTCTGTTCCTGGGAGCAAACTCTTAAAGTTTTATCACAGTATGATAAAAACTCATAACTGACTGAGTCATTCATTTAAACTGTAATTTTATGCCCTGTCTCCATATTTCAGTAAGAGAGATGAGTGTTAAGGGGAAGTCTAGGTAAAATGTGATGAGAATTTGGTGAGGGAGCGCTCATTTGTCCTCTGTTAGGGTGGAAGAACGATTGGGAGATAGGCCTTGAACGGAGACTGCCATGAGTAGGGACATCCATTCAAGGAATGGAAGACAATGGATGAGCAAAGGAAAGGGACAAAAGAGGGTAGGAAGAAAATGGGAATTACTCCAATTTAAGGAGTTTACAAAAGCATTTTATTTACCACGTTGTCCTTCATGCTTGGAGTAGGTGTTCCTACTCATAGCAGTCTGGTCAAGGCCCATCTCCCACAGATCCTGAAGCCTTCTTTGATCTCTGCAGAGTAACAAATAAGCTCTCCCTTCCCAAATTCTCATAGTATTTTGCCTGAACTTCTGTTTTGTACTCATTTCTCCTGATGATATATGGAGATGGGGAATAAAATTACATTATAAATGAGTGACGCAGTCATGAGTTTTTACTTATTATTTATATTTATTATAGTATAGTATATCATATTATATTATTTATTTATTATATTGTGGTATAACTTCAAGAGAGTTTTCCCCAAGATAAAGACCCAAAGTAAGGCAGAAATATTGCTACATTTTTCTGGGTCTGGGAATCTGAATCTTTGGTTTCATTAGCATAGAAAACTCTGAGTGTGAAACTCCATCAATATAGAATGTCTGCACCTCTATAACTTTACATTTAGTCTTAGAGTATTATTACCTGGGGCCCTAAGAGATGAAGTATGTTACTCATGATCACATGGTATACATCTAAGACAAGACTGGTGTAGCAGCAAGCACCCTAGCATACCCAGGATGGCTGCTAGTACAGGTTCTTAGATCTGCTTTTCTAAAGGAAAGCAACTCAAAATGGGTTAACAATCTTATTTTAATCGATCAAACATATATCATTTACTTAGTTCAGATGGAAAAGTCAACACCCTGAACTTCAGAGAATACAAACAGAAGTCACAAGCAGAAGTTACAAGCAGTCAAAGAAACAAATCAGCAGACAGGGCTTCCAGCTGTCTGACCATCACATCCATACCTAGTTAGTTACCAGAGAGGGAAGCACCAACATCTGGGTTTTCAAAGCCAGGAGGCTCAATGGCTGCTCTGAGTCTCATCTGGCCAAATCACACAACTCTTTACAAAGTGAGCCCCAAAGCAAAACCTCACATCAGAGTATACATAGCCTTCTTCTGGATCAGAGAATGTCACAACGTGGGCATTCCTGAAAAACAAGCCTCCCTCCACAGGCTCCATGTGACCACATTCAGCCTATTAGGGGGCAGAGTGTCTGTTCAAATCAGGGAAGGTTCCCAGAGTCACTTAAGCCTATCAAAGGGCCTAGGGACAGGGAAGATCTTCAGATTCCCATAACAACTGGGCTGACCCTGAATCCATGATTCCATTTTGCTTTCAGTTTACATGTTAATACAAGATATTTTTATATCTTTGCTTTCTTATTATATTCCCAAATTTTGTAAAAGTCCTCACTGTGTACAAAGGGTTCACCCTATAGAAGCTACATGTGAATATTAGATAAGGCCTTCTGCAAAGCCCGTTCGGGCACAGCCCCAGTGAATGTGAAGTATGTGATAACCTTCAAGACTAATACAAACCAGGCCATGCAGAGGTGGAGGGTGGACCCAGTCTCTGTAATTCTCTACTCATGGATGCTCTATGTTTTGTATGGAGACCTATGCTCAGGCCCGGGCCCTGTGTGTTTTTATGGGGTTACTGAATAAACACTAATGGGGTGGGACTGGGGATGCTGGCAAAGGTAATCATGTTAAACCAAGACAGCACCTACACAGGGTCTCCTTGAGAGCAGCCTGTGCCATATTTCTTCTTGTGACCTGAGCACCCAGAATGAATACCTTGCCCATAGTTGATTCATTAATTTCTTGACCTGTGTTAAAGTTGTTAAATATTTGAGAACTGAAACCCAGCAGAAATTAATTAGAATCAGACCATTTTTTTTCACCATTCAAGCATCTTTTCTGGCATATTGTTCTCCACCTACAACAGCTGAATGAGTTGGGGAAGGAAGATTGGAAAAACTATGGCAAAGCAAGGCAAATGCAATGAATGAATGAATGAATGAATGAATGAATGAATGAATGAATGAATGAATGAATGAAAAAGCATTTATTAAGTGCTTACTGTATGAAAAACACTGATAAGTTCTAAGAATACAAACAGAAAAGTACACATCAGAGGCAAGATGGGACAGGCACTGAATCCATGAGTCCATGTTGCCTTTTGTTTGAACTTTATTGAATAGAACATATGACAAGATCTTTGCTTTCTTACTCTCTTCCTGAACTTTTAAAAAGGCATGATGGTAAAAATCACAGGAGTGAAATAGGTGACAGGAAGAGAAAGGAAGCACAGCTGGAGAGAATTGGAAGCTAGTGGTCGGGGCAAAGCATGGGGTCTGGAACTAAAGAAAGAGTCTAGTGAGTGTCTCCTGAGAATAGCCAGGTAACAAGAATCTAAGCAAGATCATGAACCTCAAGTTTACAGACTTTGGAACTGGACACAAACCTTGGAGATGCCCTAATTTAACCCTCAAAACTGAGGCAAGGCATACAGGAAAGCAATGGCCAGAAGTCATACCATAACAACAATATTAATAACATTTATGTGTATATGGTTTTAAAAGTCCATATGAGGAAGGCAAGTTGGGATAATGAGACAAGAACTTGACATGGAATCAGAGGATCTGGATTTGAATTCTAGACTTACTGTTTACCACCAATGGGATCTTCACCTTTCTGGATCTTAGTTGCTTTGACAGTAAAGTCAGAAGTTAGGTAAGAACCCTTCTAGTATGAAATCCTCAGGTTCTTCTTTGGTATGATTATCTCCAGACATTTGCCACCTATCCAGGACCCATTTGTCTTATATTAGGGAAGTTAATTTTTTTAATCCTTTTCTGTAACTTCACATTCATACCAATTAAATTTTATTATAGGCTAACATTCTAACCTGACTCTGTAAGGATCTAAAGCCAGTAACCAGAATAGCAGATAAGGTTCATGTAGACAGCCAAGAACCAGGAAAAGTATTAGGGTTAAGGCATGAGGAGAATAATAACCATAGCAACTTTCCTGTTGGGAGGTTTCAGGCTTTTACATGGTTCCAGTGGAGGCATGAATCAGTCCCAGCATGAATAGCTCAGACTGAGCAGGTAATTGAGAATGCCACACACTTGGGGAAGGTACACAGGGATAGGCATACAATGTACTCCAATAGGCAGATATTAACATGAGCTTGACCCCTCTTGCAATTGTCCTACGCCCCTGACCACCATCACTTTCATCACAAGCCCTCCACATCTTTCTTCATTCTCCATTCATTTTTTATTCTAGAGTAGAATTTCTTAGAAGTCCAGGAGCTTTAAGAAAATTTATTTTGATGATAATTTAATACAATTTATTTTATTTATAATCCTATGTATTTTATTTTATTTTATGGATTTGAAAATATTCTTCTGAAGAATCCATAGACTTCAGCTGACTGTCACAGGTGGGTGTCCATGACCCAGAAAAAGGTTCTGTTCTAGAAGTTGCCAGGATAGCAGTGGCTTTTTAAATGCCAAGCTCCTTTTTGCCATTAACCTGTGTGTATATATAATAATCTCATTTCTATCATTGAGGTTTTCAAAGTGCTTTTCTCACAGCTCTACACCGGTAACACACTTAACTGAGTATGTGCCATTTATTCATTTCATTCACTCAAAATGTATTGACCCATCAGGAAGGAAAGAATCTATTTATTCTCACCAACAGAGTCACTGATGAAGTTGCACCCTACTCCACCAAGAGTATGACCTCACTCCTAGTGGAACACTGCCTTGCCACCCAGAATGAAAGTAAACCACTTGCCAGTTGGATATAAGGGGGATCTGATAGCTCAGATGACCTAATAAGTTTGATCAAGGGTGTTGTGAGACTCAAATGTAATAATGGATGTAAAGTACTTTGCACACCTTAAAGTGCCATATAAATGCCAGTTATTATTCATTATTACTAGTTTTAGTATTATTATCCTATGACTTCCAGTCTGCTGATGATTGAGCCTTCTGCTGAACTCAGAAAATATTTAGAAAGCAATTGCGAGAGGACCATGACATCAAGGAAATAATGACGTGACTTGCAGTTGACTTGGATTTGAGTGAGAAGACTGTGCAGGGTTACCAGCCTCACTTTCACCTCTGAACCATCTGGATCCAGTGGCCAGATATTAATCAGGAACACTGGAGATGGTCCCTGCAAGATAGAGCTGGTAAATTGAATCTGATTAATCAACACTTTTTTTTAGGCCCAGACAATCAACAAGATAATTAAGCCCAGCTTTTAGCAATTGCTAATTTCACTGTGAATGTTCACACTGAAAATTTAACAATGAACTCTCAAAACAGCCTGCCTGCAACACAGTGGAGAAAAATTACTGAGATACATAGATTATCTCCAATATGAGTATTTCAAACCTGGATAGTTGGGAAATGATTTATATGCTATGAAAGAAACTAGCAAAGATGAAAAAGATCCCATTTATGGTTCAAAGAAATTGTGTTACTGATAGTAGAAACAGCTAATATTAAAATCTGTTGAGGGGGGGGTTGTTTAATGTTGATGATTTCTAGGTGATTTTCAGAGTTGATATTACTCCTGCATTACTTATGTTTACTGTATGGTAAGATTATATGGCTGATATTGTGTATAGACTTTGTGTGTTTTATTGACATTAGTATCAATTTAACTACCTGCCCATAATGAAAATAAAAAGGTAATCTTTACCCTTAATAAATTATTCAATATTTTATTTTCCTTTATGTTTCCTGAGATAGGGAAGAAGAATGATGAATTAAGAATTTCTGACAGTCACACACATAAGACAACTTTAATATAGTCAATATATAAAAAGGCAAGTGTATTAACTTTAGTTTCTTGAATGAAAAGATTATGCACCTGCTTTCTGTAACATAGGAGCTATTGTACTTACTGGAAAGATAATTCAATTCAATTCCACAATCATTTTTTTTTTGCTTTTTTTTTTTTTGGAGGGCAGTTGGGGTTAAGTGATTTGCCCAAGGTCACACGGCTAGTTTTTTGTGTTAAGTGTCTGAGGCCAGATTTGAACTCAGGTACTCCTGACTCCAGGGCCGGTGCTCTATTCACTGCGCCACCTAGCCGCCCCCACAATCATTTTTAAAGCATCTATTAAGAGCAAAGCCCTGTGTTTAGTGCTAGAGATACAAAGGCTAAAATAAAGCTGTTCTTGGCCTCAAGGAACTTGGATTCTTTTGAAAGGAATGGGGTACATATTGGACATGTACTCCATCAAATCTTATTTCAGTATATAGTAAATATTTCTCTTTTCTCTGCAACACACATCATGTTTTAAGATGAACAAAAACAAATCTCACAATGCCTGCTTTTTCCTTATCAATTCATTCATAAGAATGTGCTCATTTAAATAATCCATTTCCTTTATGTGGCAATTCATTCAGCAAGTATCAGCAAAATCACAATACTACTTTCTCAATCCAGAAGCCAATTATGGTTCCTTGAACATCAGAAAAGTAATGATCTCCTAATTGAAGGAAGTGATTTTTAATTACTCATGCCTAAGAGCAATCTTTTATCATCCATGAAGAAATATGAACAGCCACTTTCCTTTGCCCTTAATTGTAAGAGAACCCAGGTTTAAGATAAGTCTATGGCATCTTGGGGTCTTCAGGAAAAAATAATCATTGGCAAAATTGTAAAATAGATAAAGTTTGCCTTCAATTTAATAAACACTTATCAAATGCCTACTAAGTTCTAGACAAAAAAGAAAAAGAAATGACCACTGTCAAGAAATTGCCATTCTGCTGGGAACAAATGAAATCTACAAAAGGAAATGGATATATAATATAAACATAATAAACACAAGTTCTCACTGGGGAACCCTCTTACAAAGTAACTGAGGGAAGCACTAATAACTGGAGAACTCAGAAAAAAGTCTTTTGCAGGTAATTTGAATCTTTCAGAGATCAAGGACTTTTAAGAGGCAGAGGCAAAGAAGAAGAGCCTTCCAGGTATGGGGTATAGCTTGGGCAAAGGCATTAGGAAGGATATTTGGCATCATGCACAAGAAGCATTGACTAGCCAAGTCTGGCTGCAGGGCAGAAAGTTTGAGGGAGAAAAATGTGTAATTATCCTGGAAACAGAGGTGGGAGCCAGATAATAAAGGGCTTTAAATACCAGCAAGAGGAGGTTTTATTTTATCTTGGAAGCACAAGGGAGCCACTGGCTTTAGAGCCAGTCCAGATACTTTTTCATGATTGTCTTCCACTCTTCCTTTGCTCCTTTCACCATCTCTCACACACAAGTCTATACAAGCTGCCCTTGGCTGCTCAGGGAAGCCGATGTGGTACTCCAGCCTAACTAATCCCTCAGAGCTACATCCTTCAGACCTTTCCTTCTCCTCCCAAGCCTCAGCTCCTCCTTCCATCACAATCTGCCAATCAGATTTCTTGTCAGATTTCTTAAAAATCAATATTATCAGGTGACAAGGTAAATTAATTAACTAGCCCAACAGGCATTAATGGCTTAATATGTCATCCTTCTCAAAAGATGTTTACATTTTAACAAGTTCCACAAAGTTTTCCCATGATCCCCATACCTACAAGTGATTCTTCCCTTCCTGAATCTCTTGTAGAGTTCTGTTCCGTCTTTTCTATATGCCTATCAACGGGCAGCTAGGTGTCACAGTGGATAAAATGCTGGACCTGAAGTCAAGAAGACCTAGGTTCAAGTCTGACCTCAAACACTAGTTGTGTGACCCTGGGTAAATGATTTAACATTGTTTGCCTCAGTTTTCTCATCTGTAAAATGAGCTGCAGAAGGAAATGGCAAACTATTCCTATATCTTTGCCAAGAAAACTCCAAACAGGCTCATAAAGAGTTGGACATGATTGAAAAATGAATGAACATATACTTATCATATTGTAACTTGCGTTCTAGGTATCTGAGACTGAGTCTTGTTTCCCCAACTAGAGTGTAAACTACTCAAGAACAAGGATGGTATCATTTCATCTTTCTATCCCCGGAGTCCAGTACTAGCAAATTCCATAGGGTAGTTTTTAAATCGTTCTTTTTGGTGGGGATGGCATGAATCTCACACCTGGGGGTGCTAATTTAGACCGCAATTCCATCCATAACTTGGTAGATAAGCCTTAGAGAGTGGCCAAAGGTTTTGAGAGGTTGTGACCCTACTCATAAAAACCCTGGTAGCAAATATCATAGGCAGAATTTTAACTAAGGTCTTCTTGACTCTATATCCAGCACCCTGTCACCATATGTGGCATTCTCTCCACTTAGGTATGGTGCTTCTCCCCTCGACACTCAACTCTGCAAATTGTTCCATTAATTAAATGAGTCAATGTAACAGTAAAACCAGAATAAACCTATTAATTTACTATCAGGTCAGTGGTCATGAAAGAACCATGTTGAAACAAAAACCAAGAGTTCAGTGCTTGTAGTGTAGATAAAATATTAGTAGTAAGAATAACTCACATTTATAAGATATTCCTTGTGGTTACAATGTTCTTTAATCTACAATATCTTATGTGATTCTCACAACACTGTGCAACAAACAGAGTAAATAATTATTAACCTCATTTTATAGATGAGGAAGCTGAGGTATGGAGTTGAAATAACGGGCCCAAAGTCACAAAACCTACCCGGGGCAAACCTACCCAGAGCAGAGCTAGGACCCTGGACAAATGACTTCAATTCCTTTTTTTTTTTTTTTGAGGGGAAAGGTAGGATAATTGGGGTTAAGTGACTTGCCCAAGGTCACATGACTAGTTTTATGTGTTATGTGTCTGAGGTCAGATTTGAACTCAGGTCCTCCTGGCTCCAGGGCTGGTGCTCTCTTCACTGCACTACCTACCTGCCCCCCAAGAGACTTCAATTCTTGAAAGTTAAGTGCCTTCATCTGTAAAAAGATCATTATCTGAATGATAATGATTCCAAGTCCAGAGTTCTTAAAGAAAATTAAGGGATGTTGCTCAGTTGTACCCAACTTTTTATGACCCCTTTTGGGTTTTTGTTTTTGTTTTTTGCTTTTTGGATGGGGGAGAGTAGGGCAGTTAAAGTTAAGTGACCTGCCTAAGGTCACATGGCTAGTAAGTGTTAAGTGTCTGAGGCCAGACTTGAACTTGGGTCCTCCTGACTCCAGGGCTGATACTCCACCTAGCCACCCCTTGGGGGTTTTCTTGGCAGAGATACTGGGGTGGTTTTTCATTTCATTCTCCAGTTCATTTTATAGATAAGGAAACTGGCAAAAAAGGTTAAATGACTTGCCCAGAGTCAGGGAGCTAACTACTAAGCGTCCTAAGGCTGGATTTGAACTCAGGAAAATGAATCTTCCTGACTCCAGACGCAGTCATTTATCCACTTCACCCAATTAGCAGATAAAATATAACTTATATTTACATAGTGGTAGAATTCCCTCCAGCTGATAGGTAAAGCGATTTACTAAAGTTCTCAGTCATACATATAGAATTTCAATCTTATCTTTTAGCCCCAGAATAAATGAAGTGAGGTATGGTTCCAAGGATGGCATTTCTTCGTTATAGGACAGTAAGTTGTTGTTTATTTGTTTGTTTGTTTTTAACAGTATCAAATATTAGAATCTTCTTGTTATTTTTGTCTATTGGAAATAATGAGAAAGATGGAGACTATGATTTGCCACCATAAAAAAGAACCTGGAGTGGTCCCTCGTGGTTCTTAAGAATAGCCCTGAGCTATTGCTAACTTGTTTCAACCCTGATAAGTCTTTGTACATTATTTTAAATGCCCTCAAGATATGAGGTGCCCAAGAACCACCCCTGCTCCCCAGTATCTAAAAATTAAATTCATCATACACCTGAATTTTCTTCATCAGTAAGGGGGTGGGGGAGGTTTTTAGGCTTCCTTTATTTTCATTTCCTTTGCTACTTCACATGAATGCCAGGGGGCCGCTACTACCTCATCCTCATTTCAGGACTTCTTAGAAGAAGTGTGCTGGGGTCGAGTTTGCCAGTTCTTTTGCAAAATATGTTAGGCTCCCCAAGCTGTGCAAACCAAAGAGGCCACCGAGACACAATCTTCATAAAGTAATTCCTCTCGGCTTTTACATATCTATTCTCATAACCACCACTTCCCATTTATCTCTTCCATCAGTTGATATGGGGTTCTATGAATGAGAGTTGAATTGAATCACACCAAAAAAAAAAATTGTTGTGAAGAGGGAACGGTTAATGAAGCAAACGACAGCTGTTTATATCTAGGTGACAAGTCACATTTAACGAGTAATAAACGACTTCTCTAGCTCAGTCTGGTTCTTCCCCGCGGGTCAGATTACCCTCTCTGCGCTAGCTACAATCCAGGTTTTCCTCGGTCTTTGGCGGAGAGAGAGCGGGCAGACTAGCTGGACAATGGACTCTTCTTCGGCAGCTGTCATCGTGTGCCCAAGCAGGAATCTCTGGATGTCCGCCTGGGACCGACTGGGCAGTTCCCAAAACGAGGGTAGAGTCAAGGCTGCGGCCCCTCCTACCTTCCGGGCAATAGCCAACTCAAGGTGCCCTCAGGCTGCAGCCTGGGTAGTGGCTGCATGTTCCCGGAGAAGTTCCCCAAATGCGTGTAGTGGGCTGGGGGCGGAGGCGGGGCAGAGGCCCGGGCTTCCGCTTTCCTGAAGGTATTAGGATAGGAGCACCCTCCGTCAGCACCCGAGATCGGGCCAGCTCCGCTGCCCTACTATCTGCCCGGCGGCAGTAACAGTCCAGTGGTCAGTTTACATTCATCCGACTGACTGACCGGACGCACAGTGTGACGGACGCAAGTGTCCCACGCAGGCCATGAAGGTCCAGTTTGCCCCTTTAAACATCCCCTTGGAGAGAAGGCTGCAGACTGCTGCCGTGTTCCAGTGGGTCTTCTCCTTTCTTCTACTGGGTAAGAGCCCCAGCTGGCTGGTGGGTTGGGGATGCCTCCTACCTTGCCTTTCCCGCCCTGCTCTCGGCGCTCTCCAGCCCCAGAGAGCCCGCTCTCAGGGTGAGCAATCCCAGGTCCAGAATTGGGCTCCTGCTTCTGCCACTTGCGCGCCACCTCTGCAAGCTAGATCTTTGCTAAGTGTAAATTTGGAGAGCTATAGTTCACCCACCTATTCGGCTATGGGTAGGACTGCTGACCATCATTTAAATGGAAATAAATATAGGCGTCCCCCTTTTTATGGATCAGGCATTTTAAAAAAAATGCACTGAGACTTCACAGCAGACTTGCTGCCCTCCGCCAAGACAAATAATTGCCTTGATTTTTTTCCTCCATTTGTGGAACAGAAAGCGGGGGAACCCTGAATCCATGCACTTCAGGGAATTGGATTTCTTGAAATCATTGGACCCAGGAATGTTTTCCAGGCATGCTTTAAGTTCAGCCCATTGCTTACACACGTAGTCAGACCCAATTGTAGAGGGCAAAGACAGCCTTCTTGAAGGAAGCTTGCCTGATGGGCTAAGACATTTGATTCCTCCCAAGGCATCTTCTTCCGCCATTAATGAAAAGGAGAAAGTTAAATTCTGGCGGGTTGGGGGTTCTCTGGACCAAAGCCATCTGCAGAAACCTTTTTTTTTTTAATTTTTTTTTATTTTTTAAGTTCTAAATTTTTTAAAAAGAGAATTCTATCTGAAACAGCGTCCATTTCATATAGCTTGCTTTTGTGGAAATCATTTCATCCCGTTATCTCTGATCTTATATGCCTCCTGTGGCCTGACTTGCAAATGAAAGCAATGGTGTTGTTTGTCTGCAGTTTAGAGTCCTGTCCTGGAAAGTAGTGAGATACAAAGTTTAGATAAACCTAGGACCTTATCCTCAAAAAGCTTAAGGTGTAGGAGACAGAGGAAACACAAACACATCCACAATAGCCAAAATAACTGCTTTGGAGAAGTCTAAACCTAAGTTGTTTAAAGGCTTACAGAATACGTAGCAGAGCCGTCTGAGAGGAGGCCTGGGAAATCCAGTAAAGATTCCTGGAAGAAAGAGTTTTTTGAGTTGTGCTTTACAGGATGGGCAGAAATTAAAAAGATGTTAGATTTCCCATCCTTGAGCCCCTTCCTATTCTATCCCATTACCAGTCATTTTCTCAAAGACAAATCTGATTATGTCACTTGTGATCAGACCTCTGAGGAAACTCCAGTGATTCTGTTACCTGTAAGATACTGGTCACATATCACTTCCTATGAACTGTCTGGGTCTCTTGCTTCAGATGTGCCCCCTCCTAAAACTACCTTTTCTATATTATGGGTATACCTACCTGGGTACCCCTAACACAAGTACATGCTTAAGCTTATTGAGGTCAAGGACTTTCACCTGTGTCTTTGTATCCCCAGGGCTTAGCAGTGCCTAGCATTTTGTAGGCACTTGATAAATTCTGGTTGATTGATTAAAAATGGGGAAGGTAGGCATGTCAGGCAAAGGAATGTAGCATTGGAAGCCCAAGCTTGAAATATGCTGGGGGCAGAGAACTATTTGATTTAGCTGGAATAGAGTGCAGGGGAAGAACGACAAAGCTTGAATGGTAGGGAGGCACCAAATTGTGGAAGGTTCATAGATCTGGAAGGGACCAGAAAGTTCATCTAGTCTAGCCCCCTCATTTTACAGAGGAAAGCCCAGTGTGGTTGAGGTGGCACAGTGGATAGAGTGCAGGACTTAGAGTCAGGAAGCCCTGAGTTCAAATCTGAAAGCAGTTTTTAAAATTGGGTTTTACTGGGTGGGTAGAAGTTAAATAAGTGTTTGGTCCCCCATCTTCAAACTCCTCCATTGGGACAAATCTGATTGTGTCACTGGTGATCAGACTACTGAGGAAACTTCATTGGTTTCATACACTAATTTTGTGACACTGGACAAGTCACTTAACCACTCTTTGGCTCAGTTTCCTTAACTGTAAAATGGGGGTAATAATAGCCATAATATCTTACAAGGTTGTTGAGGTGTGAGACAACTGTAACTTGATTAGCATAATGCCTGGTATATAGAAAGCACTATATAATTGCTCCTTTTTATTAGCAATTATTATTCTTCTGTGTCACACAGGTAGTAAGAGACAGAGTTGACATTTTAATCAACCTGTTGTCCTCTGACTAGCATGCTTTACTCTTTCTATTATAATACAATACTAGACAGGAATTTGTACTTTTGATGGTAGGCTGTAGGCTAGCCCCTGAAGGTTTTTGAGTGGAGGAGTGACACACACTAGCGATGACCCTGGAAGCAAGCTAAGATGATGAGGATGAATTAGAAGGGGGTGAGTAGATCTTCCCCTTTTCCAAGCACTTTCAACTTTTCAAAAGGTTTATTCCTACAGAAGGGCCTTATTTCACTTTTAACTTAATCAGTCATAAACATTTATTAATTACCTCAACTTGGAATCAAATGAGACTTTGAGTCATGATTTTATTTTTTAAATATTTCTCCCAATTACATGTAAAACAATGTTTTTTAGCATTTTTTAATGTTTTGAGCTCCAAATTTTCCCTCCTTCCCTGCCCCCTGTCCCACCCTGGAGAGGAAAAGCAATCTGATAAAGGTTATACATGTGCAATTACGTAAAATATTTCCATATTAGTCATTTTGTGGAAGAAAATGCAAAAAGAAAGGAAGGAAGGAAGAGAGAAAGAATACTATGCTTCATTCTGTACTGAGACACTATCAGTTCTTTCTCTGGAGGCAGATAGCATTTTTCATCATGCGTCTTTTGGGATTGTCTTGGTTCATTGCATTGCTGAAAATAGCTAAGTCTTTCACAGTTGATCATCCTTGTGATATTATTGTTACCATGTACAGTATTTTCCTTGTTCTGCTCACTTCCCTCTGTATCAGTTTATGTTAAGTCTTTCCAGGTTTGTTTGTTTGTTTTCTGAAATCATCCTGTCTTGAGTCATTATTCTAATACTGTCTTTAGGATCATGGGCAAGTCCCAGAATCTCAGAGTGAGAAGGGACCTCAGAGGCCATTTAAACCCAAATCAGAAGGAACAACACCTCTTATAAGTTCAAATCTTCACTTGATTATGTTCAGAGAGGGGAAACCCCACTAACTTCTTGTCTCATCCAAGTTCATTTTGGACAGCTCAATTTGTAAGAAACTTTTCTTCCTTACATGAAACCTGAATTTGCTTCTTTGAGATCTGAGCCCATTGCTCCCAGTTCTGCCTTTTGGAACCAAGCACAAGTCTAATAAATCCTCTTCCACATGGAATAGGGAATTAAGGACCATAACAGTGATATAATTGATTATAAAGATCCGACACAAATACGCTCCCTCTACCAAGACAGGGTAACACTTTCTCTGCTAGATGCAACTTGGTGGCACAGGGCCTGGAGTCACAAAAACCTGAGTTCAAATACGGCCTCAGACACTAATTGTGTGACCCATGGAAAAATCACTTAACTGCTATCTGCTTGAATTTCCTCAACTGGAAGATGAGAAGTATAATAGCACCTACCTCATTAGGGTTGTTTTGAGAATTAAATGTGATATCTGTAAAGCTGCTCAGAACAGTGACTTAATGAATTCTTGTTTGTCCCCATTCCCAACCCCCACCCCCATAACCTTATAGTCTTAGAGAATTGCCTATGGTTGAGCAGTTACATGTTTTGCTGGCATTATGCTGGCATTAATGTGTCAGAGGAAACACTTCCACACATCTAGCTTCCAAACTAGCTCTGGACCCACCTGAGGATCCTACAAAAACCAATGAAAGCTCTCAGGAGTCTTCTCCAGGTAAACTCTTCTAGTTCCTTCAACTGTTCTTTACATGACATAGACTAAAGCCCTTTCAACATCCTGATTGCCTTACTCTGGCTGTTGTCTAGCTTATCATGTCCCCTTTCGAGTCTTTTCTGGACTAAATACCACCTGTTCCTTTAATTACTGGTCCTCATACTTAACCTCTCCAGGTTCCGATTTCCTCATCCATAAAAATCATGATGATGAAACCGTGATTATTTAAGGTTGTCTTATTATTACTTTTTGGAGGCAATCAGGCATAAGTGATTTGCCCAAGATTACTCAGCTAGTAGGCATCTGATTTTGGATTTGAACTCAGGTCCTCCTGACACCAGTGCCAGTGCTTTATTCACCTAGCTGCCTTCTCAAAAATTGTCTTAAAGAAAATTCTAGGGAAATCATTTCTGTTGAGTAACTGTATCTGCTCTGCTGACACATTAAAATGATTTCATTTGTCTTTTTTTTGGTGGATGAAAGAGAAATGAATAGTGCTGATTATTTTGTATCATGTGCAAAAGTCTCTAGATCATATTAAAAAGATAAATTGAAATTCCAGTTTTTTCACATTATTGCAGGAAATTACTCAAGCTGATGAGTAAATACAATTAAGCATTGGGATACAGCCCATGATCTTGAAGAACTTTTATAAACCATTGGTTCAGATTCTATACCATTGAAGTATATAACAAATAAAGAAACTCAAAGATATTGGAAGTTTGTTGCTTGGCTGTGGTAACTAGAAGACACAGAAGAATTTAGTAATATGAAGTAAGATCCCAGACTTGGGAACTGGACATTCTGTGTTCTGGATTTTATCCATATCCCTTTCAGTCTTGCTTTCATTATTTTCTGTTTTCAACATAATGTTTGGGCTCATTGAGGAGTTTGTTAATTAAGACAAAGCATTTCTCTTATAGTAACCTTAAGTAAACCAGATTGTTAATGCAAGAAGATGCTTTTTAACACCATTAAGATTACAAAATGTTTTTCCTCAGTAGGAGCTTGTAATTTATACATTTTTATTATTCTACACAAATATGTCTATAAAACAAGAATTTCCATATGTATAGACTAAAAACAGTATAGAACTGACTGGAATGTAGGGAGCTGTGGATTCTAAAGTTGGTCTTCATGTATGAAGCTTATTTTATCGAATCATCTTAACAAGGCTTCTAAAACTTTAGTGTGTTGTGAGGTCCTGTGGGCTCTGCAAAATAATGTTTTTAATGTATAAAATAAACTACACAGGATTACTAAGAAAATTAATTTCACTGAAATGTAATTATATGTGTGTGTATATAAGTATGTATGTGGATATACACAACACATTTTTATTTTTAAGATACCTGGTCAAAAGGTATAAAGCAACTGTTCCTTTTCAAGGCTTCTTAACCTATGGTCTGTGAACTTGGTTTTTTTACATACACATGCACACTACATATATACATATATACATACATGCATACAATACATATATGTTTGTGTGTTTATAAGTATGTAATATAAACATATTTGTGTATATATGTGTGTATATAGATAGAGATATATACATATATCTCTATCTAACTCTAGATAAATAGATAGATAGATAGATAGATAGATAGATAGATAGATAGATAGATAGATATAGATACACATACAGACACATACAAGCACTATAACCCAGTAAGAGGTGGGATTTTCCCCCTCTTAAAAAATAAGAATAGGTGATATGAAGGTTATTTAGAGTATTAAATGACATTTTTGTATTGGTTATAGATACTATAACCAAGTTGGCTGTTATTTCATGTTAAGATAAGTTGCCTTCTGATGCTTCTCCTTGTGAGTATGTTGTTCAGAGGCAGGCAGGCTAATGAAATAAAACTGTCTCATTTTGAAGATAGGGATATGCCTTCTTATGTTGTATTTTTAGCATTTCAGAATTGCTAGACGAAAAATGTATACAAAGCCTAAAGCTTCCAGCTAATTGTGATTTCTTTGAAGTACATATGATGAATAGTATTTATTTAGGACTTATTATGTACCAGGTTGTGTTAAGTGCTGGGAATAAATAAGAAAGCAAGCTAGATGGTCTCTGTCCTCCAGAACCCATTCTGATGGGTAGAGACCATAAATAAAAGGGTTATGGAAAATGGGGAGGGGCAAAATGCAATCCTTTGTATGAACAAAGGAAGGAAGCACTTTTTGAAACTATGGCTATGGGAGCAAATGACCCCTTGCCAGTCATGGGAGGGATGCTATAGTTCTATCCCCTTCTCTAGGAAGGATCGGGGAGAATAGTCCTAGTAGGGAATAGCTATGGCCTACGCATCTGTCAGACAGTCCAGAAAAAGGCAGAATTCAAAAACATCTTCAAAAACACTGGGTGCTCAGAACTCTTCTAGTCAATGAGGTCCCCCATTTTATCCCTTTCTTTGTTGAAAGTCTTCAACTTCGTTTACTGAGACTTTTCCCCCTTCTCCAAGTGAGAGTGCATCTCCAATTTTATAATGGCAATCAATCTGAAAATAGAATTTGCTTTCTAGATACTGACTTTAAGCCTAGAATGCAAAGTAAGATACTTGTCAGGGATGTAGAGAGTAGAATACGTAAGTGATTAAGGGACAACCATTACAGTGAGAAAACTTTGAAGGAGGAGATTCTGATATATTGGTGATTTTGTTAGTTTCACAGCTATGAAGTATTTACTCTTGAGCTTTCTAGATCATTAATATTTAAAAATTAATCTGTACTTATTTCCAGAATTTTATTTTTGCTAAAATATGAGTGAAGATAAGTTCCCTCCACTGATTGTAGGTAAAGTGGAAGTCTGAGGGAGTTTGGTACATTGGTAGGAATGGAAATGCAAGAGGACTGGCATATGACTTTTGACCCAGGATGTTAGTTTAGGTGAACACAGCAAACATGTTTTCTGACTTTTGTTTGCAAGGGGCCAAATACAATCCTTTGAGTGAAGACCATCAAGGTTAGTTGTGAAAAAAAGTGCTGATGATGCAGTAGATTTTTATATCCCTTCACCTTTGGTCCACAATTTAGAAGAATCAAATTACTAGAGAATGTTGGATGAGATAAAGGGAGGAAATAAATATAACTTGACCCTTTAGCTTTGAGGATATTTTCTTTCATGGCAATTTAGGTCCAAGGAGTTAAATAACAAATTTTGGTAGGTCTAATTTGGAAACTGAGGATAAAGTATATAACATGTCCTGAGGGTGAGATTTACTGAATAGTAAATTTAAATCTAGTGAATTGTGGAATTCTATAGTAGAAGACTAAAAGCTTTAAGCTTAGATCAGTCCTCAGTTTCCCCATCTGTAATATGAAGATGATAGCTGGTCTTTATATACTGCACACATGAACAAACGGTTATTAAACACCTGCTATGAACTAAGCACTGTGCTACATTCTGGGGTTACAAATAAAAAGGGAAAGAGGGGCTGGAATAAGCATTTATTGAGTACCTACTGTGTGCTGGGAACTATGCTGAGCACTTTACAAATATCTCATTTGATTTGATCATCATGACAACCCTGTGAGGTACATGCTATTTTATAGTTGAGGAAGATAGAGGTTATATGACTCATCCAGGGTCAGACAGCTAGGAAATGTCTGAGGCTGAGTTTAAAATTAAATTTTCTTGATTTCAAGACCAGCAATTTATCCATTTGCCATCTAGGTTAAAGGCAATTTGTTGCCTTCAGAGAATTTACATTCTGCTAGAAGAATCTAGTCTATTCATGGATAAGTGAAGGCAGGATCATGTAGAATAAAAGCAAAATCTACTTGCTCTCCCCTCTCCCC
>CM053600.1:159479559-159514733 GCA_028646575.1 Pseudocheirus occidentalis | reverse complement strand
AGAGCTCCTAGAGCCCACCCCCATCACTCAGGAGAGTTGGGAGTGCGGCAGCGTCGCAGCCGCCGCCTCTGCCCTCCCTCTCGGGGTCTCCCGCCCAAGCCCCCAAGAAGAACCGGCTCCCAGGGCCGCCCGCGGGCTGAAGCCAGCCCCAGTCACTAGCACGCCTCACCGGAGTGCCCCCCCCTCCCCCGGCGCAGCCCCGTGCGCGCCACCGCCCCCAGGGCCTTACGTCGCGGGGGAGGCTGGGGGCGGGGCCCGCGTGCGGGCCAACGCTCCCCAGCCCCTGCCCGGCTGCCGGCTCGCCGGGACCAGAAGGAAAAACAATGGGCCGGCGTGGCGTGCGTCCCTCACTCACCCAGCACCGGCGCCACCGCCTGCGAACGCTGGCCGCCTCGCCGCGCCTCGGCTCCCCGTCCGCCTCCGCGCCGTGCCGGCCAGAGGCCTGGAAGCATTCAACTCCACCCCCTTCTTCGCCCGCTGGCTCCGGGCGCAGGACCCGCGGCCGCACTTCCGAGGCGGAGCGAGGCCCTCCTCCTCCTCCTCCTCCTCCTCCCTCCCTCCCGGCCACCCAGCGTCCCAACCGCCCCTTGACCGAGGCGACGGACGCTACCGCCACTCTCGGGCGCTGCGAAACCAATGTCTGTTAAGTCCCGAACCGTCCGGGACACGCACCTCCCAGCGGCTCGTTTGCATATTCAGGAGCCGCCGCCGTCCATTGGCCAGCCGGTGGTGGCGCGTGAGGGGATAAGCCTATTGAATTCCGGCCGGGAAGAGTAAAGCGAGAGGAGGAAAGGGGGAGGAGCGAGGTTACTACAGGTCATTTGGGCCCGGGCTCTGGAGTCGCCCTGGCGGAGACTGCCCCGGCTGCCGCTGGGCGTGCGCTGGGGAGGAGTTCCCGGTGCGGTGCGACCTAGTCTGGGTCCCAACCTGCCGCGGGGAAGGGAGAAAAGCGATTTCCTCCAAATAATCGAAAGTGTATTATTCCTGTCGCCCGAAATAGAATCTGTAGAAGGCACCTGTGTGTTCTCTCCATTTTTAATAGCATTAATTGACACCGTTTAGGAAAAATCGTTCTTTTCTGATCAAAGAGCTTCAGCCATGCCAAATAATACGGCAATCTAGCTAGAGCTAGATGAGCCCTTGACATCCGGCAGTAAGGGGGAAAAATCCTTCTCCCCCGTTCATCCTCCATCCCCATTAGTACGATATGCAGAAGAAATGGGTATTTTTATAAATCACTTCTAAGTACTATTTATGCCCTTTTTGACTTATAAGCCTGTGTTTTCCTGTGCTTTAAAAAGTGGATTCGTGTCAGTGACTCTAAAAGATGGAGGAAGAACACTATTAACAAAATGAATATTCACATGGAAATGACCACTACTCACAGCAAGCTTATGGCAAACAGCTTCACTGTCTACCCATTTCTAGCTGCAGGGCGCTGTCCTCGAGATGAAAAACGAGGTAGCTGAATGAATAGGAGCCAGTCTACAAGTCAGGAAGAAGTAAGCTGCAGTCCAGCCTCGAATGCATACTGGATAGGTGACCCTCCGCAACTCACGACCTCTTTGTGACTTATGCAATTCTTACGATCCTCCAGTTTTTCGGGGACCATGTAGACCTGTTTTGGGAGGAAGAGTCTCCTCACCTGCGAGACCGTTGTACATACCGATGAAATCATAGATCTAGTCTCTAGTCCATAGCAAGTTCTCTGGGTCACCATGGCCAATAAAACAGTTTTAATTTCCCTAGGTATATAGTATAGGTATATATAGAGAGAGAATTGTACCAAGGTAGAAGGGTAAAGCTGGTGTCCCACTTCAAGAATGGGAACTTTTTTTTTTCTTTAGGGCAGAGAAGCCGGAAGCTTCTAACTTAAAGACGACTCAGAAAGCTTTGAGATCAGCTCAGAAGCAGATCTTCTTTAAGTAGGTGAAAGGTGATTTTCATTAGCTAGCCTCCAGCTAAAGTAGGGGCTTACTTCGCGGGAGAATCTCTAGCAGCCAGAATAGGGTGGAGTGGTGTACTGAACAAAGACATCCTCCTCAACTTGGGCCTGCGGCCAATTTATCTACCAGAAGGAATGGATACTTTACCTGAGTAACCTGTTCTTCCACTAGAGCCCTATAGAAATGCTTCTACTCATTAAATCGTTTGAAATATTGTCATTTGATACTCTCTGAAGATAGCTGGGTTCTAGAATTTCTTATCAGAAAACTACCTCTTAGCATTTTGTTATTGAAGTCTAGTATGGGAGTTTTGGGGGTTTTTTCCCAAAAAAAAACTAAGGAAACCACTTTCGAAGTCCCAGACTTAGAAAAAGCATAACTTAAGCTTGAACCCTACCAACATTAAAGATAATGCAACCTAATAAGACTCATCTATACCCACTTAACTCTATACATACCTGTATTTAAAGAAAAAAAATGAGGAAAAGTTCAAAATTCCTTACTAAATTGCAATTTTTAATGCTATATATGAATTTTATGTATACTGAACGTACGTGAATCAGTAAGTGGTACTATAGTTTATGTTAAACTTATTCTCAAGAATAATTTTGGATAAATGTTTACACTTTGGAATGCTTTAAATACCTGAGGACTCGTCCTGTTTGTCTTTTTAGTACTCTTGTTTTAAGAGAAATGTCCTAGTCAGTGGATAATACAGACAGGTTTTCATGTTTTTTCCCATAGGTCAAAAGTACATACACAGACATTCCAGAGAGAGAGAGAGATGAGATGAGATAAAATGAGAGGAGATGAGATTTGGAGGATCCTTATTCTGTAATGAGGCTTCTGTCTTTTGTACAAACCAAATCTTCAGTGATTCCCAAGTCAGAGCCAGAATTTAGAGGCATGAAAAATAGGAAACTCCCCAGGGGTTCCAAGGAAGTACTTTTTAACTTTACATGTAGAAAATAGTAGCCATTCATTTTACACACATATATTCTTAATACTAGAAAATCCCATTCTCCATAGCACACAGGTATTTATTTTGTGGCAAGTAGCATTTGCTCCAAAAAAAATAGGCTAAAAATCTTTGGTGATAATAGCTAGCATTTGTATAACTCATTAAGGTTTGAGAAGCACTTTACATATAGTATCTTGTTTAGTAAAGGTAGGTGCAGTTATTAGCCCCATTTTACAGAAGAGAGACACCTAAGCCCAAGACAGACTGAATGACTTGCCTAGTGTAATACAGCTAGTATATGTCTTAGGCAGCAGTTTCTGACTCCAGGTCTAACACTCTAGGCATGCCACCTAGGTATCTTATGCATGGAGCTTACTTTATTAAACACAAGGGAGTCATTTTCAAACCTTACCTAGACTTACAGATTCCTTGTCCCGACACCAGTCTCCATTACCTACCCCCTAAAGAATGCCACACTCTTTAGCAGCTATCTCTCAACTACTATTATTTCCTAGCTTGGCACTTGGTTCACAATGCCTGAAACATCTCTCTTCCTATCCTTCACCCAGGCTTTCTGCATGTTAAAATTCTATCCACCCTTCAAAGCCTTCAGATGCCTCTTCATTAAGCTTTCCTCAATCCTCAAGTCCACAGTGATGGACATAGTACTTTGTACTTGTACTTTTTATGAATTAATCATTTTCTAAATTTGTATTATTTGTATAGTATGTTTTGGTGCTGGAGAAAATACCCTAGACACGAACTGAAAACACTTGGGTGTGCTGGTTAATATTTAAGCTCTCAGAAAAAAAATTATACAAGATAAACTTTAAGTCTCTTTGACTTTATTAATATTTTCCCCATCATTTTCTTAAGCTTAGACAATCAGTAAAACAATAAGCCAAGCCCAGATTTCATGGGGAAATTTTGACATTTCCTCTCCCCAAGTTGAATGGAGCTGACTTACCCAGTCACCCAAGATAGTATGTGTCAGAGGTCAAAATCGAACCCAACTCTTCCCAACTACAAGGCATATACACTATTCAGGGCATCCAAAACATGCTTAGATATAGCAGGTGCTTAAAACATGTTTGCTTAATT
Source organism: Pseudocheirus occidentalis (assembly GCA_028646575.1). Lineage (NCBI taxonomy): Eukaryota > Metazoa > Chordata > Mammalia > Diprotodontia > Pseudocheiridae > Pseudocheirus > Pseudocheirus occidentalis. The sequence continues at coordinate 159,510,725 of CM053600.1, read as the reverse complement.
AATTGAATCCTGGATCAAACATTATATTTACAGTTGCAAAATGCTTATTGTGTTGATAAGTGTTTCTTTGGAAACATCAACAGAGCTTTCACAGATTTATGAAATTGGTTCCATTCTCCCACCCTCTCCCCCACACATGAAACATTTGGTTCAGTAAATCCAAAGGCAAATTGATATGGAAAAGGTCCATAACAATGTCAGTCACTAAATCACTGGCTCATTGAGAGTCAATAATTTTGTTGACTATTTAAAGACCATATTTTATCTGAGTTGAGGCAGAAATATTTTCTAGTCTTTCTGTCAAATGTATCAATCTCATCCTGGGAAGTAGAGGGGAATAGAGGAGAGTTAGCCTGGACCTGCCATTTTGTTAATGAAACAATCTGAAAATTCCTTGCATTAATGAATATCCTCAACTCAACTATAATCTACAATCTCAAAAGAGTTTTCTGGGGGACCTGATTCATCAGAAGCAAGATTTAAACACACAGGTCTTGCAGCCTTTGTCAATTATGATATGGCACCTCTCCCACCCTTTATTTCATGACTTATAATATCATCTTAGGTGAGGTTCAGAATTTTTTTTCCAATTTTTTAAAATTTCATGTCAAGTGAAATATATAAACAGCATTTTTGCAGACTTTTTCATTCTTTTTTTTAATTCCAAATTCTTTCTTTATCCTTACTCCCTCCTACATCAAATAAGAACACAAGAAAAGCCTATTACAAGTAAGTATAGTCATGTAAAACAAAGGTCCACTTTAACCATGTTAACAGTAAAATTATAATAGCCTTATTTCTGAGGATTTATAAACCACGACCATGTTGTCTACAAAATCAAAGATACTGGAATGTTCTTATCTCTTGAAATTTCTTAGTTAATTGGCCTAGCAATTCGCGAAAGTACCAGTTTATGCTTAATCACTAAATCATAATAAGAAACTTGAATAGATAATTTGGTTCAAGCCTGACACCACTCAGTAATTGGCAATAAATTTGGTATTTATTACCAAATTGGTAATAAAATTACCAGTCCCCATCTTTATAAAGACTTCCACTATTATAGGTCTAGTCTCTCAACCTCCCTTGTAACTATGACCTAGAACAGTGGTTCTCAACCTTCCTAATGCCTTCACCCTTTAATAGTCATATGTGGGCATGTCTGCTTGTGGGCAGACCACCTGGAGATGAATAGAGGAGGTTCCTAAGACCATGGGAAATACATGTTTTCTGATGGTCTTAGGTGACCCCTGTGAAAGGGTCATTTGACCCCCAAAGGGGTCATGACCCATGGGTTGATAACCACTGACCTAGAATGTTTAAATGTTCTCCAGACTATTGAGTGATTTTTCACATCTAACCCAATCTTCCAAAGTTTAACTTCATTTCCTTTTGCTGTACCATCTGTGATTATGAAGAAAAGTCAGTTGATCAGAATCCTCTTTTTAAGAGTCTCCTTCATATGTATAGAAGTGACTAAGTCACACTTAATATTGGAGCTCTCTCCATTCCTTAGGTTACCTTGTAATTATTTATCTGCACATATATCAAATCCACCTTGTATCAGCCAACCTATTAACAAACATTTATTAAGATTGCCATGCCCCAGGCACTATTCTAAGAATGTGAGTTCCTACAGGAGGGGTAGATTTGTTTTGGTCTTGCCTTCGGATACCTAGCATCTAAGATAGTTTTCTATATAATAACTTCTCGATTAACACTCATTGATTTGAATCGACTTATATGGCCAATGAAAATATAAATGAAAGAATTACTTGTCTGGTGTTATATATCATATACTTTAATTACATACTAATACAATACTAGCTTTAAAATAACATTAAAACATTAATTCATGTTCAGTTTTTTTTTTTAACTAAGATTCTCAATTCTTTTCAATCAGTCAGTAATTTAAGTCAGAATCAGGCCTAGGTCATTATCCCATTGATGATCTAGTAACATCCTTATCTCTCAGTTCATCAACCTCTTTAGCTTCTGATGAGGTTCAGGCTCTGGGAGCCCCCTTGAGCTCTCCTTGAATCTTTGAGGTACAGGTTCTGGGAAAACCCTTGAAGTCTGATTAAATCTTCCCACTTGAGGAGTTATTTGCAGAGGCCACAAGTTTTTCGCTGGGGCTGGAGCCAAACCTCTGTTACTAGCCTAGCCCTCCATTGTCCATCTATTTCCCACTCTTGAGCCTATCAAAATATCAATCCACCTTTGTATTGACCTCAGTAACTCCTCCTGAAGACCCTCTCCAAACTCCTCCTCTAGACCACCCCAAGATTCCTCTGTACACAAGACCCCATCTTCCCTCCATGTGATATGAGAGCTCCCTAGAATGACCTAATACAGATTTATTCTGTGACAGACTTACTCTGTGAGAGTGCCATAGAATGACCTAGCACAGACTTACTCTCTGTCAGACTTGCTCGGACACAGACTTACTCTGTGTCAGATGAGTCTGTCCTGCTTGCCCAATGCAAGCCTTACAGATACCTAGGCTCCTTAAAGAGTCTACCTTTCAAAAAACTTTACTTTTCTTTGGCTGAGAGAATACTTGAGTGGAATTCTTTCAGCAGTACCCGCATGTTGGTATTTTGGGGTCTCCAGAGCAACCCTAACCCTCTTTATGGGTAACCTCTTCACTTCTATGATCTCTATTTCTAGGAAGTCAACCATGAATTGTTTCCTGGTCATTGAAGACCTAAACAAAGTTTGGAGAGGTTCACCACCAACCTGGCTAGAGAGTGATTAGTTTTTTGGTCATAGCAATGGATAGTCCTCTAGCAGTTCTTATGGAAAAGATGGCAATGGGATGAGATCAATAATAGAAAAATCAGGTGGATTCCAGTTTGGTTGAATGGTACCAGTCAATCAACAAGCATTTATTCAGCCCCCACTACATGCCACTTATTAAGTGCCCGCTACTTACCACATACCATCCTGTGTAGTGGGAAAACAAAGACCAAAAAAAAGAAGAAAGAAAAAAAGAAAGAATTCCTTCTCTCAATGATTTTATATCTTATCAGAGGGAATACCCAAAGAGTAATCATTAATGATTTGATGTCAACTTGGAAATCTCCATTTAAGCAGTAGAGTGCTCCAGGGATCTATGGTTGATCCCCATTTGTTCTTGTTGCTCAGTCCTTTCAGTTGTGTCTGTCTGACTCTCCACAACCCCATTGGGTTTTTCTTGGCAAAGATTCTGGGGTGGTTTGCCATTTCCTTCTCCATCTCAGTTTACAGATGAGGAAACTGAGGCAAACAGGGTTAAGTGACTTGCCTAGGGTCATGAAGCTAGTAAGTGTCTGAGTCCAGACTGGAACTCAGGAAGATGAGTCTTCCTGGTTCCCAGCCCAGTGTTCTATTTACTATACAACCACTACAACAACATATATGCCCTTACTTATCAAATCTGCCAGTAGCTTGAAAGGGGATAATAGCTACAGTGATGTTCTGGAGTCAGCTTGGACCAACTTCTAGCTTTCTGATTGTTAAATTTTCAGTTTAAGCATTACATCTTAGAATTAGGCAAATGCTACATATCAGGGCTTAAGTTGTTGTTTTGTTGATTGTCTAGGCTTAACGAAATGTTGGAGAAAATGTTCATAAACAGATTAAACTTAAAAGCTTTTATGCATTGATTCCCCTCCTTCCCAGACCTGGTTGTTAAACATATGCCAGCATACCCCCTGGATAGCTAACATACTGAATTACAGTATTAAATTTCAAAATGATCTTGACTGGGTAGAAGATTGGTCAAATTTTTAAAAAGATTTTTAGGAATAAATATAAAATCTTTTACTTGGGTTACAAGAAAAAGCAGTTGTGTAAGTACAAGATGGAGGACGTGTAGCTAAATAAACAGTTCATCTGAACAAGATCTGAGGGCCCAAGTGAACAGCAAACTAAACGTGCATCAACAGTGTGATATGACAGGCGAGAAAACCAAGGCAATCTTGGGCTGTAGTCAGTGAGCCACAGTGCCCAGGACAAAGGAGACGCTAAGCCTTCTGCACGCTCTGCTCCTGTCAAGACGCATCTGAAGTGTTATGTTCAGTTCTGGTTGTCACATTTTAGGGGGTACCCAAGTAAACCAGAAAGCATCTTGAATGGCAAGTAGGAGAGCAAAGATAATGCTACATGAGGACCACTTTTAAGAACTATGGCTGCTGAGTAGAGAAGACTTGGTAGGGATGTGGTGGCCATCTGAGTATTTGAAGTGTGGTCCCGCAGAGGTAGGATTAGGCTCCTTCTGTCTGTCCTTGGAAGGTGTGACAAAGAGCACTACATCACACTTCATTTTGTCTTACTGCTGTGTCCATTGAATCTTCCCTCCATGACTGTGGGCTTCTTCGAGGAAAGGACCGTATCATTTCTACTTTTTTGTCTTTACACAGTTCCTTATTTATCAAAGACACTGAATGAATATTTGATGGATAAATAAGTTATTTTTACAAAGGTAATGTAGAATATATCATAAAAATGCTTTTTCATTGTTGTTGTTCAATCACTTCAGATTCTTCATGATCCCATTTGGGGTTTTCTCGGCAAAGAGTGGTGTGATTTGCCATTTCCTTCTCCAGCTCTTTTCACAGATGAGCAGACTGAAGCAAACAGTTAAATTACTTGGCTAGGGTGGCACAATTACTAAGTATCTGAGGTCACATTTGAACTTGAGTCTTTCTGACTCCAGGCTTGGCGCTCTATACACTGAGCCACGTAGCCTACAACAAACACCAAAAATACCCATTTTTTTTTTGTCCATAAGCCTAATTTTTACTCTTTTTTTTTGCACTAGGGAGCTTAGTTGGCACAGCTCAGCTCCAACAGATTGAATTAGAATCTTTATGCAGATAACTAACAAATATGCATACAGGTGTGTACGCACACACGTGTGTATATACAGTTCCAGGCCCTGCTGAAATTTAGTCATTTATCTCCAAATACCTATTGGAGCTTTCCAACTAAAAGTTGCAGAGACATCTTAAAACTCATCGTGTCCAAAACTGAATGCATTATCTTTCCCACCCCCCTCCCCAAGCCTTCTGCTCTTCTGAACTTTCTTGTTGAAATCACCGCCATCTTTATTCCAACAATCTCCAATTAGTCCTGATGCCTCAGGTCACTCATCACTCCAGTCTGCCCTGCTCACCTCTACCTACCTTCAAGGCAAATCCCATATTCTGTCAACTCAATGGCTTCCTGTTCCCTGAAGGGTGAAATGTAAACTCCTGTGGTTAGCTGTGTGTATGTATGTGTGTGTGTGGTTAGCTTTTAAAGCTCTTCACAACCTGACCTGAACCTGTATGTCCAGCTTCACTTCTTCCCACATTCTGCAATCCAGCCAAAGTGTACTTCTCTCTGTTTCTCACCATTTCATCTCCAGTCTTAGCGCCATTACACTGTCTCCCTAGTCTGGAATTCACTTCTTCCTTACCCCTACCTCATAGTTTCCTTCTCTTCTTTGAGACTCAGTTTAGGCATCTTTCCCACCCCTTCCCTCTCATTCCACAAATGCTAGTGTCTTCCTTAACTAAGTTGTATATATTTGCACTTATTCATTTTATATTTATGCTTATTTCTTTCTTCCACTTTTTACCCCTTTAAAATATTATTTGTTATATGTGATGGCTTTTGGGGAAGGGGGGAGGAATTCTGATAATGTAAAAAACAAGAGATGTCAATAAAATGTTGATTTGATACTGATTATCAACAAAATTTTTAAAGAATTATGTTTTCTTTTCCTTTTAATAAGCATCATGTATCTTATATGCATGTAATTGTTTGTATGTTGGCTCCCCCCATTAGAATGTGAGCCTTCTTGACAAGAAGGTCCATATTTTTGTCTTTCCCCAGCACTTAAAATAGGGTATGGTACATAGTTAGTCCTTAATAAATGTTTGTTAACCAAGTGAATGTGAATTTTATATGTATGTGTTGTCTTCACCATTAAAATGTCAGCTCCTTGGGGCGGCTAGGTGGCGCAGTGAATAGAGCACCGGCCCTGGAGTCAGGAAGACTTGAGTTCAAATCTGGCCCCAGACACTTAACACAAAAACTAACCATGTGACCTTGGGCAAGTCACTTAACCCCAACTGCCCTCCAAAAAGAAAAAAAAGGAAAAAAAATGTCAGCTCCTTGTAAGGATTGTTTCATTTTTTATAGTCATATCCCCATTGCTTAGTACAGTGCCTGCTATATAGTAGTCACTTAATGGTTGTTTGTCCTTAGTTCTGGAAAAGGATCATGACATCAGGTAGATGATGCCATGACTTGCAAGTGAATTGGATTTAAGTGAGGAAGGGCTGTGCAAAGTCACCAGCCTCACTTTCTCCTCTGGACCCATCTGGGTCTCGTGGCAAGATATAGAGCAGGATGACTGGAGATGGTCCCAGTTGCAGAGACCTTGGCCTTTTTTTCTCATCCCTCCCCAACTTTCTAGAAGGGCAAGATGGATTTCTATACCCCAGTGCCTGTATATCCTATTTCCCAGTTGCATCAAGAAAACAATTTTTTTTAAACATTTGTTTTTAAAACTTTGAGTTCCAGATTTTTTTTTCTCTTCTTCCCTCTTCACCCACCCCCACTGGGAAGATAAGCAATTCCCTATAGGTTGTACATGTGTAGTTATGCAAAACATTTCCATAGTAGCTATATTGTGAAAGACTAACTATTAATTCCCTCCATCTTATCCCAACCCCTACTTATTCTATTTTCTCCTTTAACCCTGTCCCTTTTCAAGAGAGTTTGATTCTAACTACCCTCTCCCCCAATCTGCTCTCCTTTCTATCCTCGCCTGTATTATCCCCTTCCCCCTACCCAACTGAGTGTGTATGTTATTCCTTCTTTAAGCCAAATTCAATGAGAGTAAGGTTGACTTTTGCCTTCCTGCTCTTCCTCTCCACTGTAACAGTTTTCTCTTGCCTATTTTATATGAGATAATTTACCCTAATCTATCTCTCCCTTTCTCCTTCTCCCAATATATTCTCTCACCTCTTACTTTTAGTTTTTTAGATATCATCCCTTCATATTCAACTCATCCTGTGCCCTTTGTCTACATATACATGTACATACATATGCACACACTCACATATATATTTATACACAAACACACCTTTCTATACATACATATATGTATCCCTTCAACTATCGTCATACTGAAAAAAGTCTTATGAGTTGCAATTATCATTTTTCCATGTAGGAATGTGAATAGTTCAACTTTAATAAGCTCTTTATGATTTCTTTTTCTTGTTTATCTTCTCGTGCTTCTCTTGCTTCTTGAATTTGAAAGTCAAATTTTCTGTTCAGATTTGGTTTTTTTCATCAAGAATACTTGAAAGTTCTCTGTTTTGTAGAATGACTATATTTTCCCCTGAAGCATTATTCTCAGTTTTGCTAGGTAGGTGATTCTTGGTTTTAATCGTAGCTCCTTTGACCTCTGGAATATCATATTCCAAGCCTTTCTATCCTTTAGTGTAGAAGCTGCTAGGTCTTGTGTTATCCTGATTGTGTTTCCACAATACTCAAATTGTTTCTTCCTAACTGCTTGCAGTGTTTTCTGCTTGACCTGGGAACTCTGGGATTTGGCTATAATATTCCTAGGAGTTTTCTTTTTGGGGTCTTTTTCAAGAGGCAATGGGTGAATTTTTTCCATTTCTATTTTGCCCTCTGGTTCTAGAATATCAGGACAATTTTGCTTGATAATTTCTTGAAAGATGGTATCTAGGCTCTTTTTTTGATCATGGCTTTCAGGTAGTCCAATAATTTTTAAATTATCTCTCCTGGATCTATTTTCCAGGTCAGTGGCTTTTCCAATGAGATATTTCACATTGCTTTCTATTTTTTCATTTGTTTAGATCTGTTTTATGGTATATTGATTTCTTATAAAGTCATTAACTTCCATTTGCTCCAATCTAATTTTGAAGGAATTATTCTCTTCCATGAGTTTTTGAAATTTCTTTTCCATCTGGCAAATTTGGCTTTTTAAGGCATTCTTCTCCTCATTGGCTTTTTGGGCCTCTTCTGCCTTTTGGGTTAGCCTATTTTTAAGGTGCTATTTTCTTCATTATTTTGGGGTGTCCTTTAGGAAGCTGTTGACTCACTTTTCCTGATTTTCTTTTGTCACTCTCATTTCTCTTCCCAAGTTTTCCTCCACTTCTCTTACTTGATTTTCAAGTCCTTCTTGAGCTCTTCCACAGCTCATAACCAGTTCATAGTTTTCTTGGAAGCTTTTGGTGCAGAAGTTCTGACTGTGTTGTCTTCCTCCAATTCCATGCTTTGATCCTTTTTGTCCTGAAAAAGGGATTCTATGGTCTGTTTGTGCTTCCTCATATTGACAGTCAATTACTTGACTTTTGAGTTCTTTGCCACAGTAGAACTCTGCTTCCAGATTGCAGAGAGTCATGTCACAAATTGCTGGGGTTTTTACAGTTGCTGGAACTATTAGGAGGGTGCCCTCTCTGCAGCTGCCACAAGCTCTAGCACATTGGCCACACACCCCAGAACCACCTCTCAAGACCACGATCCAGATCCAAGCAATTACTCTCTGAATGGTCACTTCGTCCCCCTGCAATCTGTAGGCCAAGAGCTCTGGAAGTAGCCACAGGGCAGCCACTGCAGCCACTGTACCTGCACCACTTCTCACCCCGGGGGGGCAGGGGCAAGACCGTGCTCTTCCATCCAACAGAGTTCCCTATTGACCTTTTCCTTTGTCTTTGGCATTTATGGGTTGAAAAGTCTAGAAACTGCCACAGCTACTCTCCTGAAGTCTGCTCTAGCCAGGCTGGGCTGCCCTGGGGCCGGAACTGCCACTCAAGTGGGACTGTGCTCAGCTCCCAACTTCAGGTGATAGACCCTTCCTGTCTGCTTGCCAGACTGCCTTCAGTGGGCGATTTGTTTCTTTCTGTCACTTCATGGGTTCTGTAGCTCTAAAATTTGTTTAAAGTCATTTTTTTACACATATTGGAGGTGGTGAGAGCTGGAGCCACACAGAGGTCCTGTTTTTACTCTACCATCTTGGCTCTGCCCAAAAACTCTTCCCCAAGTCTCATTTTGACTGAGAAAAAGCCTATTCGGTGCTTAAGGCTAGTTAAGAAATGAGTCAAGGCAGCTCTACAAGTCTCAGGATGGAAGGAAATATCTACATTCAGAGAAAGCTCTAGAAAGAACAGAGTTTAAATGGAGACAGAAACAATCTACACGCTAGCATTCTTTCCCATGTTTGGTTTTCTTTCTTTTTTCCCATTGTTCCCTCCATTTGTTATAATCCTTCTATACAACCAGACTAATGTCCAATGTGAAAGTATTTGTAGATCTTGATAGTATGCCGCCATTGCGGGAGGGGTGTGGGGAGGAAGAGGGAGGGGAGAAAAATTGAAACTCAAGGGACTGTGGAACTGAATCTTGTAAACTAAAAGTAAATAAATAAATAAAAATTTTAAATTTAATTAAATTTAATTTTTAAAAAATGAATCAAGGAATGACCCCTTTTACCCAATTTTTAAAAAATCCATCTAGAAGGGGAAGACCCTAGAGTTTATGGGCAATACAGAAAGAATTACTATTTACATTCAGCCAGAGCCATGGGGGATGGAGGGGCAACAATGACCCCCAAGTGTTGCTTAGGCTGGACCCTATTGTTGCCCAATCAATGAGAGTCCAAGTGAACTGGGTTTATGGCATGGTCTTAAGAAAAAATCTAGCCAGTAAGTCCCAAGATATCTTGCTAGGTTTCAGTCATCAGGATTTACTTTGGGCAGAGCACCTGCAGTTAATAGCATGGTACCACATGTGGACAGAGGGAGAAAAGAGAGGAAAGGGAAGGGAAAGGCAAGGGAAGGAAAGAAAGGAAAGGAAAAAGGAAGAAGTTGAGTTGCCCAATTGGACTAGCCAGTTGGGTTCCCAGCAGGGCAGCTCAGACTACTCACAGATTCTTGTTTGTTCTCAAAGAGGACCATGACCCAAGGAAGATGACTTGCAAGTGAATTGGATGTAAGTGAGGGAGGGAGGGCTGTGCAAAGTCACCAGCCTCACTTTCTCCTCTGGATCCATCTGGGTCCTGTGGCAAGATATAGATCAGGATGACTGGAGATGGCCCCCAGTAGGCACTTAATAAATACTTGTTGATTGACTGACTGATGACTATATAAGTATGTATTATCTATCTTACACATACGTTCATTATCTCATTTAATGAAAGCTATATATAACCCTGTTGTTGTTCAGTCATTTCAGTTGTGTCTGATTCTTCATGACCCCATTTGGGGTTTTCTTGGAAAAGATACTGAAGTGGTTTGCCATTTCCTTCTCCAGCTTATTTTACAGATAAGGGAATTGATGAAAAGGGGATTAAATGACTTGCACAGGGTCACACAGCTAGTATCTGAGATCACATTTGAACTCAGGTCTTCCTGACTCAAGGCCTGACTCTCTATCCACTGTACTATCTAACTATTTAATATAACTCTGAGGCAGGTGCTATTATATTATGTAGAATATATGTGTTTTAAATATAATACATGTGTATATATAGCATATTATATATTCTATTATTTAGTTGTAGACAATTAGCCTAATTTCTTTATGTTCCAAAATATTTTATATGTGAAATAAAAAATCTTTCTAAATGTGTTATATACTTCCTTTCTTTCTTAAACAGAAATACTAAAGAGTTTATGATTACCTAACATAATCATTATAACCATCAGCTATAGATACTGTGCTGAAAAGCAATGAAGTCTCCAAGGGATTGTCGGGTGAGTAAAGATTTTCACTCCTACATCAGATTGTAGTACTGTGCTTTTAAGGTTTGCAGAGCAGTTTACCTGTATTATCTCATTTAACCCTTACACAGCTCTTCAAGGCAGGTGCTATATTATCCCTGTTTTAAAAATGAGGAGACTGGGCAGCTAGGTGGTGCAGTGGATAAAGCACTGGCCTGGAAGTCAGGATGCCCTGAATTCAAATCTGGCCTCAGACATTGACTAGCTATGTGACCCTGGGCAAGTCCCTTAACCCCTGTTTGTCTCAAAAACCTGAAAAAACTTTAGGGAGAGGGTAAGTGAGGTGCCCAAGCTCCTGCAGCTACTAAGTGTCTGAGGCTGGCTTTGAATTCCTATTTTTCTCTCCAAGACTCTCACCCTTTCATCTATACCACCAGCTGCCCCAAAAGCTCCATACTACTGTAATTATTTTTATTTTGTAGTTTCTTTGCTTTCACATAAAGGCACACTGTTTTTGTAGAAGTAATCCAATATATCAATTCATTCATCAAACATTCATTAAATATCTGTTGTATATTTTCTGCCTCTTTCCTCAGAATGAGGCTCTCAATTGCCTTTGCTGGCCTCCAGCACCACCCCACCTTTCCATGTTCCTAAGTCCCTTCTTCTAATCCTCTGCACTTAGGGAAAACAGTTAAGAAAACTTGTTAGCAATGCATCTAAAACCAGAATTAACTGTGAATGAGGACCTTACAGATTTCTGCTAAGTAAAGGGACTGTGGACATATTTGGGGAAACTCAGAGGCTTTCTCCGGCTGTCTCTGTCTTCCTCTCTTTCTTTTTGCTTGCTAATTTCTTAATCATTTACTATGTTTATATAGCTGAATTTGCCATCAAAGTGACCTCTGGCTAAGTGAAGTGTTACTCTACCACACTTCATACTATCACTGTAAGCCCTATACCTTAGAGACTTTGAAAATAATCGATGTCTCTTCAAAAACCTTCTGCCCAATTACCCCCATTTGTTTACTGAGTACCCTTTCTTTCACATTCTATTCCAGGGTCAATAATTCTAATAAGTGCTGAATATTCAGCACCTTCTCTCTTCCTCTTCACTTTGAGTAATTACTGGGCAATATTTAAGAGACTCTTCGCTAGAAAGAAGAAAAAGCAAAGGGGATGCCTAAGGGGAGAAAGCAGCAGCACGAATCCCAGGAAAAGAAAAGGACTATGGTACCCCGCCCCCCCCACCACCACCAAAAAAAAATTGACCTATTGGTACAGCAGAGCAGAAGCCTTCAAGTCATATAAGTTATCCTTCTCTTGCTTGTGTACCCAGTGAATCAGCTGAGCTTGCTCTGGAGATAGAGTGCAGGAAGAAATTGTAGAGAGAATAAAAACATCCCACCCTCCTCATTTTGATCTCCAAGGAGCAGTGGACCAAGCCTCAGTCAGAATTTGGAAGGAAGGAGGGAAAGAAGGAAGGGAGAAAGGAGGGAAGGAAGGAGGGAGGGAAGGAAGGAGGGAAGGAGGGAGGGAAAGAAGGAAGAAGGAAAGGAGGAAGGAGGAAAGGAGGAAGGAGGGAAGGAGGGAGGGAAGAAAGGAGGAAGGGAGGAGGAAGGAGGGAAGGGAGGAAGGAAGAAAGGAAGGAAGGAAAGAAGGAAGGAAGGAAAGAAGGAAAGAAAGAAGGAAAGAAGGAAAGAAGGAAGGAAGGAAAGAAGGAAGGAAGGAAGGAAGAAAGGAAGGAAGGAAGGAAGGAAGGAAGGAAGGAAGGAAGGAAGGAAGGAAGGAAGGAAGGAAGGAAGGAAGTGAAAAAACCTCTACCAGATGAGCACCGCTATTTGGGAATATAAGTGACTGGAGGTTGACATACATCTTAAAACTAATACATTTTCAGACTTTTTCAATGTATTGATTAGTTTTGCTGATTTCATTCTTTCTTTTTCTCTTTAAAATGCTGTTTGTTACATGGAATGGCTCTTGGGGAGGGAGGAAGAAGGAGGATAATGGGTGAAATTTTGTTGATACTAAAAAAAGATATCAAGACAATTTTATTTTAAAACAATAATCTGTTTTCTTTTCCTCCTTTTAGTAAAACTTTCTTCTGTAATATTGTGAACTATGTGTTTCAGTCAAGGGTACCTCCATTCCTATTATCATCCAGGATTCAATCCTTAACATCCCTCTCTCTGCAAATGCATTTCATTTACCAAATCTTGACAATCTTACCTTCACACAGTTCCCTTCTTTGTACTCATACAGCTACTATCCTAGCCTATTCTCACTTTCCTGGGCTATTGCAATAGCCTCTTAACTGCCTAAGTCTCTCATCTCCAATTCGTTCCCAAATCTGCTGTTAATTTTATATTCCTAAAGACAGACCTGGCCATGCCATTCTCTTGCTCAAAAAGCACCAGTACTCCCCCTCTTATGATTAGATTCCACTACTTGTCAAGTACAACCATTTACAGTCAGCTGGGACCTTAGAGGCTAGTCTGTTTCATTTTACAGTGAGGAAACTGAGACATAAGGTGATGTCATGAAGGCCGTACCTGTACTAAATGACTGAAGCAGGACACTTTGTGACTGATTGACTAACAAGGGTTTCCATATACTAGAGAGGACCATGTTACATTTCTCTAGGTTACTTGAGTTGGGGAGAAAGAGGAAATCCTCCCAAGTGACCCTGGGTCCTTATTCATATTATGAAGCAATGTCTGAAGCAAGGCTATGTCCTGTCAAGAATTGAAGCATATAGTCGCTGTCATGCTTTCCTTCCCCTTTTCTTTAAAAACTGAACTTACCATAAAAGTTGTCATCATGATGCAAAAAAAAAAATTGCAGACTATTTTAATGACAACAGAGAAAAGGGAGGAAAAAGATAGAGAAAGAGAGGGAAGGAAAAGAAGAGAAGAAAAATTCAAGAAGAATGAAGATTTTTTTTTCCTTCTACCCCATAGCAATGCCTGTAGATTATAGGTAGTAGGCATTAATTAGATGGCAAGATGATGCCCCGAAATAGACCAATTTTTTAGCTTCCAGTTCTGTCTTTCGGACATTTTAGATTAGATGATGTCTATGGAAGATAATGTGGTGTAGGAAAAAGAGTACTGGACTTGGAGTAATGAAAGCTGGGTCTGAATCCTGCCATTGCCCCCTTATCATCCATGTGACTATGAATAAAACACTTAATGTCTCAGAGCCTGTTTCCCTCTCTGTCAAATTGGGCTGATAATCCTCCCAGGACTTAATTCAGGAAAGGGGAAAAGAGGGGAGAGAAGGGGAGGGGAGGGAAGTCATTTTTCAAGGAGCAGATCTCTGAGAATTTCTCTTTTCTAACAAGAATATTAAAGATTGCAAAGAAATTAAGAAAGGAGCGATATGTTCTAAGAAAAAAATATGATTCTGATGACATTCCATCATGCTAATAAGAGTCATGGCCAAGAAGAAAGTTCAGAAGGGGACACAGACAAGCAGAGCTATTTTGTTACTATCATGTTAAATGTAATACAGACCTTTTCAAAAACCAAGTATCAAAGGAAGGCAGGACTTCAGTTTCATTCCTTTTTTTTATTCTTTGTATGTTAGAATGTTCATGTTCATTGTTGTTTGTTAAGTTCATAGTAAATATTAAATTTTAAAAAAATTTATATAGATGATACCTTTGAACTTGATTTGAATTAGATGTATTAAAATTATATTAATCTGATTGTTTCCCTTGATGCTTAAAAAAAAGGCTTAATGGTATGTATATTTGACATTACTTTCCTTTGGGTTTGTTCTTATTGAGAGAAGCAATCAAATTTCAGAAAAACACCCAGAGATGAGTGCTTTAGTTTACAAGGCAGGTACTTTTGAATTGGACACAAAAGGAGAAGAAAAGTAATTCTTTGCTCTTTCCCCATAATTCAAATGGCAAAGACTTCCTCATTTTTCTCAGAAAGGAATGACTTATATGACATTATGCTTATATGACAACATCAAAGCATTCAGTTTTCTGAAGTTTACTAAACTTAACTAGTTCAGTAGAGTGGCACAAATCTTCCAAAAAAATTGATTTATATTTGCTTGGGGAAAATGTGCTTTTTGTGCTTAGCTTGAATGCGTGTTTCTGAAACAACTGTGAAACAACTTAAAAAATCCACAGTATGCAGAGTTGACTGAAGAAACTAGAATGTTTTTCACATTCTTTGTTTACCACAGTACTGTTTGTGGATGCTATCATCTCAGGATAAATATGTAATATTTAAAAGTGACTCTGTCTGTCCCTGTCTCTCTCACCACACCCCTAATTGCTTTCTTTTGGGCTGATAGTCTTTCTGGTACCTAGGAAATCGTTCATTTAAAAAGTTTAAAAAGGTCTTTAATATTCCTGTGACCACGTATTCACCAAGGACCCACAAATGTCAATGAAGGACTAATCTAAACAGAGCAATGTTGAATTTATGAATAGCACTCCCTCCCCATTACATAGATCTGACTAACTATACTTAGACATTAAAAAGATGGAAGGAGGTATAAACTGTCTCTACATTCCACTCTCCTCCAAAACAAATTTCTTGTTGACAATGACGTGAGACTGAATGATTCTCCAACAATGTGTATAGGCGTCCTACACCTAAATCAGAAAGGAAAACCTAGTCATTAGAAAACTTGTGCTTAGTGTCTCAAACTAGAAGCAGTCAGTGACCTTTGGAGTTTCTACAACATTGCCATAATAAGGGTCACAACAGGTTAAAAGTGGGTCTGCTCACATTTTCAACAGGCCTTTGGTTCTGTGTAGGCCCAACTCTACAAGACACAAAATGGCTGAGAATGGCTTTTAAGCCAGAAGATTTTTTTCCCTAAAGTCTCTACTCTTTTAGCCTTCTCTGAAGTGTTTAAATACTATATATACTTCTTGTTATTATAGTATTTTCAAATTCTGGCAAAGTTCTTTCACAGGGCCTCTGGCCCTTCTAAACTATTTTAGCATAAAATAATATTTTTTATTTTAACAAAACATCAGTATTTACTTTTAAAAATGATGATTTATTTTCCCATGCACTCCTGAATGTTTTTCATTTGTGCAAATAATTTAAATTTCAGAAATTTACTTGGATTTCAGAAATCTAAGTCCCAACTGACATTTCACCAAGGTGGTTTAACTGGCTTGGTTTTTATTTTATGAGAAATTTACTTCCTCATTCCATAATATTTTTCTGAGCCAAATCTAAGGCCTTGCTTTTCCTCTGCTTTTTACCTGAGAGCTCCTAGGCAGATAGAAGTATACAAAAGTGAAGACAGAATATAGAATGAGCTGATCGAGAATAGACCAGCTAGGAAAATACTTTGTAAGAAGGGTTTAATGGGGCATTAGGTGGCATAGTGAATAGAGCACTGGCCCTGGAGTCAGGAGGACCTGAGTTCAAATCCAACTTCAGCCATTTAACAGTTACTAACTGTGTGACCTTGGGCAAGTCACCTAGCCCCAATTTTCTTGCCTTCACCCTCCAAAAAAAAAAGGGGGGGGGTTAACCATTCAGGTCAAAAAAAGGAACCACAAAGAACAGATTAATAGATTTAGAAGGAAAAGAGAATTTAAAGATCATCTAATCCATTCTCATTTTATTAATTAAGAAGCTAAGACCTAGAACGGTAAAGGAATTTCATTTAGTTCAACAGTATTTATTAAGGGCCTGTCCATTAGGCACTTGGTTAGGAGTGGGGAATAAAAAAAAAAAACAAAAACGGTCCTTGTCCTCAGGAAACTTACGTTGTCTTATGGACACACAGCAGTAATGAAGTTACATAGATAAATAGAAGAACTGAGATTCTGAAGCAGGTATCATACCCAGACCAGAACTCTTTTCATGACATCACACTCTCTATTCTTTTCTTTTTCTTTTTTGGAGTGGGGAGGGCAGGGCAATTGTGGTTAAGTGACTTGCCCAAGGTCACAAGGCTAGCGTCAGAGGCTGGATTTGAACTCAGTTCCTTCTGATTCCAGGGCTGGTGCTCTATTCACTACACTGCAAAGTCACCCTGACACTCTCTATTCTAATGGGCAGAGCTCAGAGGTTCATCAACTGCTAAAGATTATGACTATGGAGACAGAAATTTGTGCCCAGAAACCAAAAAGGAGAGGGCCTGGGAGTCAAGAGGAAAGGGCTTTACTTTTCTAGAAACCAAAAAGGAGTCCAACAATGCAAGTTCATCCTAGGACCAGAGTACCTTATCCATTAAAGGTACTTCAAGGCTAGCACTTTGTCCATTTTTGTCAGGTTTTGATCCACCTGAAGGAGAGAAAATGTGGAAAACAGTGATGTAAGAATGGGAACTCTTCTTTCCTCCATGCCAAGAAGAATTTAGCATTTAAGCCTTCTCTGAAAGAGGCCAATGATTATTTTTCAATATTTCTCACATATTAGAGATAAATCTGATTCATACTGGTACTCTGCTATCTCAGATTTGATACTGGAATGAAATGAGACACTCAGAAATAATTCAACAGTAAACAAAAAGATTGTACTTGGTGAGAGCATAGAAAGAATGTTCAAAATGATACTAGCCTTTAACTGGTGTTGAGAGAAACAGGAACCTTCATCTCCATGTGGAAATGCATCTTATCAGAAGGGCAAGCAGAAGTGACACATAGAATTGGGACACCTGCCAAGTCTGAAGGACCTTACACCTCATGAATGGGCCTTTTTAATGCTCTTAAGTGACCCAGAAGGCGGATTATTATGACCAAGGGCTACTGGGAAACTGTGACAAGGGAAATGCAAATTGATCCTTGACTCTTAGGGTAACCAAGGTCAAGGACAGCTTTGTCACCCTTCAAGGACCCAACTTGTGGAGATAAAGAGGAAACTCTGGTAAATTGTAATCATATTCTCTTAATATTATGGCTGCTCCCTCCATTGTAGTATTATCAAACCTCTCTACTCTTCCTCATTCTGTGTAGTTCTTGTCCACGGAACATTTACCCAACACCTTGGAGTTTTTCCTGTAGGATTTTCATGAATGTTTTCCTCCAGTATACTATTGTGACATGATCATTATTCTGCATTCTCAAATCTCGCCACCATAATACAAGCTCTGGGAGATTCTGCCAGGCTGGAAAGGCTGGTTAAACATGGCAAAAAGTTCATCACCAGGAGTTTGATCATTGGGCAATAGATTCCTTGGCCAAGACAACTCATGAAACAAAGGGGAAAAAACAATACAATATCTGGAAACTGCTAAGCCAACATCTTGTGACCTTGAAATGAACCGAAAAAGAAAACATCATGGAAGACTTAGTTGATGATAAAATTAGTTACTGAGGGTATTGAAGGTAGTGAGATAGGAGGAACCTCCAATATATTTCCGTAGAACAATTTAAGACAAAGTGAATGGCTCATTGCCTAAGAAAATCTGCTTAATGACTCACTAGAATCAATATATAAACTATACAGAACTATTCATGTGGTATTTCATACTCCTTTGTAGTACATTGAAAACCAAAGGCATCATCCGGACCCTAAATTAAAAGCGTCTGCTTTTAAAACAAAAATTTTGAATTCCTGAAATCGAAAGGAATTTCCATAAACAAACAGAAACAGAAAGTCTTTTGTTTCCCATGTATAAGATGTTAAATGAAAGGATATAAGGCAAAACAATCCCAGCTCAAAGGAATTGAAGTAAGCATGGCTAGTGGGGGAAAAATAAAAAACAGACATGCTGGGAAAATAGGTATTTGAAAAAATCTTAAAACATCATATTGGAAATTGGTAGAAAGATACCAAAAGAGGACTTTTGTTTTATTTTTGTTTGATTTGGATGTTAAAGCCTGCATCTGGCCAGAGTCTGGCTGCTACATTTGGAAAAGCAGAGTGACATAATCAAATTGTGATCCATCTGCAATAAATTTGTATTTAATTCTTTTTGCATTTTGGATAGATAACCTTTGGTTTGCTTCATTTTTTTTTCTCCAATGAAATTGTGTGAAGCTGTATAATAAGACTGAAATGACAAATTACTTAAATTATAAGGAAGAAAAATAAGCAAAGAAAAATAACACTAAGAATTCTTCTTTCTACAATGTATTCCAGGAAGTAACGCCATCAACACTCAATTTGGTGAATAGTAAGAGCTACCATTTATCTAACATTTTAAGCTTTGCGAAGTGGTCTGTTCTCATGATGACTCTGTGGAGTAAGCACTAAGGGCATTATCATCTTGGTTTCACAGATGAGGAAACTGAGGTTGAAATAATGGTTAAATGGCCCAGGATCACACAGTAAATACCAAAGGTGGCATTTGAGTCTGGGTCTCGCGCAGGTTTGGTGTCTCTTCCATTAGAGCTTGCTGCCTACATCTTTGGAGTTAATTTCTTTATGAGACTGCTGGGAAGGTCTTTTATCTCAGAAACAGAGGTTTTCGCCCAAGAATTGGGTAGGAGAGTATTCCAAATTAGTCAATAATTCTGGAATTGGGTATGTGGAAGCAGGGTCTGTGAAATTTACCCTGAGGAAATTTCCTAAATGAAGAAAAGATGGGATATAGCTTTGATTTTAATAAGCATGTTCTATTTTGGGGCATGGCTATTTCTGGGCATATTTATGTTGTTAATCACTCTATTTTGCCGTTCAAGGAAGAAAATAAAGAATATCAAAGGCATTTAGATCTCAGTTGTCCATCACTCTGGATAGCACCCAAAGGACCAAAACAATTGCAACATGGTTTCTCTCAGATTTCTCCAGGGTTCTTTTAATCCTTCAATGCCTAGATGGAAATGAGTATGAGGATCCAGGGTGACCAGGTTTGTGTTGTGTTACCTTTTCAATGTCATTCTACTATTATTGATTATCATGGAACACATTAAAAATGTGTTGAATTTCTTGAGTTTCTTGAATTTCTATCATTTTGTACTCTAATATAGTAGAAATGGTAGATTTAGTTCACAGATCCTTCAACTCAACCTATCGAATTTTACCATAATTGAATTTATTGTGCAGCCAGCAGAATTCTAAATTAATTGGTCTGACCATTTAAGAATCTGACTCCAGAAGCAGTGTGGCATAGCAGAGTTAGTACTGAACTGAGACTCAGAAAGACCTGCTTATCACTTCAGACACTGCCTAGCTGAATGGCTCAGGGCAAGTCACTTGTCTATTTAAACCTCTGTTTTCCTCATCTGTAAAATAAAGATACATTAGAAGCTCCGGCACAAAGCCAGTATAAGACGCACATGAGACAATGCGTATAAAGTACCTTGTAAACCTTAAAGTTCTATGTAAATGTGTGCTATTATTGGCCATGAGTATTTGTAGACATGTCCTTGTAAGTTCATAAATATGCAGTTTGGGCAGAAACCCAGTTTTTCAGTTCTGGTTTATGACTTCATGTTACTATTTCCTGAAGGTTTTCATATTTTAATTAAAAAATTATGCTGTGGGTTTCAAATATTCCATTTTTAACAAGGTAATACCTGGGCTGTCTTACAGTGTGCGTGAGCTAATGCTATCCAACCTAGCCTTGGACTGTTGGAAACTATAGTACCAGAAAATGTAACCCTCTCCTCTGCTCTAGAACCCTCTACCATACAAAGGCAAGGGATAGAGTGACCAGCCTGAGAACCTAAAAAAACACAGCCTGAGGTCAAGTGCATTCCCAAAGGGTCAACAACTCATAGATCTACTGAAAGTGATTTATTTCTTTTCTGTGAATGTGAGATGATTAATTGTTCTTGTTGGTAGGAAGATCTATTTATTAACATTTTAATGCTAATATTAACTATTCATTATCCCTTCAAAGTTTGCAAAACACATTACAGACAGTCTCTCAGTATATGTACTACTAGGAAGTAGGTAAAACAAGGAGATCAATCAATCATTCATTATTAAGTTCCAGGTAATGTGGAACTTAATAATGTGGAATAATATTATTCTCCAGATAGGACAGATTAGGGAATGTAGGGTCCAAAAGGTTAAACCACTGGCTCATAGTCACAGAACTAGCAAGCTACATGGACAGGCCACACCTGTATTTAGTTCTGGTTGCCACAGTTTAAAAAGGACATTTTCAAGCTGTTGAAGGTCCAGAGACTAAACAACAAAAAAGCCTGAAGAAAAGGTTCAGAGGTGACATTCACTTCTTTCCCCTGGCCAGCCTGGATGACCAAATCCAAGGGACTCTTGAATTCCTGGTATTATATCAACCCATCCCAACTCCTTCTTGATGGAGGGAGGAGGAATGGGAGAAATCACTGTTTTATGCATAATTATTAATTTGGTTTTATTTGAAAAATCAAAATTAAAAATAATACCAACAAATCAGACAACCCAAAGGGTCAGATAGGATTGGAAAATTGATACTCATTTTATCAGAGGAAGATGGCATAATGGATAGAGCCCTGGACCTGGAGTCAGAAAGACCTGAATTCAAATTAAGTCTCAGACACTAGCTGTGTGACTTTGGGCATGTCACGTATGCTCAGTCTGCCTCAGCTTCCTTTTCCATAAAGCACCTTGAGGATAAAATATTTGTAAAAGACCCTACAAACCTTAAAATGCTATATAAATGTTGTCTTATTATTCTTGTTCCATTTGGCCCTGGAGGGCAGAACTAGAAACAATTAGGGAAGCTGCCAAGATGTCAATCAGGGACATTTCCTCATAGTTAGAGCTGCCTCAAAGGGGAATGGGCTGATTCAGGAACTGTTAGGTTCTACCTCATTGGAAGTCTTCAAGCAGAGACTGGATGACCATTCTCTGACAATGCTATGGTAGGAAACCTTTCTTTACTCTCTGTATTGGACCAAATGACCACTGAGGTCTCTCTAAAATTAGGTGATTTTATCTTTTTTTTTTTTTGAAGTGCCAGAGGCAAGATCTGAACCCAGGTCTTCCTTACTCTATCTATACTCAACACTCTATCCACTAGACACACTACTACAAATATAAATAGAATCAAATAAAATTCACTTTTAAATGTGATTTTTTTTTAAGCCCTCCTTCTTTAAACGGCAGAATTGAAGTATGTAGTTCTCTCATTGAGCTCGTATCCACTTACCAAGAAACTGGTTTGAATGAAAGACTTCTTAAAATCTTTTCCTGAGGCATTAACGTATGTGTGACTTACAAAATGAAACTATTAATGTTTTGTTCAGCTGCAATAAATTACAAGTGTGTGTTGGTTTAAGAAAGGATAGAATAGAAGCTGGTAATTTTATGTTATTCGTCCTTCATTTTTGAAGAGAAACAAAGACATCATGGAGTGATGTTTTGATTGTATGTGATTAGATAGATAATTTGAACACTATAATTTCCTATTTTGTAATTAAAGAAACCAAGGATAAGTGAGATTAAGCGTGATTTTGGGCAGGTCATCTAATCTCTCCATGCTTCAGTTTCTGAATTTCTAAAACAGGGAATTATAATACTTGTGTTACCTGTCTGGTAATAGGACCTGGAAAAGGCTTCAGCTAATGAATAATAGGTGTCAGAACTCGAACACAGTTCCTCTGACTTTAGAGCTATTTTTCTTTTTGCCGTACTGCCCTAACACATAATTAAGCAGTATATGGGATTATATTACTTACCAGTGTGACTAACTTGATATCATTACCTTCCACTTTGAGTATTTCTTTAGTTTTTGTAAAACAGAATATCAGCAGCTTGACATGAGGGCTTTTCTTTAAAGAATTATGTGACCTGTATAGTACCCAAAATATAATATAGAGTAATATAAATATAATAAATATATATAAATATAATATAAATAATATATAATATTATATAATATAAATAAAATATATAAGTATAATAAAATATAGAGTAATATAAGTTTTTTTTTGATTTTCATCAACATTGTGAATATTACATCCAACTTCTCACTGGTCTTTCTGAGTTCTTATGGTTTCTCCAAAAGAAAATGAAGATGATGGATTGGATGAGTAGAAGCAGATGGCAGAAACATAGAAGTCTCTGGAAAAGCATTTAGTGACAGATTAGATGCATTTTGTGACTGGGGAAGCCCTGAAAAATCTCTAGGTAGGGAAGAAACTGAAAGGGAAGTACAAGTTAGGGGTCAGAATCAAGTGAGAAGATATTGTGCTCAGTGTCCAGGAAGCATTAATAAGGTAATACCTAGGCTCTCTCACAGTGTGCTTGAGCCAATGTTATCCAACCTAGCCTTGGACCATTGGAAACTATCATACCAGAAAATGTAACCCTTTTCTCTGTTCTACAACTCTCTGCCATAACAGAGGCAAGGGGTGGAATGACCAGCCTGAGAACCTAAAAAACCACAGGCTGAGGTCAAGTGTATTCCCAGAGGGCCAACAGCCCATAGACCTACGGAAAATGATTCATTTTATCCCAGTAAATGTGACATGATTAACTGTTCTTGTTGGTAGGATGGTCTGTTTATTAACATTTTAATGCTAATATTAACTTTTCAATATCCCTTCAAAGTTTACAAAGCACACTACATGTAATCTCTGTTGACTTTCTCCATCAACTCAGAACCAGGAAGTAATGGCATAGCTCTTGAAAAACATACATTAAGGTTATGTGCCTCATCGCTTCCTTGATGAAAGGCATAAGGGAAAATGTTGGAGAGGCTTACAGAGTTCTAGGGAATAAAAACAAGAAGGGAGTCAGTGTTGTTGGGTAACTTGTCCTTGTGACCTGTGACCTGTCTCAGGTACTTCTGTGTGAGGGCTGTGGTTAGGACAATTTTCTTTCTTCCCATCCTTGTGCTCTGGAATAATGATGGAAGGATGGAGGACTGTTCTTTGTTAAGCACTAGAGGAACAAAGATAAGAAATGAAAATAGTATCTGACCTCAAGGAGTTTATATTCTGTTATGGATGGAATCAGCATGTACACAAAATATAAAATACATACAAAATAATTTGGGGGGAACACTAGTACCTGGGAGAGAGGAGATATTTGGGAAACTATTTTTCTTTTTGGAGAATTTTTGTGGATTTAAAGAAAATTTCAAATACTGAAAAGGTTTTCTTAGCTCTTTGGCACTCCCTTACATTTATGCCCTGCCCCTATTCCCCCAACACAGCTCCAATTCCCATATTAGGTTTGCTTTAAAAGGCCAGCAGTCCTCAAAGACAGGTATATTCGAATTAAGTTCCCAGAGACAAGGCAGCTGAGTCTACAGCAGTCAGATCTATATGGACAGTCCCATTACTCCTAATCACCTGGCACCAATCCCAGCACACAAGACATTTTTCTGTGGAACTGAACTAATTCTTTTATCTTTAGTCCATTTTCCCTACAGAAACCTCCACACCTAGCCATCAGTAACCAAGGATTACAGAAAGAGGGCATAGAGAGCTAACTGTTTAAACTAAGGTTTGAAGAAAAACAGGAATTCTAAGAAGAGAGGAGGGACAAGCCTTCCAAGCCTGGGTAGAGCAGAAATGAAACGTTGCGTCCAAAGAACAGCATTTTTCAACCATTGTTATATTAATTATTAATTATTATTAATTAATCATTTCCCAGCTTTTCTCTTAAGTGTAATTGTGCTAAGAGGGAATCATCACGGAATGACTATATTGGAAAGCCATAGGAGAGGTAAGAATTACAAAGGATCCAATTTACCAAAATGGAAAAAAAGGAAGTATATAAAGCAAACCGAGCAGAGGTGGGAAATAATTCTTGACTCTTTTTTTTGCAGGGCAGTTGGGGTTAAGTGACTTGCCCAAGGTCACACAGCTAGTATTTATGTTAAGTGTCTGAGGCTGGATTTGAACTCAGGTCCTCCTGACTCCAGGGCCAGTGCTCTATTCACTGCACCACCTAGCCCCCCCTAATTCTTGACTCTTTAGCTAGATCTTTTGTTTATAGCTACTTCAAGAATAATCACAATTATACTACTAGAATCACTGCAAAGATGATAGAAAATGAGCCTGTATCCTAATACTTTCATCCAATTCCAAAAAATGGTCATTTTATCTACCTGGACAATAGGCCTAACAACATTAAACAAGAAAGAATTAACAGTGTGATGACCTGTCCCAGGACAATTTCTATTTGAGTTCCATTGAAATAAGTAAGCTGTGGAAAAAATTCGTCTTTACATTGAATTGAAATCTTCCCTATAACTTTCAGCCTTTGATCCTAGTTTTGACCTCTGGAACTAAAGAAAGTTAAGTTTAATTATTCTTCCTGAAGAATATCCTTCTAAAATTAGAAGATAGCTCTCTTGTTAACTCCTGCTCCCAAGTCTTCTCAGAATTGAATACAATGTTCTGAGCATATGACCAGTGGAGAGTGTAGTAGAAATATCAGCTCATTTTTCTGGATACATTTCCTAACATGGTAGTTCCTTATGCCAAGGAAATCACAGGTCCAGTGTTTATACTTTCTATCCCTAAAGTCCGAGATTACATTAGCAGAAATTGGGTTTGGGTGAGATTCCATTCATTGTCTCTAAGCTATGAAAGTAGTGTTCTTAACCTAATCTATGGGATTCAGCATTAGATACAGAGCTTGTGTAAATATTACTAAAGGAGGGTAATAGAAATATGTATGTATAGATACATATACACATGTGTCTGTACATGCATATATACATATGTGTGTATTGTATATAAATATATATGTATATGTGAGTACACACACACACAGAATTAAATCTTCTGATCACAGAGATCCAGTTTCATCCCAGAAGTTGTGTTATATTTGAGATTAAAGTAGAAAATCCAGAGTAATTTGTACAACTATCCTAAGAAGAGATAAAGAATGATTCACTACAGTGAGGGAACCGAGCAACATACTCAGTTCCTGGAAAGTAACCCATGAGGCAGCAAGTTTTTTCCTTTGGATAGAATTCCTGAGGCAGATGTTCTTCAAGTTCAGCCTCCTAAGAATCCCTCTGGGAAAGAGAGTAGTAACAAAAATAACATTTACAACAATGATAATATTTCATTTGATCCTCTTAACAACTCTGTGAGGTTGGAGCTATTATGTTTTATCCATTTCATAGATGATGAAACTGAGGCTGTTGACATCTATGAAGGAATAGCAACGTGAAGATTATATATTCTGCTTGTAAAAATCTGTTGTTAAAAATTGCATGGAACATACCCATTTGAAATAACAGGCTAACAGGCATATGTCAACTTGTGGTTGTGCTGCACTCTAGACGTTGCTAAATGGCTTTGGAACAATTTTTGTCAAACTTAAAGATTTAATGATTTTCCCTGGATCGTAGAAATAGCAAATGTCAGGGGCAGGATTTGAACCCATGCCTGCCTAATACCAAGTTCTGTGCTCTCTTCAAAACTATACCATCCCAAATTACCATCTGGTGCTTATCCAGTGGCTTTCAGGAAGAAAAGCATATTTGCTGAATGAGAAATAACCTAAGAAAAAGCATGCTAGAAATGACATGCATCAAATATTGAATCAATCCTTAACTATAGGGTTTATATAATTAACACCTTTCATTACGCAAGAATAAAACAATTCTATACATCCAGGATTTCATTATAGGATCTTACATAACACCATTTTGCCTCCATTAAAAAACAGAAAGAAAGATAAGTGGAGCCACAGGACAAACCTGCGTTTGATTTCCATAACCAATACTCACTAGCGATCAGTCTGTTGAAATGCTTCCAGTGAAAAAGAAGCTGAAGACTAGATTATATTTAAGCAAGTTTCCTGTCCGTTCTAAACCTTGTGATCTTACTTCATGAAGCCATCCAACTCCATTTGGGAATCAGTCCTTAATCCTCAGAGGGACTGACTAAAAGAACTGGTCAGTCAATCAGCATTTGCTAAACTCCTCCCATGTACCCTGCACTGTGCTAGGCATTGAGGATAACAACAAATATTCCAGAATTTCATTCAATGCTTATTTTGCTTTCATAAAAGAAAAATGGCAAACAGAGCCTTGGGACAATGCTAGGTTTAAGTTGCAACTCTAATGTTAATTAGCTGTTTGACAATAGGCAAGGCACTTAATTTCTCAGCATTCCATCTGTAAAACTGGCATTGTAATACCCATAAAATTTACCTCATCATTGTGAGAATCGAGTGACGCAATACGTGTAAAAAGTTTTGTAAACATTAATGACTCATCTAAGTATCATCTGCTATTATCATTATGTTTACATATTTTAAAAACAATAGAATGAAGAAGTATTAAAATCCTTCATGGTTATAAATTATCATTAGAGATCATTGAAATTACTTGAAAGACTTCCCCAAAGTACTTCATGGTACCAAGAAATTCCAATGTTAAGTTTACCCTATATTGTATAGCTAAAATTACTGTTACTGTTAGGCACTGTTCTCATGGAGATTATTAACTATTGTTTCAGTGGTCACCCATTTATAGAGCATTACTTTGCTTCCGCATCTCTGGCTTCTGTTGAAGCCCAGAGGAGATGCTACCTCTTTCCTTTTAAGACTAAGGAGAAAAGATAGTCTACTTTCTCTCTTTTTGCCTAGAGACTTTAGGTTTAAACATCAGTTCTTAAAGGATCTTAGCAACCCAGTATTACCCTAGAGATCAAAACTACTTGGTACTGGCTGAGGAATAGAGTAGTGGATCAATGGAATAGATTGGTTACACAAGACTCAGTAATCAATGACTATAGTAATCTACTGTTTGATAAACCCACAGACCCCAGTTTAGGGATAGGAACTCACTATTTGACAAAAACTGCTGGGAAAACTGGAATATAGTATGGCAGAAATTGGGCATAGACAATTACCTAACTCCATATACCAAAATCAAGTCTAAATGGGTGTGTGATCTAGGTATAAAGGATGATACTGTAAGCAATCTGGGAAAGCAAGGAATAGTTTACCTTTCAGGTTTATGGAGAAGGGAAGACTTTATGACCAAACAAGAGTTAAAGAGCATTATAAAATGAAAAATGGATAATCTTGATTACCTTAAATTGAAAAGTTTCTGTACAAACAAAGCCAATGTAACCAAGATTAAGAGGGAAGTGGGAAACTGGGAAAGAATTTTTACAACCAGTATCTCTGATAAAGGCCTCATTTCTAAAATATACAGGGAATTGAGTCAAATCTATAAGAACACAATTGATTCTCCAACTGATAAATGGTCCAAGGATATGAACAGGCAATTTTCAGAGGTAGAAATTAAAGATATCTATAAGCATATGAAAAAATGCTCTAAATCACTATTGATTTGAGAAATGCAAATCAAAACAACTCTGAGGTGCCACATCTCACCAGTCAGATTGGCTAAGATGACAAAATAGGAAACTGACAAATGCTGGAGAGGATGCGGAAAAATTGGAACACTGATGCATTGTTGGTGGAGTTGTGAACTGATTCAACCATTCTGGAGAACAATCTAGAACTGTGCCCAAAAGGCTGTCAATAATTGCATGCCCTTTGACATAATACCACTTCTAGGGCTGTATCCCAAAGAGATCATGGAAGTGGGAGGAAGATCTATATGTACAAAAATATTTATTGCAGCTCTTTTTATGGTGGCAAAAATTGCAAATTAAGGGGATGCCCATCATTTGGGGAATGGCTAAACAAGTTGTGCTACATGAATGTAATGGAATACTATTGTGCTGTAAGAAATGAGGAGCAGATGGAATTCATATTTACCTGGAGAGGCTTATACAAACTCATGTTAAGTGAGAAGAGCAGAACTAGGAGAAATTTGTATACAATAACAGACACAACATACGTGTGACGACCAACTTTGTTAAACTGGACTCTTCTCAGCAACGTAAGGTTATAAGACAACTCCAACAGACTCATGATTGAAGGAGATATCTACATTCAGAGAAAGATCTAGAAAGAACAGAATTTAAATGCAGACTGAAGCAAACTGCACGCTCTCTTTCTTTTCCACGTTTGGTTTTGTTTCCTCTTTCCCATTGTTCATTCCATCAGTTACAACCCTTCTTTACAACTAGATTAATGTCTAATGTGAAAGTATTTGCAGTTCCTATACTTGATTGCATGCCACCATGGAGGGGGGGAAGGGAGGAAAGGGAAAAAATTTGAAACTCAAGGGATTGTGGAACTGAATCTTCTAAACTAAAAGTAAACAAACAAATCAATTAAAATAAAACAACTCAACTGCTTTCTTTCTTCCTCATAAGAACATCCAGTCAGTACTCAGAATCCTAATTTTGCCGGGCGTTTTCTCTTCAGAGGTAGATTCTCCACCTGTAGAGCTCCAACTCTGAGAAGCCCGAACAACCATCCAGGTAGAGTCCGCAGCATTTACTTTGTCTTTTGAACTGTTTATATATGGGATTAAATCCAAGCCCCTTATCCTAGACAACTCTCTGATGTGTGACTAGAAACTCCCAAGATGACCCAGCCTTCATCCTAAACTCCTCCTTCTTGTTACCAGAGATATCTAGCCCAGAGTCAAATCTTGTAATTTTCCTTATGTTTTTTGACTGCATCCCATTCTTTCTACTCACAGAGCTCTCACTCTTCTTCATCACCTCTTACTTGGACTTTTGCAATAGTCTTCCAATTCTAAGTCATCTGAGCTGTATAATAATAACTAAGCATTTACATAGTGCTTTAATGTTTGCTACATGTTTTACAATTATCTTCTCATTTTGCCCTAACCACAACCCTGGGAATGGTGCTGATATTATTCCCATTTTACAGATGAGGAGATGGAGGCAGACAAATGGGAAGAGCCCAGGATCATACAACTAGTGAGCGTCCGAGGCCAGATTTGGACTGTTCCTCATTCAAGATCCAGCATGTATAACTGCCTAGACTGTCGAGAAAGCTTAGAATGAGTTGGGAATCATTAACTCTATTCCTTTAGAGAACCACCAGACCTTACTATCATCCCCGTCAAGTTATCCTAAGGTGTCCCGGCCTTAATCACCTTGTTTTTATGTCATTTACTGCCCCCTCACTGTCATCTGACAATGAAGCAACCAAAGGACACTTAGGGCTTCCCAACCATCCTTAAGAACAGGGACTGACTCTCTAGCTTTTTCTATTTGTGTCCCCAACAATTAGTAAAGTGCTTGAAATAGTAAGTGATTAATAAATGTTTTATCATTTGTTCATTCATTCAGTTAATCAATAAACATATTATTAAGTACCTACTATATGTCTAACAGTTGATGATGATGGTGATACTGCACCACCGAGCTGCTATATTATAATCTGCATTTTTCCTGGTGTTTTTAAGATTTGCAAAGCACTTT
Organism: Pseudocheirus occidentalis; assembly: GCA_028646575.1. NCBI lineage: Eukaryota > Metazoa > Chordata > Mammalia > Diprotodontia > Pseudocheiridae > Pseudocheirus > Pseudocheirus occidentalis. The sequence continues at coordinate 159,480,818 of CM053600.1, read as the reverse complement.
ACATAATTATCTCATTTAATCATAACAACAACATTATCGTCATTTTAGATATGGGGAAACTGAGGCTGAAAGAGGTTAAGTAACTTGTACAAGGTCACACAGTTAGTAAGTGATTGAGGCAGGATTCGAACTGATGTCTGCCAACACACTAGCAACTAAGCCACCTGGGCGCCTCAAGCTGATCTCTTGGCATATGGAAAGAGTTTTTAAAATTATAAAGAGACAGAGAAAGAAAAGCGTAAGTCTATTAATTCACCAACATCTATCAATAACCCCCAAATTGGGTTTGCTTTAAGAAGCAAATTGTTAGTATTTACTCATTTTATCTAACAAGAACTTTAAGCATCCTTTTTTTGGTATGATCTAGATGAGATTAGTCATCAGCTAAATAAGCACAATGTCAGACAGATCTTAATTGGAATCAGCGACATAGCATAGTCATTTCCTATTTTCTCTACTAATCCAATTAATTTGAGAGGCTGAAGTACAACTTATATTTGGAGACCTATCTATCCATACCTGAACAGAAATCCCCTTTATGCCATCCCCACGAAATTATATAATTTTTGTTTGAAGACCTCTAGTGGGTTTAGAACTCTCAAAGGAAATATTCTTTACTCACTCACTCCTGAGTCAGCCCATTGACCTTTTGGGTAGTTCTAACTGGTGGCAAGCCTTGACTCACAATTTACCAATAACCATACATAAGAACGCATCATATGGCATTTACCCTGAATCACACCTGTATCTATTGACTCTGGTTCCTCTTACCACACATAATCCAATTATAAACCTTTATCAGGGTGTACCCCCATTATATATAGATCCTTATACTTCATATACATATATAAAAGTCATCTACACTTGAATGTATTATGGATCAAATTTGTTTTCTCACTGTTTACTTCTATACTCATTTTGGAATTCATATCATCATAATCAGTAGGAAGGCAATGAGATGTCAGTGACCTGATTTTCCTAGGTCAAATGTCACCATGAGAACAAAGTGTTGCAGGTTGTTTTTTTTTTTTGATATGAGGTTGATCCATAAGAACTAGCTATCATTTAAGGTCATATGCAATTATTGGTAGTTGGTGAGGTCTCATGTTAAATGTGTCTACCTATGGACTTTACCATGTACCAGAAGAACAAGGCAGGCTGGAAAAATGTTTTTTAATAGCAACAAAAGCTTCTGGCTTCCAGAGGTTATTTTAAGCTGAAGGATTCTCTCTCTCCCTCCCTCCCTCCCTCCCTCCCTC
>CM053600.1:159458940-159479059 GCA_028646575.1 Pseudocheirus occidentalis | reverse complement strand
CTCTCTCTCTCTCTCTCTCTCTCTCTCCCCTTTCTGTTTTCCATATATAGCCCAAAGCATGCATGTTCAGGCTTGTGAGATTATATGTGAATACTGAAAGGAAAGGTGGAAGGATGTCAAAGAAGTTTTGTCTCCTTCACAATGTTTCCTAAGACCGCTCCTTTCCATAGTCTCAGGGCTGTGGAACCAGAACTTTCCCTGCTTATGGAAGGTCACTCTAGCCTTTCATCCTCGGAGACATTGGCACTATACCGTAGCAGGGTTCCAACAGCCACTAACAATTCTTTGATTTTCACTATTTATGGGAAAGGAAAGGTTGCTAGATGAGGAATAAATATCAGGTTTTTTTCTTCTCTCAGAAGGAAATAAATGGAGGTAGAGCTCAAAGTGTAAACACCTTTGATCATTCTAATTTCTTGAGCATTACTTTAAAAATGAAACCACTCAAGACTCCAATAAAATTTCTAGTATTTTTTCTTTTCTTTTTCATTATATTGAGGAAAAGTAAAAGGATAAAAGGACTTCCTTCAACTGTGCTGACTGTGCTATTTAGATCAAGAGAATTCTGATTATTGGAGTAACTTAGGACAAAAAAAATATGTTTTGAGGCCTGAATTATCTGGTCTCACTGTCTTTACTGATGGGAAAAAGTAAAGATAAAATTTCCACATGTCTTCCTGCTGTACAAACTTAACATCATAAGTAAAATGAATGAAAATGCTTTTAAGAAAAATTAATCTCATCCTTTCCAATACTGGGAAGACTTGACACCAAACACATATAAATGGTAAATATTTTCCTTTAATATTAACTTTCAAAACTGAGAATTATGAAATGAATTTGTATAATTGGGGTTCCTCTCTTTACCCACCTTAGGAGCTATTTAGGAATAATAGAGTCTACATTGGGATGAAAAAGAATAAAGCATATTCTCCTTTCAGATTTTTAGTATTACATAAGAAATTTTTTTTAATACTTTAAAGGTCCTTGATCTTTTTTCCATGAATACTTCCTCCTCTAAAGTAAATTATAACAGAACCCTTAGAGGATGCAGTAACTAAAAACCCTTATTACTACTATGGAAAATTTCTGAAGTTGGGCTAGCATTTGGATGCATACACGCCATTTTTTGTGCATTATTCACTCTTGGTTCATACTTCTGTCTTATTGACCCAATTGAGATGTTTTCTCATCTGACTTACATATCAATTTTTTTCTTTTTTCTCAATAGAAGGTTAGAATCTTGGATCATCTCTCTCCAAGATGATTATGCCACTCAGGAACTCCTCTTCTCTCTTGAGAAGGTTAGGTCCCCAACTTTGAAACTTGTGCTTGTAGGAATCAATTCCAGGGCTAGCATGTGAGGCACAAAAATACAGTGGAAAGAGGATTGACACTGGATTTAATGGGTCCAGAAAGCTTGAGTTTAAACTCTGCTTCTGATGCTTACTACCAATATAAGCTTGAATAAATCATTTAAATTGGATTTAAATAATTGGAAAATGGTTCAGTGTCCTCATTTGTAAAATGAGGAAGTTAGACTATATGGCCTTTGAGGTCCTTTCCAGCTCTAAATCTGTGATCCAATTGCTCTGTGATTGGGATTTAGGAACACTTACTATTTGGCTGCATAGTACCCCCCTCCTAGAAACATGTGGTAGAGAGTATCTGCAGTTTCAATATACCTCTGATATTGTCCCTCCAAGACTAGGTACATGAATTTGGAGTCCAGGCATTGAATTCTTGTGTTGAAGTTTTTAACAATAAGAGCCATTTCTCAATTAGTAAATGATCAAAAATTTAAGAACAGGCAGTTTTCAGAAGAAAAAAAACCAAAGCTATCAATAGTCACATAAAAAAATGCTCTAAATCATTATTAATTAGAGAAATGCAATTAAAATAACTCTGAGGTACCACCTCACATCTATCAGATTGGCTAACATAACAGAAAAAGAAAATGATAAATGCCGGAGGGAATGTGGAAAAATAGGCACACCAATGTACTGTTTCTAGAGTTGTGAACTGGTCCAACCATTCTGGAGAATAGTTTGGAACTATACCCAAAGGGCAATGAAACTGTGCATCCCTTTTGATCCTGCAATACTCCTAATAGATCTGTATCCCAAAGAGATCAAACAAAAGGAAAAAGAACCTATTCGTACAAAAATCAACTATAATAGCAACAAGTAAAGACTATGAAAGGGAGAAAGTGAAAACAGATTATGATTGGGAGAATAGGGAAGGACAGAGCCTAGAGGCAATGGTTAAGACAAAGAATAGGCTCAGGAAGAGTGAGGCAGAGGGAGGAAATAGAAAGAAAGGAGCTCAGATTATATTCAGAAAGGAGAATTTCAGTGATCAAAAGCATGGAGGTGGCAGGATTATGGGTCATGTTGAAATCTAAGTGTTGAGCAACCCATGCAGGTGACTGAGGCAGTCTGAGGTTATGGTCATAGGAATTGAATTCAATAAAAGGTCAGGGTGTTTGAGGAGATTTGAAGATGGAGATAGGACTTGGATTGGAGAGAAAGGCAACATGGCAGTTACTAAAATCCCTAAGAAAGGAGGAAGAGTGTGCTGGAGGTCTGTAGATCATAGGAACAAAGATTGGACTGTGTCCTAAGTAGATAGACTAAACTTTGGAAGAAGAGAGGTTGCTAAATGAAATGGCAGTGGGGGACAGCAGCTTATCAACTACTCTTTCCATTCTAGTTTGTTGGGCTAGGGATAAGAAGGAAGGGATAGTAGAAGAGTCACCACTAGAAAGGATGGCCAGTGTCTTCCAGAAATGGTCAGGTTTTGATGAGTTCACCAAGATGAGAAGAGTTTAATTGGAATAAATAAACACCTCTTAATGGTACAGCTTTAGTTAATGGTGGAGCTGGGGGTAGGGAGTATATGGAGTATACAATGGAAAAAGCAGGCAGAGAAGGAAAGGCACATTGGAGGGATAAGACTGAGGTGGTTTGGAACAAGAATAAAGGAAAAGGAAGTGGTGGGAGGTGGTGGTGGAAGGAAAGAGACTTTTGCTTCTGGAAGACAATGTCTCTGAATCTCAATTAGGGAAGCCACAAGTGCAAACTTTCTGGTCATATGTACCAGTTGTTTGAAGTCTTTTGCTTCTAGGACACTGTGATAGAGGTATGTTCTCTATCTAACACCAGGGAACTAAGTATTGGGGAGGTACAGAATTTAAGCTACAATCTGGGCCCACCAGTGCCAAACTGAATTAAAATATGGCACCTGATCAGTAATTATGCCCCAAGAGGTCTGGGAAAGAAGGTACATGCAGAAGATTGATAAACATATTGAGCATACACTCAACCTTGCCTCTCTGTCCAGGTGTTTAAGGATCTTTTCCTCTTAGTTGTCTGAGGCTTAGGTTAAAGGAACATTAGGCTCTTACCGGTACCTCAATCTTTCCAGCTTAAGGTGTGGCATTTGAGGCCCAACCCTAGGACAACAGCAGGTTTTTGGCTCAGACTCCGGGCTTCCTGGGAATCAAAATGTCCTGTGGATATTGCTAGAACTGGGAATAAGCAGAGGCTGGTGAGGAAAGCAAAGAACAATGAAAAAGGGGTGATTTTTAGTCATATGAGAAGGAAAAGGAGAATCATGAGAGGAGTAAGAGCATTTCACTGGATAAAGCACCTGACTTCCACTGAGGATGGAAAGAAGGCTGAATTGCCCAGCTCTTACTTTGCTTCTGCTAAGAAAAATGACCTCTGGACTGGAAAGAACAGAACAAGATTTGTTCATAGGAAATTAATGCTAAAGATAAGTAGGGAGATGGTAAGAGAGGACCTATTTGCTCTTGATGAGTTCAAAGCACCTGGCCCAGTTGAACTACATCCAACAACAATGAAAGGCCTAGAAGATGTGAATCTTAAACTGTTGTCACTGATCCTTAAAAAAACTGTAAAGAATTGTAGATGATCCACAAGATTTGAGAAGGACAAATGTTGACCTTTCTTTCTCTTTTTTTTTTTTTAAGATTAAAGACTATAATAAAAATTATAGGCCAGTAAACTTGGAAAAATTCTAGAACACCTTACAAAAAATTAGCAAACACCTAGTAAAGAAAGCTATGATCTCAAAAAAGCCACTGGTCAAACCTCATTTCCTTTTTATGGCTATATTATTATTAGATTGGTGAGATGCAGTGTGGAGCAATGGATAGAGAGCTGAAGTCAGTTTCAAGAAGACGATCTCAAGTCCTATCTGTGTGACTCTGTAGAAGCTTATTAGCACGTCCACAACCCAGACAATTTTCTCTTAGTTGCAAAATAGTTGCTCATTTGAACTAGAGGGAATTTCCTCACTGGGAGCTCCTTGTATAAATGAAATCACAGTACAAACACACACACACACACACACACACACACACACATACGTGACTAATAGATCTGGGTCGTTCCATATCTCTAGTTTACCTAGATTTTAGTAAAGCATTTGACAAGACCTTTCAAGATGTTTCAAGTATTAGTTAAACGGATTCAGAAGTGGGTGAATGGCTCATGCAAAGAGTAACCATTAATGACGTGATGTCAGCTAGGACTCCACTGGAGTCCTTGCAATATAAAAAGCAGTAAGATGGAAAGCAAAGAGCGCTGGACTTAACTGTAGAGTGTTGGGGTTTTGAGTCCCAGCTCTACAGCTAAGGGCTATGCAACTAACTAGTGGCTGAGTCATTTTGGGTAATTCAATTCAATGAGCATTTTTAAAGCACCTACTATGGCACTGTGCTAATTTCTGGGAATATAAAATTTTTAAAAATGAAATAGTCTTCCCTGCTCTCAAGAACATTATATTTTATTGCACATAACAACATCTACTCAAATAAATAAATAAATACAAAATACATACAAAGAATCTATCAAGTATTGTAGGGTGGGGTGAGATCAAGACACTAGTTATTAGGACAGATCACTTAATGTCTCTAGAGGTCAGTTTCCTTATCTGTAAAATAAGAAAGTTGGAGTAAATGATCTCCAAATTCCTTTCTGGTTCTAAATTTTGGCAGAACTTCATTTCATCTTTGAAGTCTAATTCTGCTAGTTTTAATTTGAGATGTTTCATTCAAAAAATAGGGATAGATGATGACAGAAACATAGATAGATAGATAGATAGATAGATAGATAATAAATAAACTCTCTTTAAAGACACTTTATATATATATATATATATATTTTTTTTTTTCTGTGATTTGGTAGATTGAACCCCAGATACTTTATACATTTTGTAGTTATTTGGAATGGGATTTTTTTGGTATTGTCTCTTAGATTGTGTAATTTATTATATAGAAATGCAATTGACTTTTGAGGGTTTATTTTATAGCCTGAAACTTTGCTGAAGCTGTTGTCTTGTTAGTATCTTTACTAATTGTCTAGTGTTGTCCAAAAATACCATCATATCAACAGTTAGAGAGTTTTAAATCACCTTTATCTATTTTTATGCCATTGATTTTTTCCCCTCTTGTCTTATTGCTGTTGCTAGCATTTCCCAAATAATATAAAATAATAATGGGGACAAGAGGCAACCTTGTTTTGCTCCCTTATTTATTGGAAAAGGTTTTAATGTGTCTCTAGAACTGCATATGATGCTTGCTTTTGGTTTTAGATAGAGCTTTTTATGATGTTTAAAAAGATTCCCCATGCCTATATTTTGTAGAGTTTTTAGCATGTATGAGTGTTGTACTTTCATAATCAACTCTCAACATAGACCGATATCCTAATGGAGGAGGAATTAGTTGTTCCACCAAGTCTTCCACTGGATCTGTTGCTCTTTCTACAACTGGCCAGACATGTCAAGAATGAACCTACCCCTCAGTCATAAGTTGCATTAAGGACTGAAGAAGATTCATGAGAACTCTAGTTCTTATTATCAGTCTTGATTCTGGTCAGCCCAAGAGATCTGAATTTTCCCCCCAACTGAGTTGAGTTAAAATGCTCTATAACATTGAATCCATTTCAACTTCTGCAGGTATCAGCCACTCTCTGGGGGTCCTGAGAGAAAAATAATGAGCTTATTCTCTGAGGTCCTGACATACGTGTCATAAGCTTATTCTCCTCTTACTCAACAATATAGCCTTCTCTTCTTTATTCTGTCACCAAGTAAGTTAGCATTAATGAGTGCCTGTGAATTAATGGATACCATTGAGGGGATTTTAAAGCAATGACTTTTCAGTAAAAGTCTGTTGGGATGTATTTGAACAATTGTATTAATTTATTCTACTCAATGCCTTAACTGTGTAAACAGAATCTATTTTTTTATAAAGTTTACTTCCCTAGACATCAATACATTTTTTATCTTTAATAACAGCAACATCAATAAAAGCTGCCAAAATCATTCATGTCTAATTGGGTGGCTTCTCTCATTGTGACAATTCATACATCATTTTCAAGTTCAAAACAAAGAAATATCTTTCGTTTTTTGGCTTGTCTTTAACCAACATTATTCCAGAGAACTGAATGTTTGAGTGGGATAAGACGCTGTGGGGAGACTTTATGACACGTATAGCAAACACCAAAGTCAGGGGCCAGAGCTACTTGAACTAAGTTTCCTTCTTTATTTAAGGAACACCTTACCTTCTATAGAAAGGCAATCATACTCATCACAAAATGCAATGATAAGCTGCCAAGTAACCCAACTCTGCATGACCTTTTGGATTAGAAACCGAAAAAGAATATCATAGATGATATGAATGACAGGGAGAATGTGACCACAAATAAATGACTGTGTAAAGGAAATGGTGTGTTTTAGAGTTGGACAAACCTGTTCTTTGTTTTGCACATGTGCCGGGACTCCGCTTGTGCTTCTCAAAACAAAGAAGGGCACTTGTTCCTGATCAGCCAGCCTATTTAATTTCCAGGATGAAATATTATGGATCTGATTTTTCTACTGCTCATTATTAAGTCAATAATAAACATGGTACAGGTACAGTCTTCCCATTTTTTGGAAGCTCCAATATATCTTTTCATGTATTGTTCTTTTCAGTCTATATTTCATAGAATTATTGTGAAGAGGAATAGTTTAGCTAATTTCATTTCCTTTTTTTTTTTTAGTTCATATACAGTTAAGGTTGGAAATACACAGTTTGGTGCTCCAGACTGGGAGCAATTAAAAAAAATGTCTGCTGAGGTCTATTCAACAGTTTTTGTTTTTTAAAGGTTTTGACCTTAGAGGATAAATATGACAATTGAGAGATGCCTTGTTCCCTAGACTCAGTCCAACTTATGGAATTTATAGAATATTTAAGCTAAGAAGGGTCTTAGAGAGCATCCAGAATGACCCCCTTCATTTACAGAACAATTCAGAGTATTTATTAAGTACCTACTACTATGTGCCATGGATGGTGTTAGATACTAGGGGTATAAATACAAAGAATAAAATAATCCCTTCTCTCAAGAAATTGACATTTCAATGAAGAGACAACGCTCCAGGGTGATTATTTCAACTCCCACTTGAATTGTTGAATTGAATAGACATAGCCACAAGTGGCTGTTATCCTGGGGAGAAAGAGTTGGGATGAAGATGGACCGAGAGGAAGTAAAAAATCCTCTGCATCCTTCAAAGCTCTCATAATCCTCCTCTGGCAGAGAGGAGGGAAGGGAGGGAAGGAAACCCTAGAATAAAGCACCTCACACCCCTTCCACCTCACACAAAACTTCCTTGAGGAGTGTTGCTGAAAGTTCTGTCTTGGATCACATTTGCTCCAGACCTTTGGGACAAACTGCCTTAATTAACTCTTAGATCAGGGATGGGAAACCTGTGACCTTAAAGACACATGTGGCCCTCTAGATCCTCAAGTGCAACCCTTTCACTGAATCCAAACTTCAAGAACAAATCCCCCTAATAAAAAGATTTATTCTGTAAAACTTGGACCCAGTCGACAAGTCGCACCCAAGGACCCAGAAAGCCACATGTAGCTTGCAGGCCACAGGTTCCCCAGCCACACCCTAACATGTCATAAAATTTCCTCAGCCAATCCAAACAAGCTTCCTATGCAATGTTACTCCGGTTGATTTTTGCACTTAGTTGAAAGATTTTGATTGATCAATTGAGACACGTTCTCACCTCCTTAAGGTATCACTTACCTTAAATGAAGTATGGTAATCGCGTTCTTCAGTTAAGTCCTATATCTCAATATCTCTGTCTCATAATACTTCACTTACTATTTCATATATAGAGCATATAAATATATAGAATAAAAATAAACAGAAAATAGCTATATATAAAATTAGGGAAAGAGGCAGGAGTGTGTTGGTAAATGTTTAATCTTTCACTTTGGGTGAGGGGGAACACATGCTAGACACACTACTAAGTTCAACATTTTCTGCATCACTTTTTAAAGTCTGGACAATCGCCAAGATGGTAAATCAAACTTTGATTTGTACTTTGTTGATTGCTGAAGTGTAAATGCCAATGACCTCCAGGAACTAGCTTGAGCTGGATCCAGCATGCCCCTGGAGGAAGAATACACAGATGAAGAAAGATCCCAAGAGATGGAGTAGATTATCCAAAGTCACCCTTTGGCATAGTGGGTGTTATTAGCTCTAGACTTGCAATGAGAAGGGAGAAGAGCTACACCCCAGTTTGGTGTTTTACATTTTGTCTCCCACTGCCTCACTCCCACATGATGGAACACATTTCCATCCTTTAGGTAGAGAGGTGGGGGCACAAGGATACAAAATGTGACATATGACACAAATGAGGTTGCTGGGTTGTTGGGTTTGCCTGGTTGTTTTTCTTTTTTATACAAGAGGATTTGACTAGGTTAGGGTATATCAGGAAATAAATTATTTTAAAAAACAAAAAATATAATCCCAACTCCTTTTTTTTTAATGAAGAAGCTAAAATGAAGGCTGGTTGAACTAAAAGAGAAATAAACAAGAAAGGGAAAGAATCCAGTAGTGTGAACATTTGGGGTCCTGAAGATTCCTGCTTTGGTCAAAGTGGTAAGAACCATAGGCCATCCATCTATGAGAATTCTGCCACATCACAGGAGCCACTTTATCCTTCCCTAGAGGAACAGTATGATACCAAATAAACATTCACAATCCCTGCTGAGGGAAAAGAGAAGGTTCCAGAAGGACTTAAAGAAAACTAAGCTGATTATTTCATATGACATTAGATACGTCAACCTAGAAACATCCCTACTCAACTATGATTCCTATACCCAATATGGCTCCAGGCAAATATTCAAGAAGGCAGCCTGTGGGAAATGAGCTAGCATTATGAGATAGAGCTAAAAGTGACTTGAAGCCACATAGAGATCATAGGTAGGGAAATTTAGAGACCATCTAGTCGAACCACCCCATTTACCAGATAAAGAACTTGAGGCCCAGTCAATGAAGTGAGTTCCTCAGGATCATACTGGTAGATAGCAGAGATGGATTTAGGATTAAATACAACCATTAGCATTCTAAATCCAGGGCTATTCTTACTGTATTGTATCACTTATCAGCTCTATATATCCCTCCTACAGTGTTTTTCCCTTTCATTCTTGACCTACTTCTAAGACTTGCCCTTTTATGTGATTTCTTTTCCCCTACAAAGCTACCCTTAATGCTTATTCTAATCCTGAACAAAATATTAGACCAGAGTTTACATATTGTGAGATTTAGGCCTGGGCCCTCAACTTACCTAGCTGGCTTGTATTAGGAATGACTGAAACTGGATTCTTACACAGTGTGTCCCAAAAGCTTGAGTTCAGTTTTTAGGTTTAATAGCAGGCAGGATGCAATGTGTCCAGCAGCTCCCTGAATGCACTAGGATGAGAATATAGATTAGCTCATTTTAAATGGAAAATCAAGGAAAGCATGTAAAGAAGGAACTTTCTGCCTTCTGCAAATCTGGAGTATTACCTTGGTGCCCTGTGGAATAAGAAGGAGGACATTAGGCAAATTAGTAGATGAGTTAACCCAACATTAATACTCAGGGAAACTAAGTTTCTAGCTCATTATATCTTATTTTTTTAAAATAGAAAATAACTTAATGTAGTTTTTGTGTAGCTCTTAATATTTTTAGGACATGATGCATAGAGGTCTTCAAGCAAAGGTTGGAAAGCCATTTGTCAGATATGTTGTAGGGAGATGGGGGAGGAACTGAATAGATGATCACTCAGGTCAACTCTTTCAATTCCGGAATTATTGATACATTGGAAAATGTATGGACTTAGTTATCTGCCAAAGATACCTAAATTTCAAAGGTATAAAATGCTATGGATAAAGCATATTTCAGAAGAGGACACATTTGAAGAACAGGGTTGTTTGTGTTTCCTGCAACTATTTTGGTTCATTTTGTTAGAGCTTATCTGTCATACATTTAAGTGGACTGAGGATGAGAGGGGCCTGGTTGGAAATAGTTGTTTTCCTGTTTTAGAATATGAATTACCAGCTTCTAATAGGGCAACAACTTTACTACCCAAAATTTACCAATCCACTTAAAAATTTCCTAATAAAATTCCATTTGATACATAAGTAATCTATAAAAACAAGAGTTTATAGACCCAGCAAGAAGGAATAATTAGCAAATTTGTGCTAGAGTTCTCTTGATATCTCTATTATGAAGGATAATTATTGTTTCTCTAAAAAATCATTAGCTTTAATTATCTGTATATACATATAAGTATAACTGTATTGGTATATACAAAAATACAATTACTTTAAGGTTTGCACAGCTACATATGTATTTGAATGTGTGTAATCTATATCTACTATATATGTAAAATCTATAATCTACTATACATATATAATCTATAATCTACCATATGTGTAGTTGTGTATGTACATACATGCATGCATGCATGCATGCATACTGCTAAGTGGCTGAAGCCAAATTTGAACTCAAGTCTTCCTGACTCCAGGTCCAACAGTCTGCAAAATTGTTCTTCTCTATAGTGAACATTAGTTTCAGTTCAGTCTTTAACCATCCTACACACATTGATTTTGCTTCATTATAATTTTCAGATATTTTTGCAATTGTCCAGGTACATAATATATGTAATAATGAAAGAAAATGTTTTATGTTTTCTTCACTGAAAGCATCATCAGACTTCATCAGGATAATGCTCAAAATTGAAAACCAGAGACATGAAAATATTATATGGTTGAATAAACAGACAAATTAATTGTACATATTTACCACATGAGATCCATAACCAATCAAAAGAGCTCAGCATAACTATCCACACAAGAAAAATCAAGTGGATAAAGAATGTTTATTGTTCAGACTATGATATTCAGCTCAATTCACAGAGTATATGCATATATGTGACATATATTACATATACATATATGTACATGTGTGTGTGTTTTATCTGTCTGACAGATATTGCAAAAGATAATGAATTGGTCCAGACCTAAAAACGAGAGCAAGCTTCATTACTTTTGAAAAATTGCAAAATTAAAGACCCTAAACTTCCCCCTGAAACAACAACCTTTTTTTAAACTTCAGTATTCTTCTAAAATTGCTGTATGACAGCAAGTCAAAGAATATTACTGAACTGAAGGTGGACATCGCCCAAAGTACATGGAGAAGCTCATAGGAGTTGTGAGGAATCTCAGGAGAAGCAGTGTTATAGACACTATCACTATCACAGATATGTATGATGAGGAGGGAGAAAAAGACCCAGCTGGCTACATAGTAGGAATAAGGGATAATGTATGTTCTCCACTGATATTTATACAGTGTCCAGAAAAATAGAGAATGATTCCCAACAGTTGATTGTTATCTCTGAGGTGAATTATAGAAACACAAAGTCAAGAGTTGAACAAGATATGGGTGAGGGTATCACTGGGGTCATGGATCCTTTGGGACATGGAAATTTTTTACAAATGATCTTGACTTCCAAATACAATTCATTCATGTTTTTCTTTTTGATTATAGAGAACTAGTATGAGATTTCCCATCAGCCCCTGGTAATCTGCCAACATGCCTGCTAGTCTTTCAGTCAAGTTGCTAATAAGACCAGAAATGGATCGAGAGGGAAAGGAAAATGGGAATCCCTGATTCAGAATTCTAGGTCTAGAAAGACCTTGGAGATGAGCTCATCCAAACCCTCATCTGTATTACAGAGGGGAACACTGAGACTCAGAGAGATGCAATAGCTTGGCCAAGGTCACATAGTTCATGAATGACAGCCTGCTCTTCTAGCTTCCCGATTCATTCATTCTAAGATGATTCTTTGAGGATGAAACAGCAGATGTTGAGTCCTATTTTCTGCTACTGATTTCTAATCAGCAATTCAGAATTTCAATTTTTTTCATACTTTGGCACTCATAATACATTAATTCATCTTCTAAAAAGAAACAAACCCAAGTCATGCTATCCTATACCTTGATACTCAATAAATAAGAAGCACTCACCTGTGCTGGCTGGCTAGGGAGTGACAGAATGCAAATATTTGTTTGACACTATTCTGAGAAAGAGTTCCCCAACATGTGAAGAGGCAGCAAGATGGTGCAAGAGATAGAGGGTTGGGCTTGGAGTCAAGAATATGTGTGTTCAAATTCTGACTGGCTAGCAGTGACCTAGAGGTAATGGTTACTTAACCTCTTTCAGGCTTGATTTCCTCATCTGTAGAATGGGGATAAAAATGGGACCTACCTCTCAGAGATGTTGCAAAAATCAATGAGACAATGTATATAAAGTGCTTTCCAGGCCATCAAGCATTACATTAATGCTAGCTCTTACATTAAAAAATGATCATGATGAGTTGGAAGGATAGATCATGAGAGACAGTAAAGAGATAAAATATCAAACCTTCAAATAGAAATTATTTGTAGAGATATTCAACAGGATTCTGTGAAGTGCCCTACTCTACCGGCAACCTTGTGATATCAAGAGAAAGCAAGTAAGGCTTTCAGCTCATTGGTGATTTTACTTGATGAAATGGGTGAGAATCACACAGGATGAGCAGGCACAGATGAGTTACCATCTGAATCTTTAGGGGAACACCCACTTTACTGAGATCATGGATCCACCTGACTATTTGAGCATACATGGTGCTATCAAAGGAAAATGATGAATAGCAAGATGTATTGCATATAGTAGAGGGTGGGGTAGTGTGGCCAAGTGTGAGGTGAGACTGTAATACAGGCCAAAAGTAGACACGAGATGTGCCTTCCAACTCAAAGGATGCTTCCTAACTGAGCGTGAGACAGATCCACAACCTTCTCCTGACTTTAGGTCAGAGAAAAGAGAAGTGAAAGGGATATGTCAGTTATAATGATATATGGGGAGATATGAATTTAAAGTATAAGGGGACAGAAAGCAGTTCTACTTTGCCCCAGGAATTAAAATTTTATGTGTGTCTCTGCAAATGTTTCCCCCCCCCCTCAGGAAGACTGACGTCAGGACCTGGAACATCAAAGTATTATAATCCCTACCAGGAAGCAGCCCAGAAAAACAGCTATTCATCCAGACAAAATATGACACCAGAAATATGAGTCTGAAAGAAATGACTGGAAGAGGAATGGTCAGAAACCTAGCTAAAATGGTTCTGGGAGGGGGGGGGACGGGTATTGAGTATTCACTCATAGAATAACGCATCCCTTCTTCTGAACGTTATTTGCAATAATATGCTTTATGGAAAAGATTGCTTCTAGAAAAGGCACATAAGAATAAACCCACACAACTCTCCCTCTCCCCCCCTTCTAATAACTTGTATTTGGCACAAATGGTTTATAATTCAGGAAAGGCAGACCAGATGCTGAGTCACTGCTGTGCTTAGGTCTTTCTTCTTTTTTATTAGATTGCCTCTCCATCAGAGCCCACGCTGTCACATCTCCTTTGCTCAGAGAACCTCGGGTTCTATTTTGTTCTCTGTCCAAAATCTTTTCAGAATGAGATTCATCCTCAGTTTCATCTGCTGCCCTATTGCCCCCACTCTGCAGATTTCAAGATAAACAATAGCCACACATTAATTCACCAAAACAGCTGGTTGAAGGAACTGTGGTGTTTGTTGTTTTTTTTCAAATGCTCATTGACTTTCAACAGATAAGAAAACTTAGACACAAAAAGAACTGATCAATGTAAACTCCAAAAAAGGAGTCAATGGGGAGCCCTAAGAAGTCATGATGTCTGGTACAGGGATTCTTACTCTGGCTGCAAAAAGGTATTCCTTCCTTGCCTTGATTCCTCCCCCCCACCCCCAACTGTCTTAGCTATCCATGGGATAACCAACAAAAAGAATCAGGCATGAATGGCTGATGGTTGATTCCTTTTCAATCTTTTTCCTTAGAAGTGGTCTTAATATATCCTTTGCTGGTACTTTGACCCAATGCTAAGGCTTGAAAACTAAAAGGAGGAGGGAGGGAGGGAGAGAGGAGAAGAAGAAGAAGAAGAAGAAGAAGAAGAAGAAGAAGAAGAAGAAGAAGAAGAAGAAGAAGAAGAAGAAGAGGAGGAGGAGGAGGAGGAGGAAGAGGAAGAAGGAAGAGGAGGAAGAGGAAGAGGAGGAGGAGGAGGAAGGAAGATGAAAGGAGGGAGATAAGGCAGGCACACAAACAAGAACAGAGACAGACTGAGACAGAATGTTCAGGAGTCAGAGGACTTGAATGCAAATCCCACCTAGGGTACTTTCGCCTGAATGACCCTGCCTAAGTCACTTAACTTCTCTATACCTCACTTTCTTTCTTATTTAAAACAAAAGATTTGAAGTACATGGCTTCTGAGTTCCCTTCCAGATATGAAATTTTGGGTTGTTTGTTCTGTTTTGTTTTGTTTTTAACTCAAAATGAAACTTTTTATCCCAGTGTCTCCAGTTTTCTTTTCTCACAGTCATCATTCAGTAATTCTTGTATATATATGTCACTTAACTCTCATTTTCCAGACCATCAGCATTCCTTGGAAATGCTTTATTATCTTCTCAGATGAGGGGAAATAGAATCATTCTTGGAAAAGAAATTTTCCAGAGATGATACCATTTTCCCCTGCCATTTCTCTCCTTATTTCTCTACCTTGCTGGAATGCTTTTTTTCCCTCTTTATTACTTAGCCTTTTACAATGATCCAGACAGACAAGGTATTTCTGGCATTCAGTTTGCTTCTGAAATAATTTAGAATGAAATAAACTATATATAGGATTTATTTTGGAGTGGCTGAACATTTTTAAACTGCCTCAAAAGCACATGTGTAGTTCTATACCATGTGATGAGACATTTCTATACTATATCCATGTGTACTGTTAAAAGTTTAACATATACTATGTTATCTATACTATACATATGCTATAAACATAAACTATGTTAAAAAAAATTGTACTAGGCCCCGGGGAGTTACAAAGATGAATAAAACTGTTCCTGCCCTCAAGGAGCTTATAGCCCAGAAGGGGACAAAAGACATAGTTACAAATAACTATTATACAGACATTGGTAAGGATAAATAAAAAGGGTTTGTAAACATTTTTTCTAATAAAAAAAATCTTTCTTTCTCTCCTACGTTCTCCCTCTATTGGGGGATAAAGACAAGCAATACTCTTGTCATGAATACATATAGTCAAGCAAAACAAAGACATCGACCAGGTCCAAAAAACCACATCTCAATCTGCACTCTTCAGTCTATCGTCCCTTGCAGGAAAGGGGTAGCATGTTTCATCTTGGGTTCTCTGGAATCTTGGTTAGTGGTTGCATTGAGCAGTATTTTTACATCTTTCTAAGTTATTTGTGTTTTTACTATGTTATTTCATAAATTGTTCTCTTGGCTCTGTTCACTTCATCTGCATCGGTTCATAAAAGTGTTAAATGAGCTCTGAGGTGGGAGAGACCACCTCTGACTGGGAGAGCCATGAAAGATGGATAGGAAAGGGTGTGCGAAGGGATTCATTTCAGAGATAGGGGGAAGCCAGAGAAAATGCAGAGAGAGTTGTTCACTCCATTGGTTACAACCCTTCTCCAATGCAAAAGTATTTGCAGATCCTATACTTGATTGCACGTTGCTGTGTGGTGGCAGGGGAGAGGGGAGAAAATTTGAAGGGATTCTGGAACTGAATCATGTAAACTAAAAGTAAATAAACCAATCAATTAAAAAAAAAAGAAAGCGCAGACACAGGAAAGGGTAGGATGAATTCAGGCAATGTGAAAAATAAAGTGAAAGAGTACATTGAAGTTAAGTTGTTCAGAACTTTGGTTGCTATGCTAAAGAATTTTATTTGGGAGATAATGTAAAGTGATTGCATTTTCCATCTTGCCTTACCCACTCTTAGGGAATTGGTAAAGTTTCTTCAAAGGCTGATGAACAGGTTCCAATGCACTTGATGATGTTGAAAGGGGCATGTAGTAAAAAAAGTTCCTGCACAGGTTGGTGGGCAGAATCTTCTTGGTAATCATCCAGAACTACTAACTGAAAAGAAAGTTGAAGGAACTGAAGAGTCAGAAGTGGTAAGTAGAGCCCAATTCAAAAGCAGAATTCTTTTTTTTTTTAAAGGATCACAATCAAATCTAATGGATTTGGTACATTAAGAACTGATGTTCAGAATTAGTAACAAGTTGGCATACACAACAAAGTTCTTTCATTTCATCACAGAATTATTCTATGGTTGGACATTGATTCAGTACTGTACCAAGCACCAGTGACAGAAAAAACAAAATAAACGTGAAAAACATAGTCCCTGCCCTCAAGGAGTTCACATTCTGATGGTTTAGACCACATATACATGACAATATCCATGAACATCAGATACAGAGTAAATAGAAGTTAATCTCAGAGGAAAGATGCTAGTAGAGGAAGATAGATGAGGGAATGGTAAAGGTATCTTGCAGAAAGTAGGATACGAACTGAACCTTTGAAAGAAGACATGAGGCAAAGGTGAGGAGAAAAAGCAAGTTGGAGGCTGACTCATGCAGAATCATGGATGCCAGAGTGGAGGGTCATATAGGCAAGGAGCAGCATGTAGACCAGTGTAGCCAGATACTAGAGTATGTGGAAGGGGGTAAGGTTTAAGAAGAATGGAAAGGGCCCAAGTTGTGAAGGGTTTTAAATGCCAAACAAAGGATTTTATATTTTATCCTGGAGGTAATAGGGAGCCAAGGAAGTTTATTGGGTAGGGGTGGGGTAACATGGTCAGACCAGTACTTTAGGAAAATTACTTTGAAATTTTGTTTTATAGGTATTTTTATACCTGGCCTCTGTAGTTAGCCCAGTTATCCAACTTCTACTGAGCATCATTGTTACTCATGGTAATAGCTATTGAAAATTTTTGAGTAGGAGAATAGATGATCAGAGAGATGTATTTAGGAAGACTACTTTGGCAGTATGTATAGATTAGATGGGACTGGAGAGAAACAGGAAAGACATCAGTTAGAAGGCCATTGCATTCATCCAAAAGAGTAGTAATGAGGATGTTAGCAAAGATAGTATCAAGTGGGAATGGAATGGTCTAAATTCAGCTGCTACAAGTCTCTCTTTGACCCAGAACAAGATAAAAAGAATATCTATACTTTGCATGTTCATTAAATGAGCCTTTTTTGAGAACTTTAAAGGTAGCTTATATATCAGGTTGCATTCAGATTTTTTTGAGGCGAGGGGCTATACCTGTTGGTATGTGGATGTAGAGAATACAAGCCAGCTGTGTCTAGTTGTACTGGCCTGGCCTTTTGGCATTAAAATTTTTTTTTTCCCCTTGGTTCCCAAGAAAGGAAAGTTGAAAGGCTCACAATTAGTTAAGACTGAGGGGGACACTGGAATTGGAAGAATGCATAAATGATTTTAATCCAAGGAGAGCAGAAGGGCAAAACTGTGAATCACTATGGTTGAATTCTGAAGAAAATGTATTATTCTTTTCTGGAGTCTAGAGGAAAACCCAATACTATAAGATTGTGAGGTATGGTAGGGCTAGGCAAATTAAGTTAAGGACCAGGTTGGAAACTTACTCAGTCTCGTACCAAGTAGGGTTTTTTCTATATATGCTTCTAATTCCTTTAGCCTATGGGACTATTTTCAAATTTCCATTTATAAATAAACTTTGGAAAAAGCATTCTTAAAACCTGAAGTGTGTGGAGACAAAGAGTAGATGGGAAAGAGCAGTTGGGTGCTGAGTCTAAGGCACCTAGGGATAGCAGTTAAGGGGAAATGGGAGGATGAGGACAGGATCTGAACTCAGAGTTTTCTTGGGCTGGTGCTCTATCTGCTACACCGCATGGCTGCCTCAGAGATAGGAATTGAATACAAGTTTTCTAAGTCCACAGTGACCAAAGAATAGTCACTATGGTCCAAAGCACTCCACGGCATCGCCTCTAGACCATCTCCCAGACTAGGAGCTAATGCAATGAGAAGCTATCTACAGACTCCTTCACTGACCTCTGTTGTAGGAAGGCTAAAAGATCTATTACTTGGGTGCTATTTGCCATGTCTGCTTTGGGTGTGGAATTAGTTCAAAATGTTTTTACCTTCAAAAAAAAATCACACTTGAAGGTAAACATGGTTTTTTTGTTCTTCAACCCCCTCACAGAGATTCCTGTCAAACAAAACCTTGGATAAATAGTACACATCTTGGTTCACTTTGCATATAAGTCAAAATATATTTTATTTTTTCTAAGCTTTGGTCACAATGTAAATCCTAGTGCCATAGGAAGGCAGCAGAGAAAATACCAACAACACCCTCTTTGTTCTGGAATGGTTGTGATGCTCTAAAACTCTTTCAGGAATGACAAAAGAATGAGTCCCCCAGTATTTAAGAAATAAAAACTAACAAACTTTCGAGCACATGGGAAATACTTGCTTTAAAACACAGGGACTTAAACTATGAAGCTCTTTGTTCACTGTTTTCTTTCTAAATCACAAAGGAAGCCTGGATGAGTCATGGCTCATAGCCTCCCCCATTTCCAAGCCACTAATTTGATCAGTGATTCTCTGAGGCAAGAAGCCTCTCTCTGAAGGATGGGATAGCAGTTCCCTGAGGTGGTCTGAGTAAACACAAGGCTAATTTGGACTGGCCTGCAGGAATGGATACTTTTTGTTTGTCTAAATGAATTTATTCATATTGTCCCCCGAAAGCCTTCTGTATACCCACCTTTTCATGTTTTGTTTGGTTCATTTTCACACTGCCCTACGTACAATGTTCTCTTCATTGACCTGCCTCTATATCCGTCCAAATACTGCACACCCTTTAGGACCTAATTCTTCTTTTCCCCTCCTTGGCTTTCCTGACTAATTTAAGTTGTGGTGATCTCTTTCTCCTTTGAATTCCTATAGCAAATAATTGTTTGTAAAGATTCCTAGAATCATAGTTTTAGAGCTAGAAGCCCTCTTTTTATTAATATATTTTATTTATTTTAAAAAAATATTTCCCAATTACACTTTTAAAAAAAATTTCTAATATTCATTTTTTTAGAATTTTGAGCTCCAAATTCTCTCCTTTCCTCCAACCCACCCCCACCTTGAGAAGGTAATGTGATAGTAATTGTATATGTATAGTCATGTAAAACATTTTCATATTAGCCATGTTGCAAAAGAAAACACATACACAAATAAGAAAAATAAAGAAAAATGTAAAAAGTACACTCCATTCTATACTCAGAGTTGATCAGTTGTCTCTCTGGAGGTAGAGAGCATTTTTCATCATGGGTACTTTGGAATTGTCTTGGATTCTTGTCTTGATGAGAATAGCTACGTCTTCAATTGTTGATCATCATTACAATATTGATAGTACTCTGTGCCATGTTCTTCTGGTTCTGCTCACTTCACTGTAGTCAGAAGCTTTCTTTTTTTTTTTTTAATTTTATTTTCTTGGTTACATCATTCATTTCCACAAGGTTTTGAGTTACAGATTTTCTCCCCTTTTTGCTCCTACCCCCCAGCCCAGAACATTGATCCCACTGTAAGGCCCCTCCCACAATCTGTTCCCTTTTATGCCCTCCTCCAATACCCCTCTAGCTTTCTAGCAGAGAGGCTCCCTGCCCCGTCCCTGAATGTATTATTTCCAAGTTGCATTTGATTGTACAGCTTTAAATACTAGATTCTTGCAATTCCTCTCCTGTCACCCACTCCCACTGGGCAGAGCAACAATTCAATACAGGCTGTACCTGTGTAATTACACAGGACATCTCCATGGTGGGCAAATTGTGAGAGGCTAATTGTATGTCCCTCCTTCCTATCCTGAACCTCCCCCTTGTTTTGTTCTC
>CM053600.1:159437116-159458440 GCA_028646575.1 Pseudocheirus occidentalis | reverse complement strand
CCCAAGACCTAGATTCAGAATCTGAAATTTGGAAGGGCCTTCAGCCACCATTTGATCCAACCCAAATATAAAAAGAATCCCCTTTATAAGTTAGTTAACAAGTGATCATCTAGCCTCTTCTTTGAGAGCTTAAAGGTGTAAAAGTAAGGTGGTGCACTTTTGCAATAGGACAATCATGACAGAAAAAGGACAGTGAGAAACAAAAAGAATTGGTCAAAGAAAGAAAGCAATCTATTCTCTTATTTCTAAGAGCATCATCTGTGGCATATCAATCAAGTGTTCATTACTTTTCTAGGAGTGCCTGGTACTGTCCTAGGTGCTAAGAATAAATACAAGTCAGCTAGTTCTGTACTCAAGGAAATTTTAGTCTACTTAAGAGAATAGGGAATACAACAGTCACAGATATATACTATATGTATATATATATACATATAGTATATATCACCGTGACGGGATAGGGATACAGAGACTGGGGGAATGTGCAAAGGTTTCTTGAAGGAAGAGGCCCCACTTGATCCTAGAAGTGAACTAGAGATCCCAAGGGGCAGAGGTGAGGAGAGAGGACATTCCAGGTATGCAGGACACCTGTACAAAGGCCCAACCATGGGAAATGGACTGTCTGGGATGGAGAATGGCAACTCAGTCAGTTTGGCTCGAGTGTGGAGTGGATGAAGAGGAATGGTACTATGTAAGCAGCCTAGGAAGAGAGGCTATACCTAGCTTGTAATGAACATTCAGTGTCAGATAGGAGTTTGTGTGTTTTTCCATAAAAGTGTTAGGGAGCCAGTAAAGTTTCTTAAACAGGGGAGTTACAGGGAGACCTAAGCCTAAAGACTATCACTTTGACCATGGGTGAAGGATGAACTAGAAGCAGGAAAGACTGAATGTTAGAAGTATTATTAGGAAGCCATTGCCCAGAGAAGAGGTAATGAGGGCCTAAACTATACAATTAGTTTAAGATCACATATCCTTACCCATTTCATTAGATCCTGAGAGCATCACTCAGTTGCAACAAAGTACAGTATTTCTTGTTTATGATGACTTGCAAGGTCATAACTTTAAAAAAATTGGGTCTGTACCTATGACTTCACTGAGCAAGAAATCCCCAAATTGGAATCTCTCTGTTCTGATGCAGATCAACAGTTTGTCCACAACTACATAGTTTGCACTGTGTGCTGGTGGTAAGAAGGGGACGGGGGAATAAGGGGCTGGGATTGGGACTGAGAAGTAAGTGCTATATCCAGGTCCCTAAGCTTGTGTGTGTTGGAGGCAGTTCCTGAACTCAGATCTTTGTGATTCCAAGCTTGACTCTCTATCCACTGCACTATAGCAATTTGGGACTCTTTGAAGACTAATCAAAATGAGTACACTTTACATCAATTGGTAGGCAAGTCAAATGCCAGCAGTTGTGGTCATTCCAGATTTTTTAAAAAATGAATATCTTTAAATTACTGAAGCTAAAAGTTTGTAATTGGACCTTGGGATTGAGTCAGCTATCTGTCATGGACCATTTTCTCAAACCATGCTACCTGCACCCCAGTTATTATCTTCATATTCCCTTCTCCTCGCTCCCCTAGAACCTTGGCCTCTAGAACCACCTTAGGCTCTGATAGAAGGGCTTCTGCCTTTTTTTTCCTGGAATTTAGGTCACCATCTCCAAACCATGTCAACCTTTCCAAGCTTCCTTTTCTGGGCTCTCATCTCAGTATTAGAATATTAACTCCTTGAGGGCAGGGACTGCTTTGTTTTTATTTGTCTACTTGAACCCTTAGCTCAGTGTTGGCAAATCTTAATAAATGCTACATCTATTCATGGATCTATTTTTCCAACCTACTTTATATAATTTGTCTAAACCCTTCCCTCTAGGCATCACCTCAATGTTTGTAGTCATCAAGAAAAGGTTAAATAATGGCTTGTACTCTGTTTAAGAAAATATGAAAGCATATAATATATTTTTGGAAAATATCATCAAAAAAAGTTTTATATGCTTAAGAGGACAGGCTTTAGAACATTCATTTATGTGGATATCAGTATTTGATAATGTCAAATGAATCAGATGCTACTGTACTTTTGCCCTATTGGGTTGAATCTATTACCAATCATGGCAAAAGAAAATTAGATCAAGCCTTCATCCTTTTTGGAAATATCTGTATCAAATTCCCCTTTTTGACCCACTTTTAGGTTTCTGTTTTTGAATAGTCCTTTCACCTTTATCCATAATGGTCACACAACCAGAGTAGAAAAGTCATATTTATTGGATAATATCTTTTCCCTATCCCATCTTTGCCTGATTCTCTTTCACTCTGTTGTTGTTCAGTTGTTTCAGTCATGTCTGACTCTTTGTGACTCCATTTGGGGTTTCTTGGCAAAGATACTGAATTATTTGCCCTTTCCCTTCCCAAATCATTTTCCAGATGAGGAAACTGAAGCAAACACGTTGAGTTAAGTGATTTGTCCAGGGTCACACAATTAGTAAGTGCCTGAGACTGCCTGCATTTGAAGTCAGGTCTTTCTGACTCCAGGCCTGGTGCTCTATGCACTGTGCCACCCAGCTGCTCATTTTCTCCAGTAACCAGAATCTAAAGGGTTCATTCTTCTTGTCAGTCCTGCAAGAAAGAAGACTTACTCCTAACTTTTTTCCAGGCTCACTGTGGCCTAGGGCAGTGTGCTAATTGGTTGTAAGGAAGTCATAGAAGGAAATAATCTTCCCTAAGTAAAAGAAAGAGAAACACATCTAAGGGGTTTCATCCTGTTTTGAGGAGCACTGAATTTGGAATTGGAGGAACTGGGTTCAAATCCTACCACTGCTATTTACTACAGAGGAAAAGTAATTTACCTTCTCTGGACCTTATTTCTAAAATAAGGAGTTGAACTAAGTAATATCTAAGATTCCTCTCAGAATCTTGATCTAATTTCCTTTTTCTTTAAAATGTGGAATGGTATACATATTTGTCTTTATTAAAAATAATTTTGGGGGGGTAGGAAATAGCAAATTTTTGTATTATATGACCATATGTGATGTTTTTATTCTGTTTTCTAGTGTTATGGTCCAGACTGGAAAGCTTTGAACAATAAATATGTTTTTATGTCCAGGTTATAAACACGTGTCATTTTTATCTTGAGTAAATTGAAAAGAAAGACTAAATTCATTGACATATTTTATAGATTTCATTATATTGAGTGAATGTGAAATGACTCCTAAGTGCCATAATGGGAAGCTTACCCAATATTAAGGAAGCATGACGTGCTTGCCAACTTTGGAGTCAGAAAGACCTTGTCTCATATCTTGCTTTTTGTCAAATATTAACTGTGTGGCCATGACCCTCTCAGTTCCCCAAACAGTTGTCTAAGACTGGAATATACAGGTAAGTTGATGATATGCATTGGGAAGGAGAAAGACAGCATTTATATAGTGGTTACTGTGTGCCAGGCACTGTATCATGGAAGAAGATATCTTCCTCACAAGGAATTTTCCCTATTCATGAAATTATAGGCCTGGACCTTCTCATGTCAAAGGTTAGAAATATTGAATATTTCCAGGTCTATTTAGGGAACGTAATATAAAAATGTGAAGTAAGGATGGGACTAATGGATAACTACAGTAATGGAATCTATTTTTTAAAAAGAGTAATTAGAAATTTTAATGAGAACCAGAAAAATTCAGGGAAGCAAAGGACAAGAGAGAACCATTAGGGGTAGGCTGGTCACAAAGATATAGGACAAATTGAGGCTCGAGAAGGCCTTTGCCTAGCATCATCCAGCTAGCAAGTTTAGGACATAGGATTTGAACCATGATCTTCTTGATCTCAGAGCAATTTATTGACCAGATAGATTTATGATGTTCTAGACACCAATGACACAAGTCCAGTCACATGCTATTTAAATAACATGGCTCTATAAGATTTGTTGAATGTATGCAAACAGTGACGGTAACATACAAAGAGTATACAGGTAATATATGTCAATCAGCTACACCTAATTGCTCAAACCATTCACTTTTCATATTTTATTCTGGTCTCTAAAAAGCAAAGCAGAGTCATCAAATAGATTAAGCAAAAACCAAGCTCTGTTTTATACGTTGGAGCTGGGAACTTTTTTCCAAATGTACCAATGGACTCCAAGTATATTTAGAAGGTACTATTCACTGTTGCTGTTTATCCTTTGTTTTTGAAGAGGACCAATGACATCACAAGGTTGGTCTTGACTTGCCTATGAATTGGATTTAAGTGAGACAGAACTGCATGAAATCATCCACACTCTCCTCCAGAGTCATTGAAATCCAGTGGCAAGAGAAAGGTCAAGATGGTCCAATGCGCCATTCACTAAGCTAGATAAAAATGCACAAATGGGTTGCTTAGAGTTCTTTTGGTGTCAAGAAGTGGATGCATTCATGGATTTATAAATCCCTTTAGTTATTTCCATCTACTTATCCTCTCTTTCTCACAGGATGGGGGAAATAGTCTGATCAGACTCTATTACTGCTAAAGTAGCCCAAATGTTCTGTGCACTCTTTGGCTTGGTGTTTACTTGGTGACCTTACTGCATTCCCAGGATGGTTAAACACCAAGTCAAAACCTCTATCTGACTTCACTGGAGTAGCATTTTCAAAACTACCTATAGCTCTCCTCCAACTATTCCAATCCACAATGATGGATGCTAGAGTTAGGATGGAAATAGTCAAGTGTTACCCTCTTCACCTTCCAAGTAGTTTGTCATGATCTTGGATTGATGTAGCTGTAATTTAGCTGACAAATTAACCCTCCCATCCCTATCACTGAGGGTGGACATACAGATACATGGGTAACCACCCAGAGGTGATGCCATGAGTGACCAGCAACTTCATCAGGAAACCAAGAATAGGACCTTGGAGAACTCTAAAAGGAGAGTGCTAGCCAAGAGAGAGGGAAGAGAATTAAGTGTTTATATAACACCTACTATGTGACTGGCCCTATGTTAAGTACCTTTTACTAATATTATCTCATTTGGTCCTTACAATAGGCCTGTGAATTAATGCTATTCTTATTTCTATTTTGCTGTTGAAGACTGAGGCAATCAGAGGTTAGGAGAATGTTCCTGCATCACACAGCCTGAGGCCACATTTGAACTCAAGTGTTTCTGATTCTAGGCTCAGTGTTCTATCTATCCCAAGCACCAGTTGCCAGGAGATGTTTGCTGTTGAACTACAGGACAGGGGCACACAGGCTCCATAGAAATGCTGGGGTTCCTGGAACTGCTTTGGCTGTTGAGTGTAGAGTTGGTAAAGTCTCATTGGCCTCATGCATTTTCCCCTCCCTCTCCCTTCTCAGGAGAGGTAGGCCTGTTCCCTGAATACTCCATTTCTTAGTTTCCTTCCCTGTTTGTTTTGTCTTTAGATCTGATAAACGTAGTTAACCTTTGCAATATAAGCCTATATGTGTCATTGTGTGAATGCAGCAGAAAGAAACAATAGGGAATACTAAGAATAGGGGGAGAGAGGATTTACAACTGGGATATATGTTTTTTCAGATAAATTCTTTGGCTCAGGGCTAGAACTATAGAAAGAGGGTTATTGATTAATAGATTTTTCAATAACTTCCCAGAATAAAAATAGAAACTTAGATTCAGATCTTTCTGGGCAAACAAGTCAGCATCTTTGGCTGGGGGAGACTGTGATGTGTTGGGATTGGGATGGGAGGTGGAGTCTTAACTACTTCCTCTTTCCTTTGTTTTCCTGTGGGCATTTTGAAAGGAAAATCATTCCTTTCAGGGGAGTAGTGGAGGAAATGGTTGTAGAAAAAGTCATGCTTGAGAGGAGGAATCAAGGGAATGACTGGGAAGGAGTAACCCAAAGGACAGCAGGCTGGGGGCAAGTGAGAAGAACTCCCTAGTGACCTTGCTCACCAACTCAGCATGGTACCACACCACCACCACCACCACCACCACCACCACCATTGATAATGTAACCACATAAGAAATTGTGACTATTAAGCACGACACACATGGTATTATTACAACTTAATATGCTTAATAAATACTTATTAGTTTTGTTTACAAGCCCTAAGCATGCCATGTCACCCTTCTTTTCAGAGTCCTGGACTTCTTCTCCAGCTCCTGGGGCATCTAATTGGAGCCCATACCTTTTAAATGAAGCCCCCATCTGTATCAAAGCTCTGTTTGTCTCAGGCTATTTATAGCTCTGGCAATGGGAACACATAATGAAAACAGTCAATATTTTCCACAATAATAGCCATGGTGGATGTTATATCTAGAAAGAGACATTTTGGTTGTTGTTGAGTCATTTTTGGTTGTGTCCAACTCTTTGTACTCCATTTGGGGTTTTCTTAGCAAAGATACTAGACTAGTTTGCATTTCCTTCTCCAGTTTGTTTTACAGATAAGGAAACTGAGGCAAACAGGGCTTAGTGACTTGCCCAGAGTCACACAGCTAATGTCTGAGGCCAGATTTGAACTTAGGTGCTCATAACTCTAGGGCCAATCCTCTATCCACTGAGCCATCTAGATGCCCTGTTATGTTGACTATCCCTACTTCTAAATATTATGGACTTCTGGAAATCTATTCCTAAAGTTGATCAATGCATGTGGTACTTCATGAGCTATGTCTGACTAGACGTCTGTTCTTACCTCCATTTGTTTAGAAGTAAGAGGAAACTGACAAATGAGTAGGTAAAGGTTACAGAGAAGAATAGGTGGGTCTTCATTGGTCCATGCAGCATTTGACCCTGTTGTCTATTCCTGGTTCCTAGATATTCTCATCTCCTTAGGTTTCATGATCCTGTTCTCTCTTGGTTTTCCTATTAAATGTTTGAACACTTTTTTTCTGTCTTCATTCATAAACTGTCATCCATATTGCACCTCTTAACCATGGCAATTTAAATCGAGATATCTGGCTTTTGGTCTGTATAACTAAATTTCTTCAGCATTTTGAAAATTGGAATATTTGCTTTTTCACAATCCTATAATCCTTTGTCCATTCTCTATGATCATTGTGAGAGCTCTGACATTGGGTCAGGAGTCACTTCTATTAGTTCAAGTACTCCAGGAAAGAGCCATTCAATCCAATTCAATAAGCATTTGGTAGGCCACTTGAGCGTGTTGACATGACTCTTCAAGGGTAGCTAGGTGCTCTCTTACCATCTCCCTACTTACACTGGGCATTAACTTTCCATTAGTCATTTTTTCTTCTATCCTTTCCAATCCAAAGATCACTTTGCTTTACTGAGAAAACAATTAAATAAGAGTAAATAAAGGTGGAGCCGCTTTATGTTCTCACTCTCATCTGCCAGCACCAGCTGCCTTTTGAACAAGTTGGTTTGAGCTGCTATAATCCCACAGTGTTTTCTCATCTTCATCCTTTTTTCCAACTTGCTATTAATTTTGACTTTCGCGTTAACCATTGATCATCTGGCTGTATATGGACACCTTGTTCTGAAATGACTGTTCTGTCCATGACCAATAAGCCTGTCAGTCACTGTGTATTGAGTGTTTCCTAAGTGCCAGACTCTGTTCTCAATGCTGGGGACACAAAGGGAGGAAAAAGATAATGCCTACCCTCATGGAGGTTACAATCTAATGGAGGAAGACAAAACAGAAAAAAGAAGCTGGAGGCAGCTAGGTGGCACAATGAATAGAGCACCAGCCCCGGAGTCAGGAGGACCTGAGTTCAAATTTGGCCTTAGACACTTAACATTTTAATAGTGTGACCTTGGGCAAGTCATTTAAACACAATTGTCCTGCCTTCTCCCTTCCAAAAAAGAAAAAAAAAGAAGAAGCTGGACAGCTGGGGAAAGAAGCAAAGGAGGGGGAAGGGTACAAGGAAAGAAGGATTGGTTTCCCTTTTTAAATGGAGTTTTTGGAAGGAGCTCTCCACTGTGTATTCTCTACCTTCTCCATTTAGAGGAATGGAGAGGTCCCGGGACAAGAGGTACTGAGGGTTGTTAATTTCAAAGTTTATGTGATCTTGCAGGATGACGAGATTCCATATACCATGAAAAAATCCAGGAGTAAGGCCTGGGAGAAGTGATAAAATGATGGCACTGGGTGCCCTCCTTAAATGAAGGATCTGTGGGAAAACTCTCCAATAATTTCCTGCCTGGTGAAATATTGTTGTAACTCAAGGTAGAGGCTGGCACAAAAGCAGGCTTGCAGACATTAGGTTTAGGCCAGTAATTTACAGCAGATTAATTACAATGAACGATCTTGGTTTGAAAGGACAGAGAATAAAACACAATCTCTCCCCTCTTTAGAGAAGGGTAGGGTATTAAGGGAATCAAATATTGCATATGATATTAACCTCTTTTATTTTTTTTCCCGTTATTTTGATTTTTTTTTTAACCACTTAATCTGTTACAAGGGAAGGCTCAGTAGTGGATGTTAGGAACTGACTATCATGCAAAACAAAACAAACAGAAGATCACTTTTTAAAATCACTACTTTCATCACTAGCATCACCACCACCATTACCTTATACATACATGCACATACACACATATGAAAGGGAAGAATTTCAGGGATATCATTAAGGGAAGAAAAACAGGACTTGGTGACAATTGGAGTTAGGAGAAGGCAAGAAAAAAAACTCTAAAATGGCATGTTTGATGGTCAGATTGGCTAAGATGACAAAACAGGAAAATGATACATTCTGGAGAGGATGTGGAAAAATTAGGACACTACTGCATTGTTGGTGGAGCTGTGAATTGATTCAACCATTCTGGAGAGCAATCTGGAACTATGCCCAAAGGGCTATAAATAAGAGAATACCCTTTGACCCAGCAATACCACTTCTAGGGTTGTATCCCAAAGAGATCGAAGAAGTGGGAAGAGGACCCCTATGTACAAAAATATTTATAGCAGCTCTTTTTGTGGTTGCAAAGAATTGCAAATCAAGGGGAAGTCCATCAATTGGGGAATGGCTAAACAAGTTATGGTATATGACTGTAATGGAATACTATTGTGCTATAAGAAATGAGGAGCAGACAGATTTCATGATAAACTGGAGAGACTTACATAAACTGATGTTGAGTGAGAAGAGCAGAACCAGGAGAAATTTGTACACAATTACAGCCACAACATATGTATGACAACCAGCTTTGCTAGACTGGGCTTCTCTCAGCAATGAAAGGTTATAAGACAACTTCAAAAGACTCATGATGGAAAGAGATGTCCATATCCAGAGAAAGGACTACAGAGTGTGAATGCAGACTGAAGCAAACTACCTGCTCTCTTTCTTTCTCTTGTTTTGTTTTGTTTTGTTTCCTCTTTCCCATTGTTCATTCCATCAGCTATAATCCTTCTTTACAGCCTGACTAATTTTTAATGTGATGGTATTTGTAGATCCTATATTGGATTGCATGCTGCCATGTGGGGGTGGAGTTGGGGGAGGAAAAGAGAGCGAAGGGGAGGGAAGGGGAGAAATTTTGAAACTCAAAGGACTGTGGAACTGAATGTTGTAAACTAAAAGTAAATAAATAAATTAAATTTTAAAAAATAAAATGGCATGTCTGAGGGACTAAGAGAAAAGACATTCCTTTAGCAAAACTGAACAAGTTGAACAGGGAGGGCCACCAGTGTATAATGACAAAATGAGTTGAAAATATGGTCCCAAGTATAAGCAATTATTTTTTAAAGTTTTTAAATTTAAAATAGAAAAATTAAATTTGTATTAACTTTGGAAAAATATATGATCTAGAAACTTCTATAAATGTTAAGTGTTGGGAGTATAAAAATAAAAATTAAACATTTCCTGGACTCAGGGAACTTAATTTCTTTGTTGAAATTTAAAACTATGACATGATTCTGTGAGAGAGTATCAGGAGTCCGTAAAATTCAGATGAGCTGATGCTAATGAGGAATGCTAAAGATAAGGAACAGGCTTTGGGTTTTTTTTTTAAGTTATATTGGAGGAGGACCAAAGAAGGGGTATATATATATATATATATATGCCTGCTGCTCAGAGTAGATGGGATAAAACAGATATCAACTCCATTTTTCAGATAAGGAAATCAAGGATCATCACAGACTTGAAAAAGGAAGTAGTATGGAGATTTGGCAAGAGTAAGAAATCAACTAGACAGCTTGACTGCTACCTTGGCAATGAAGAAATATCAAAAGAAGACAAAGGGCTTGGTGACCTTGGATAGATCCTCCACGGACAAGAATCATAAGGGAACGAATAAATGGTGCATTCTTCACTTTGGCATCGTGCTGTTACCAAAACACAGAAGTATGAGGAACAAAGGCATGATGATTTCTCTCCAATTCCTAATTTACTTCTTTTCTTTTTTTCAGGTGGTTATTTTTTAAATTTTTTTTTTGCTTTTTTTTTTTGGAGGGCAGTTGGGGTTAAGTGACTTGCCCAAGGTCACACGACTAGTTTTTTTGTGTGTGTTAAAGGTCTGAGGCCGGATTTGAACTCAGGTACTCCTGACTCCAGGGCCAGTGCTCTATTCACTGCGCCACCTAGCCGCCCCTTATTTTTTAAATTTTTATTTTATTTTATTGACTTGTTTGTTTACTTTTAGGTTACAAGATTCAGTTCTAGAGTCACTTGAGTTTCAGATTTTTCTCCCCTTCCTCCCCACCCGCCACCCCCACCATGGTGACATACAGTCATGTATAGGATCCTAATTTACTTCTTTAACAAAAGAGAAAGAGCAGCTTAAAGACATTTGTAGCTTTCCTCAATCAGCCTAGTAGAGCTTGTCAATTCAATGGACAGAAATTGTGGATGAGCCAAATTCTACAACCTCCATATATAGATTCTAGGCTTCCTTGGAGCCTATATTGAAACATTCCTGGTAAAATTTGAGCAGATAGGAATGTTCTCATGGGAGATGCAACCCTAATCTTAAATGGGGCTAAATAAAATACCTTTTCTTTTTAATTTTCATCTAAACTATGTGTAGGTATTATAAACATGTCCTCCTGATGAAACAAACAGAAAGACAAGTCATTCTGCCTCATCCAGATAACAATGTCTTAGAATTTCTGTCTAGATTCAACCTTTTTGATCTATTTGTTTTTGTTGTTTTATTGCTGCTCCACTGATTTATTGCCACATTGACATCAGGGGAAACATTTACAAGATGAAACTAACAGGTGTTGTGAATAAATACACTCAAATAAAACTAGTAAGAAGAGCCTGAACAGAGGCTCATGGAGTAGTCAATAAACATATACTAAATGTCTACTACGTGCCAGGCTCTCTGCTAAGCATTCAGGTGGCAAAGGTACCCTTTGGTCTCAAAGTGCTCACAATTTAATGGAGGAGACAACATGAAAACAATTGTCTACAAACACAATATGTGCAGAATAAATTGGAGATAATCAATAGAGGGAAGATAATGGCAATAATGGTTATCAGGAAAGGTTTCTAGTACAAGGTGGGATTTTGCCTGGGACTTAAATGAAACCAGGAATCAGAGATGATGAGGGAGAGTATTCCACGTATCATAGATTTAGAGTTAGAAGGCACCTTAGAAGCACTGAGTCCAATTCAATTATTTTACAGATGGGGAAACTGAGGCTGAGAGAGGCTAAATGACCAGCTCAGGATCACACAGTCAGCGTCTCAGGCAATACTTGAACTCCTCGTGTTCTTCCTGGCTTCAAGCCCAGCACTCTAGTCACTGAGCTGCCTTACCTAACTGCCTTTAGTAACTTCAAATGGGAGTTGAAAGAGTTCTTAATTAGGAAAGCTGAAATGGTTAATTCCAATAAATCTAAATCTCAAGTGAAGCAATACTAATAATAGCTAGTAACAAATATATAGTATACAAACTAGCTATGTAATATCTAGCAGCATCTTTAGAGTTGCCAAATGTTTTGCACATATTATGTTACTTGATCCTCAAAATTACCCTAGGAAAGAGGTGGTATTATCCGTATTTCACGGATGGGGAAACTGAGGCCAAGAGGTTGATTTGCCCAGGGTAATATAGTTGGTAAGCATCTTAAGCAGGATTTGAACTCAGATTTCCTTGACTCCAAGCCCAGCATCTAGCGACTGTCCCACTTAGGATATATCACTTGGTCAGAGCAGTAGGGAATAGAGGCAAGAACTCATTATTAGAGAAAGCAAACTGGTCTGAGTGGGAGGAGTTTGTGTGTAGGAACTGAAGCCAGGAGAATGATTAAAAAGACAAATGCCTTGTTGACAGGCTTGATTTGGACAAGTCAATTATAGAGGAGAACAAAGCAAGAGTCAGCAGCTGGGATCTTTCCCCCAGGGGTGGGTCGCCTGGTCAGAGGATTTGCTCCCAAGTTCTACTTTTAAAAGGAAGAAAACCCTGAATAGTTGCATTTTACTTTTTCATCTCCTCAGATTTGCTAAAGGTTCAGGAAAGGAGATTTTTTTCCCACCACATTTCCATATGCCTCCTAAAACTCTAGTTGAAAACTATTCATAATGTTACCCAATGTCCCTTATTGACAAATCTCACATAATTAACTTTAGTACTAGGAAAAAAATGTTTGTCTCTCCAGACAAAGGTATATGTTTCTTTGTTAGGAAAAGAAAACTTGAGAACACAACAGGTTTCTGTTTTTCCTTAACTACAAAGAATTGTTCTTATTCAGTAACACCCAACTTTTCATGACTCCATTTTCTTGGCAAAGATACTGGAGTGGTTTAACATTTCCTTCTCCAACTCATTTTACAGATAAGGAAACTGAGGACAACAGGGTTAAGTGACTTGCCCAGGGTCACATAGTAAGTGTCTGAGGCTGGATTTGAATTCAGGAAGATGAGTCTTCCTGACTCCACTCCTGCCCTCTATTCACTGCACTATCTAGGTGCCCAATTAAGAAACAGCTCCAGAGTAAGCGTCTGATTATAATCATCACCTTATCTCAGGTGCCTGGTACAAATTCCCTCACTGTTTCCTTTAGATAGCCTCTGTTTTAAATTACGTTTGACTTAAAAGCTGCCCCCAGACCTTTTTGGAAAAGTTAATGAGATCCTAATTCGAGAACAAGGGCCTTCAGAGCACACATAGTCCAACCTTCTTATCTTGCAGATGAGAAAACTGAAGGCCGCAGAGGCGAAGTTATTTGCCCAAGAAGGTAGGAGTATAAATATGAAATAAGCAAATAAAGAACAGGTTTCTGAATACTATGATTATGGAGCAGAGACTGACAGTGACCAGAAGTGGGAACAAAGCACCATTTTGCCCATTGGTAAGTTGCTTAGTCCATCTTGGCACCACTCTCCTTTCTCATATTTCCCCTACTTATTTTACATGGTGATTCTGGATTAAGTGGCTTATAAAGCTTAAATGTCTTTAGAAATGTGAATTATTTCAGAACACATAGTATGAAGACAAAGAAGCATCATTTACAAAGTTGATCCCTTGGTTCTCGTATTATTTCCTGAATATTTCATCACAACAAGTGGTTTGGTTTTGTGTGGGACAGAGACCACTACCAAAAAATCAATACAGAGACTTAGATACCTTAAAGCAGAAGTGAATTTATTGCTTTCTCATGAGAAAGGGTACTGACCTTCATCACTCTAATGGCATCAGCCACGGAAGTACAAATTGATTCTGGAAAGCAAGGTCCTTTTATGCCCTAATGTGAACCTCCCCACCCTCTTTCCCTTATCCCATTGGCTGGGCTTCAGGGGGCACAATCTATTCGTGTGAATCTTCCCCAGCAACAAAGGAAAAAGGACAAGGTAGAAAGTTTTGCAAGAGTTTGCAAGCAGGCACAGTTTAGGTTGTGTTGCAAAGTGTGGCTAACTACAGATTTTACTCTGTAAAGGCAACAATATAAACATTATTAACCCTTTTGAGGAGGCTTCACTTCTGAGAAATCATCCCTCATAGTTTCTACCTGTGGTTTTATCTATGTACCAAAGGTGTAGGGTGTTGATTTACTTTGCAATTGTAGTCTTAGAGTTTCCCGCAATACTTTTTTTTAAATGACTTTAAGTTTACAATTGAGATATTTAATGAAATTTTTAAATGACTTGCCCATGGATGTTTAGCAGTATTTGTCAGAGGTCGTACTCGAACCCAAGTCTTTCTGATTCCAAGGCTGGCTACTCAAACACAAAAAAAACTACTGGGTTTCTCATTTTGTCTTTTTAAAGATTCTTGCTCAGTATCCATAATTTTTTATCACTTTCAGTTCCATGGTTCAATGGAAAGCTCCCTGGGTGTGGATTCAAAGCACCTGAGTTCAAATCACTGAGACTTGGCCAAGTCTCTCAGGCTCCCTGAGTCTTATTACT
Source organism: Pseudocheirus occidentalis (assembly GCA_028646575.1). Taxonomy (NCBI): domain Eukaryota; kingdom Metazoa; phylum Chordata; class Mammalia; order Diprotodontia; family Pseudocheiridae; genus Pseudocheirus; species Pseudocheirus occidentalis. Next base: position 159,444,211 of record CM053600.1, on the reverse strand, counting down.
TCCTCTGTAAAATGAGGGGTTTAGATGAAAAGATTTCTGAAGTCTCTCTTAGTCAGTGGAGTGCTACAGACAGCTTGAACCCTGTTTCAGAAAGCAGATTGTTAAATTTTCAGTGGGAGCATTTACATCATGGAAATTGGCAAATGCTACAAATCCAGGCTTGATTTATTCTTTTGCTGATCATCTAGACTTAAGAAAGTGATGGAGAAAATGTTATTCACACAGACAAAATTTAAAATTGTGTCATGACTTTTCAGAGTCAGTATTAAATATTTACCAGCAGCCTCTGCTTCCAGCACTAAATCTATGACCCTGTGACCCGTATGCTCCTCCACTGCAGCTTCTCAAAGGGCAAGGGGAAATCAGAAACTTCAGAGGAAAGATTTGTCCTCATAGCACAGGACTGCACCATGATTTGTAGAAATTAAATAGAAAAGACTGAGCTTGTATTCCATGGAGAGGCTGAATCTGACCTCAGCTGATCTCACTGCCTGTGGAGAGGAAATTGTAATTCAGTTGGAATAAAAGGAGATAGGCTTCATTCACATGAACTTGAACTAGAATTCCCTAAGGTATAATTTGATGTCTTGTACTTTGAACATGAGAACTAACATATTGAATACAATTATTATAAATAACCTTCACTAAAGTAAAAATCATTTTAAAAATATAAAGAGATTAAATAGAAATAATAAGAGACAATGTAATGCATGGCTTCCAATGAAGTTGTTCTTAGATGTCTCTTTGGGGAATAGAAATAAGGCTGGATTCTCAAAGGATATTCTGGTAAAACACAGGCTTTGATGGGCCCTAATAATTTAGGAAGGTTTTGAATAAGAGCCCCATGATAAACTGTTTGTGTCCCCAAAACCATTTCTGTGGGTACCCATGACCAAAAGATTTGTTACTAAGTAGTGCACATTTTTTAAACACATGAACACACAAAGACAGTTTAAAGCAGAGAGGGGATATCATCCATGTGAATGGATGAATGATCTACACTCATGAGAAACAAGAATATTTGAAGTATTTTGTCTCCTCATTGTTCTTTCCACTTCTATTCTCTCCCTTCTCCAACCCATCATTCACACAGCTTCTTGAGTGATATTAAAACATAGATTATTCCTCTGCTCTAAAAGCTTTGGTGGGTACAGTGCCATTTACAAACAGGGTCAGTTGGAGAACCTTACCATCTGTAAGGAATCCCAATTCCATTTGATCTTTGTTTTAGACATCTTCAGTAACAGAAAAAAAGCACCTCTGGGGAGGACATGCCTCCCTGTTTTATGCTTCACTTGATATATAGTTAGGCTCTTGTTGAATAAAGTCATCTCTGTTGTTATATCTTTCAAGCAATCTCATACGATTTTGACACACGTGTGGGAGACACCTTGTTGGAGGAAAACTTGATGGCAGTTCTTAATTCTACTAAGTCAAATGCTTTTTAAAAATCAAAAAATAATCTGCACAATGGGATCTCTTATCAGACTTCCCTGTCAGTCAATTGCATGCCAGTGAAGATGTTTGCTGTAGAATCTCATTTGTAAAAAAAAAAGATTGCCTGCTTTCTTTTCCTAATTTCATCAAGGATTCTCTCAATGCACATAGAGATTATTCTCACAAAAATTTTTTAGAGATGGCGAATAGGTATAAAAAAGACAAAAAGGAAAATATTAACAACTACCCTAAAGTCTAATATTCCCCCCCCTCATTTTTTTTTGTTTCATTTTGTATTCTGTTTTAGGTTCTTGAATATCAGTACCCTCAAACTTTATGTCAAAATACTCTCTGTGTGATAAGAACAGCTATTGGACCTAGTCTATGACTTTGTTGGCATGAGGAATTCCTAGACAAGGAACCTCTATCTATGGATGCGGGTTGGCACCTTCTGTGTAATTTATGATCTCAGAAAAGTTGTCTAGAACTAAGAGGTTTAGTGACTTGCCCCAAGTCACATAGTCAAAGGCTGGATTTGAACTGAGGTCTTCCTGACTTTGAGGCCAACTCCCTATCCAGTAGGCCACCATGCCTCATCAGTTGTTAATCTCTGCATCTTAACTTACCAAGTTTAGGTAAAACTGTCGATAAAGTTAACAATAAGCATTGTTAATAAAGTTAACAACTATAACAACTCCCAGATTCATTTTTACACCTCCCCAGAGATATTTTGCGTGTGTACACCCAACTACTTGGTCCTCTAAAGCCATCAGGTATGTGTCGGCTGCCATCTCCTCACTGGCTGCAACCTTGGCATTGTGTCTTTCAGCAATTAACATCATCTCAAGTTATTTATGTTTGTCAGTTCATCATCTCTATCTACCTAGTTGGCCACCCTTTACTTCCCTTTGAATAGCTTGTTATTTCCAATTACTCAACCTTCATATGTATGCTTACAATAAACATTTAATGAGATTAATAAAGCAAAAAGAAATAATATAATTACATATGATATAAAAATAATAGAACAGAATTATTAGTGAGTTAGAATTAATTCTTAACCTTTTTACATAATCAGAAACTGTAATCTTTTAAACCAGCCTCCTCATTCAGTAGGATTGGGAAGAATCGAGTATTGCCAGGATTTTGGAGCTCTAATTTCCCTACTGGGCAGCTAGATGGTATAGTGGATAGAGTCCCAGGCCTGACTGAAGTCAGGAAGATTCATCTTCCTGATTTCAAATCTGATCTCAGACATTTACTGGCTGTGTGACTCTGAGCAAGTCACTTAATTCTGTTTGCCTCAGTTTCCTCATCTGTAAAATGAGCTGGAGAAGGAAATGGCAAACCACTCCAATATCTTTGCCAAGAAAACCCCAAATAGACTGAAGAAAAGTTGGACATGTCTGAAAAAGCAACTGAACAATTGCTCTATCACTGCAGGAAATGTCATTTGCTTGATCTGGGAGTTCATTTGCCTTGTCACAAAGCTCTGTAGCTCCAATGCTTCCCTAGCCTCAATTGCTACACTTGCTGACTTCTGAGCTGGTTTACTCCTTGTTGCATCTACAACTCACACCTGGTTCTTACTTCCATTTAAAAGGGCTCTTGTTTATCTTTAATAACTTTAGTAACTAAAGTATCAGATTAGGTAAAGTACTAGAGGGAGGAGGCAGGTTGGTTCTATCTCAACATCTATGTTTCTTTTTCCTCACCTTCAAAAATGCCGTAATATGCCATCTCCCCTTCCTCCATTCATTACCCATCTCCAGATATAAACTGCACAAGTGAAATTTACATCAGTTCATTAAGAGTGTCAATAGGGCTATTATAATCATCATCATCTACACTTATGTGATGCTTTAAGGTTTGCAAGGGACTTCTCTCTCAACAAATCTTTGAAGTAAGATGTACAAGAATTATAATTCCCATTTTAAAGATGAGTAAATTGAGAGGTTAGGTGATTTGTTCAAGTGTGGGCCATTCTTTTCCTCACTCCCAATCTTCGCACCAACAAATTTATACTACTGTATTTTGTTTAGATGCAAAGTAAACAAGAGAATAAGGCAGTGTTAAATAGCATTTGTACACAACTATATAGACAAAATAAGCCTTTGCACCATTTATTAGATGGCTGTTGATGTTAGATAGGAAACAGGATACAAGAAAGAATCCTTCCCTGGCCCCAGTCACTGATGTGCTCCTGTGTGCTTCTGAGATCACCCAGTCCTCTTTCTGTCTAAGGTTTCACTTGTTTACTAATGCCTCCTCATTCCTTTTGCCTTGAGGACAGGTTTGCAAAGGGAACTGTCATGGTATTTGGCTTTAAAATTGCTCTGAAGGTACTTCCTTACCACATCCTATGACCATTCTTCATTGCTCACACATTTTACTTTCCACATCTTGATAAACTTAGATGCTATCCTGGGGCTATGATTTCAAAGGAGAATTTTCTCTTCCATGCTGCCTGTAATTTTCCCTTTGCTTTGGGCTCTAGCTTTTGTAAACCATAGGGAATGAAGTAGCTTGAGTCTGATCTCCCTATCTGGGGTATGTAATAAGTTTTCTGCTAATTCACCAAGTTCCATCAGGAATATTTGGCTGCCAGAATTCCCTGGCAAGGCCCCATCAGAGAATTACTTTCAGCTTTCTTTGTGGTTACTTGATTCAATTGGAATTTCCTGCATATCCCTGGTAAAAATATGAAGAATGAAAGTCAACCTAAGAACCACAGCAGTTTTTGGGAGGGGCCAAGGCCAGCTGTGCACTATGTATTTCTGCCGATAGATACAAGGAGGAAATTGGAAAAGGAGAATCTCTTGACCTAATTTCCCTGAGATTTTTTCTGGTTCCAGTTTTTCTAGTGGTGACTCAACAGCAATTGTGTCCTTTCTTTGTTGAGAGATGTATAGCACTTTTCAAAAGCATCTCTTGTCCTTCTGGGAAATGTCTTTTTAAAATTATTTTCCTGAAATTTAATAATCTGGGGTACCAAACTGGTTATGCAAACATGTATAAAATCCTGAAATTTCCACTTCATTGTTGGAAAAATGTGAATTGAATTAAGTGTTCAATATAAATTTAAATCTTTGTTCCTAAGGGCTGTGAAATATTCTTACAAATGGCAATGTATTGTTTCATTTGAGGGACTGTGCAGTCTTTTCTTGAATATAAAATATTGCCTTGGATTCAAGGCCCTCTTCTTAGCAATTCACTACATTACTTGAGACATCTTTTCTGGGTTTCAGAATCCATTCATTTGAACTAAGCCTTATTAAATGCCCATTACTTATAGTATACTGTGCTAGGCTCTTAGGGAGATGCAAGCTTGGTCTGTCATAGAGAGATCACTGCAGTTGAAGTCAGAAAGCCTGTTTTCAAATCCTGACTCTATTGTTTACCCCCTGTGTGACCTTGAACCAGTAACTCAGACTGTTTGTACCATGGTTCCCCATCTCTAAAATGAGATTATTGAACTTAATATGACTTTTGATGCCCTTTCCTACTTTAAATCCTGTATGACTTTGATCAGGTTGCTGCAAAGAAAAATTAATCTGGCAACTGGGCATCTAATAAATCAAGTCAACAAACATTTATTAAGTGCCTATTAAATGTCAAGCTCTGTGCTACTCTGTGTAAACAAAGAAGGCAGAAACAGTCCCTGTCCCTTAGGAGTTTATAATCTAATAGGGGACAATGAGATGAAAACCACTATGCATGAGCAAATTCGTACCAGATAAATTGAGGGTAGTCTCCGAAGGAAGGCACTAGTATTGAGAGACATTGGGGATGCAGAAAGTGGAACTTGGAAGGATCCAGTGAAGCCAGGAGGCAGAGGGGAGAATGGACTGCATTGCAGACATAGGGGGCTGCTAGAGAAATGCAGTTCCTAATACAGGAACTGTACCTCTGCCTTCATCTTCACTCACGTATATTTTCTATCTGCCATCCCTAGAATTCTCTCCCTCTTCACCTGTACCACTTAGAAGAGGATGAGAGAAGTCCTTTGCAATCCTTAAACCTCATTATGACCTTGTCCCCTCCCTTTAAGGGACCATATCAGGAATTATATTCTGTGTGGGAACTGGGATCAAGAGCTAAGTCATAGAGCAGTTACAGGGAAATAGAAAGTGTGATCCAGAAATTTAGACATGGGAGTCAGTAGCCTCAACAGCATCCAGAATGCTGTCAGGAAGTCTATAAAAAGGATTTAGAGTGCAGAAAAATAGGACCTAGAAACAAAATAAACATGATCAAAATGAGGAATCACTCTCAGTGGATCTGGGAATGCAGTCTCTGATAACCCTGGTGAAAGATGGATTGGTGAAGAGACTGAGGTTGGTTTCTGGCAAGATCTTGTGAAAGTCCTTTTGGATGTTAATGAGGATCTTTACAAGAATGATAGCTGGGCGGCTCTGTGGTGCAGTGAATAGAGCACCGGTCCTGGAGTCAGGAGAATCTGAGTTCAAATTTCACCTCAGACACTTGACACATTTACTAGTCATGTGACTTTGGGCAAGTCACTTAACCTCTATTGCCCTCCAAAAAGCAAAAAAAGAAAAAAAAAAAGAATGATAGCTGTAAGAACAGATAAATTATCATAAAATCATTGATATAGAGTGGTGACTTCCAAGGCCATCTAGTCCAAAGGTATCAAAATCAAATAGAAATGAGGGTCACTAAACTGTATCTAAGGATACAGGGAGGATCCCTTTCAGGCCATATATTGCTGTAGAAAACCAAACATTAGCACTATCTATGTTCTATTGCATTTTTATTAATTTTGTTAAATATTTCCTAATTATATTTTCATCTGGTTTGGGTCATACTCCAGATTCTTCCAGAGTGTTTGATACCTCTTCTCCAGTCCAAATTCTTCATTTTACAGATGAGCAAATTGAGGTCCATGAGATTAAGTGACTAACACAAGTTTCCACTGATATTAAAGTTCAAAGGTAAATGTCAAAGCAAGAATTAAAGATTTCAGAGACTGGAGCTTTCCCTATGGTAGCAAATTACATCCCTGATCTTAGATGAGAGTGAAGATATCTAGGACTTCCCACCAATAAACTGGAATTAGTACAAACTACCCAGAAAATTGTTTTCAATGCAGGGGTGAAGAGGAAGCATGATCAAGTAGAGAGGGTGCTCAATTTCCAGCCATAGAACTGGGTCTATGACAGAGACATTGTCTCTTTCACTATCTGTATCTGTGTGACCAAATCACTTTACTTTTCTGGGTCTCAGTTTACTCATCTGCAAAATGAGGGGCTTGGACAAGATGGACTCTAAAATTCATTTTATCTCTGAATTTATGATGTTATAGTCTCCAGAAATTAAAAAATAAAATGTGCAAATGTTTAAGGGACCAACTATTAAAAAGGAAGTAATATTTTATATGGTAATCTTTTTATTTATTCTCTCTTTTAAAAATCTAATTGGAAAGAAACTGTTCTGAAGGGGCCATTAGGTGGTGTGGTGAATAGAGCACTGGCCCTGGAGGCAAGAGTACCTGAGTTCAAATCCAGCCTCAGACACTTAACACATACTAACGATGTGACCTTGGAGCAAGTCACTTAACCCCAACTGCCCTACCTTCTGCCCTCCAAAAAGCGAAAGAAGAAAGAAAGAAAGAAAGAAAGAAAGAAAGAAAGAAAG
>CM053600.1:159394463-159436616 GCA_028646575.1 Pseudocheirus occidentalis | reverse complement strand
CATCTTCATGACAGCACCACAGAATGCCCTAGTACAGACTTGCTCTGTGAGAGCGCCATGGAATAGCTTAGCATAGACTTGCTCTGTGTGAAAGCTCCATAAAACAACCTAGCATAGACTAGCTCCTTAAGAGTCTACCCCATATCTTTCAATAAACTTCACTTTTTCTTTGGCTGAGAAGACTTGAGTGGAATTCTTTCAGCAGGACCCAGCATGTTGGTATTTTGGGGTCTCACACAGCCCTAACCCTCTTTGGGTACCTCTTCAATTGTATTGGAATACTATTGTGCTATGAGAAATGATGAGCAAGATGCTTTCAGAAAAACCTGAGAAGTCTTATATGAACTGCTGCAAAATGAAGTTAATAGAACCAGGAGAACATTGTACACAGGAAGAACAATATTGCAGGGAGTAGGAACGTTTTTGAGGACAATATGATTGGAGTCCCTAACTACGACTTAGGGGAGGAGAGGAGTGCCTGAGTTTGAGCACCCAGACAGAATTCAGAAAATAGCAGTGAGGAGGACCTGAGATGTGGGAAATCTTTACTCACAACTAGAATTAAACCCTGATTACAATAATAAGCTACCACAAATAAAGCAAAATAAAATAAACATGAGTAAGTATACTGGCAACCACAGTGGAATACCCAGGATGGCTGCTAGCGTAGGTTCTTAGATTTGCTTTACTAGGAAAGATAGCTAGCTGTTCAAGGGGTTAATAATCTTTTTAATTACATTCATTAATTCAGGGGAATAGTCAGCACCACGAACTTCAGAGAAAATCCAAATGAAGAAAATAGAATACAAACAAGTTTATAAAGATAAACAGACAGAGTTCTGACTGCCTGAATCAACTATACACTTTACATATGTCCCTAGATCAAGAGAGCCTTTACATCTGAGCAGGGAGGGAGCTCTGAACATACAGCTGCTCAGAATCTCGATCAGAGAAACACAAAAACTGTCTCATAAGTGAGCCCCCAAAGCAAAATACCAACTCAACATATATCATATAATATGTATATCACACACACACACACACACACACACACACACACACACACACACACACACACACACACACACACACACATCTTTCTCAGAGCCAGAAGGCATTATAACCCTCATGACTCAGTGCCTAATTAGAAATTAGCAAAAGGTATGAAAGCCTACAAGCAAGCTTCCCTTAATAGGTGCCATGTGAGGCCTATTACTGGATGGGGAAGATCTTAAAACCAATTAACATTACAATAAGCAAAGAACAACAACAACAAAAAGAACCTTTATTATAGATAGCTACTTTGGTGTAAAAGAAGATTTGGGTTCATATTCAGAGGAAGATATTAAGGTAAAAAAAAAAAATAACCCCAAAGAGTAACATTAAATGGTCACAAGTCCAAGTTCTTGGAAGAACTGAAAAATTAAAAAAAATCAAATGAGAGACATCAAGATTTAGAAAAAAAAATAAAAACAACCCAAGAAAACTATGAAAAAAAATTAACCAATTGGAAAAAGAAGTCTAAAATCATAAGGAAATTAGATTTGGGCAAGAGGAATTGAATAACATTATAAGACACAAAGAAATAACAAAACTTGGAAAAAATTCAGGGAAACTGAAAAATTTCACTAGAAAACAACTGATCTAGAAAACAGATCACAGAGAAATAGACAGGAATTGTTGGAGAATTATGATGAAAAAGGATCTTGATACAATATTACAAGAAATTCTTATGAAAAATTGCCCTGATGTTCTAGAACAAGAGGATAAATTAGAAATAGAAAAAAAAATCTACTGCTCATACCTGAAAGAGATCCCAGGAGGAAAACTTAGAAGATTATCATAGCCAAGTTTCAAAACTCACAGGTTAAAGAGAAAATATTGCATGTAAAAAAGGGAAAAAAAATTTTAAATACTGCCCAGATACAATCAGGTTTTCATAAGACCTAGCAGCTTCTACACAAAAAAGACTGTAGGTCTTAAATATTACATTTCAAAGATCAAAATAGTTGGGGCTGTGATCAAGAATAACTGACCCAGCCAAATTGAGTACAATCCTGAATAAGAAAAAATGGATAATTAATAAACTGAAAGACTTTCAGATATTGTCACACACACACACACACACACACACACACACACACACACACACACAAACCAAAAACCACTAGATAACAATGGAAAATTCAAAATAGAAGATCCAAAAGAAATATAAGGAAAATATTAAAGACTAATTATAGGAGACTTATTAAGGTCAAACAGGCTCTGGGACCCCCAACCCCCCACCCCTTGAGCTCCTTGAATCTTTGAGGTACAGGCTCTAGGAAAATAAACCTTTAGGGAACCATAAAAATTAAGAGGGTGCCCAAAGAGGGTTAGGGTTGCCTGAGACCCCAAAATACCAACATGCTGGGTCCTACGGAAAGAATTCCACTCAAGTCTTCTCAGCCAAAGAAAAAGTAAAGTTTCTTGAAAGTTCAAGTTTGCCATATGGGGTAGTATTGTAGGCCAAGACTTTCAGGGGCCTTGGCCACATTAGCTCCCTGGTTCTCCAAAGGTCATTAGGCAGATATGCAAGGAGAGTATAATCTTGTTGGGTGGATGCTCTCATTGGTTTCATGACTATCTAAAGAAAGTACTGAGTTAATTTGCAAGTCTTGATTGTAACACCCTGTTTGTTTGTGCCTCTGGACATGGTCCTAGGATAAAGAGCTCAAAGAGTGATTGGCTTTGGGCTGGGATAGAGAAATATCGAGACCAAGGGTGGTTCCTTGCATTCTGCTAAGGGTATATAAACCTTGTAGCTTCCATGTATCTTTGGCTCTGTATGAAATGGTTCTGCAATAAACACACTATGGAATACATCCGCATCTCTCTCCCTCTTTCTTATTCAACTCTCTCTCTCTCTCTCTCTCTCTCTCTGTCTCTCCCTTTATTTTACTCAGCTGGTAGCTAGGCCCAAACTGTGCTAGCCACAGCAAGTGGCGCCCAATATGGGGCTCGAACCCACGACCCTGAGATTAAGAGTCTCAAGCTCTACCGATTAAGCTAGCCGGGAGAGCTTGCATCCAGAACGAGTCTGTGTTAAACTATCCTATGGCACTCTCATAGAACAAGTCTCTGCTAAGCTATTCTCTGGTGCTCTCACACCACATGGAGGGAAGATGGGGTTCTATATACAGAAAGGTTGTGGGAGGAATCTAGGGGTGGTCCAGAGGAGGATATTGGGAAGGGTCTTCAGGAGAAGTCAGATGAGGTCAGACTCCAGCAATGAGTAGTTAAGGGTGGGAAGTTGCTGGAGGCTACCTGGAGACCATAGACACTGGTGGGCCAGGCCAGTTCAAGGGTGGGAACAGGAACATTAAGGGTGGGAAACAATTGGAACAAAGGAGGGCTAAAGACTTGGGCAGAGCCACAACTACATCAAAACTACATGAGCCTACACCTCATCAAAACCATTTACTTCTGTAAAGCCAATCAGCAGTAGATTCCTGAGAGAATGCTACTGTGAACAGCCTTTAAGATTCAAATTACACAGTATTAGTGAACACTCTGTTTATTCCATTACAAAATCAGATTCAGTACAATGTTCACAGTTTCAACAGTTCACAATATTATATACAATCTTCAGAACAAGGAAAGTTTCAATATTATATCTTATTACAGAAAGGAATTGAAAAGTTAGATTCAAAACTAACTGGAGATTAAACAAACTAATCTTAAAGAATGCGTGGATTAAAGAATAAATCAAAGAAATGAAGAGGGTGCCCAAAGAGAGTTAGGGCTGCCTGAGACCCCAAAATACCAACATGCCGGGTCCTGCGGAAAGAATTCCACTCAAGTCTTCTCAGCCAAGTAAAAAGTAAAGTTTATTGTAAGTTCAAGTTCACCACGTGGGGTGCTAGGCCATTTCACAGGGCTCTCACAGAATAAGTCTGTGCTAAGCTCTTCCATGGTGCTTTCACACCGCGTAGAGGGAAGATGGGATTCTATATACAGAAAGGTTGTGGGAGGAATCTAGGGGTGGTCCAGAGGAGGAGATTGGGGAGGGTCTTCAGGAGGAGTCAGATGAGGTCACACTCCAGTAATGAGTGATTAAGGGTGGGAAGTTACTGGAGGCTACCTGGAGACCATAGACAATGGTAGGCCAGACCAGTTCGAGGGTGGGCTAAAGACTTGGACAGAGCCACAACTTAAGGCCCATAACCTCAGGCAAAATGTCTTCCCTGGGAAGGTTTACTTTCCCAGAGCCTATACCCCAAAGAATCAAGGAGAGCTCAAAAAGAGCCTACACCTCATCAGAAACAATCAGTAATTTCATTAAAGATAATGACAATAAAGAAATAGCATATCAAAATGTATGAAATACAACAAAAACCATGATCAGAGGAAAATAAATATCTCTAAATGATTACATCAATAAAGTAGAGAAAGAGCAGACCAATGAATTAGGTACGCAATTTTAAAAACTAGAACAAGAACAAACTAAAAACCCCCAATTAAGCGCTAAATTTGAAATCCTAAAAACCAAAGAAAAAAAGGGACAAAAAAAATTTTGCAAATTAACTTTATTATATATTTAAAAGCAATAGCAAGTTGTACGCAATAGATTTGCAATTTCACATGCCATCATCTTTTATTTTAAATCATACTGTTATGGAAATATTTGTTTTATTTATTCCACAAATTAAAAATAATTTTTTAAAAAGAGCAACATTGTATGATGATCAATTTAGAATGACTTTGATGAAGTGTAGGCTCTGGGACCCCCCTTGAGCTCCTTGAATCTTTGAGGCACAGGCTCTGGGAAAGTAAATCCTCCCAAAGAAGGTATTTGCCTGAGGTCATGGGCCTTAAGTTGTGGCTCTCCCCAAGTCTTTAGCCCTCCTTTGTTCCAATTGTTTCCCACCCTTAATGTTCCTGTTCCCACCCTTGAACTGGCCTGGCCCACCATTGTCTATGGTCTCCAGGTAGCCTCCAGCAACTTCCCACCCTTAATCATTCATTACTGGAGCCTGATCTCATCTTGACTCCTGAAGACCCTCCCTACTGGAGTCTGACCTCATCTGACTCCTCCTAATGATAGCTTAGCACAGACTTGCTGTGTGTGAGCGCCACAAAATGCCCTAGCACCCCATATGACAAACTTGAACTTTCAATAAACTTTACTTTTTCTTTGGCTGAGAAGACTTGAGTGGAATTCTGTAGGACCCGGCATGTTGGTATTTTGGAGTCTCGGGTAGCCCCAACCCTCTTTGGGTACCTCTTCAACTTTGCTGTTCTCAAAAATACAATGATCCAAGGCAATTCTAAAGGACTTATGATAAACTATTATCCATCCCCAGAGAAAGAACTAATGGAGTCTGAATCCAGTTTGAAGTATACTTTTTTCTTTATTATTATCTTTGTGCTCTTTTATATGGAAATACGTTTTGCATGACCGCATATGTATAATTTATATATTGATTGGCTTCTCAAGGAGGGAGAAGGGAAAGAATTTGGAACTCAATTTTTAAAAAAAATTAATGTTAAAAATCGTATCTGTAATTAAGGAAAAAAATTAAGTAAAATTTTAAAAAATTAAAAGGGCCTTAGTTTCCTTTACATTATTTGAGCTTAAAAGTATATTCAACCCCTCAGGACCCTCTTTATCTATGACTAAAAAAGCCACAGATACCTTCACAAGTGAAAGCTTTCCTCCTCAGAACAAACCAAATGCCGGCTTTCGGCCACCTTTATCAGACAGTTCCCTCCTATGGCCCTTTCACCTTAGGGGAGTATATGAGAGTACACAAAAGCTGGCCTCTTTTATCCAAGTGTGCTGAATCTTGTAAAGCTTATCTACGTCCTTTATTCAACATTCGGTTTTTAACCTTACCAGGCAGCAAAGAGAGGAGTACATCTAGATGAATACACACTTTAGAAAAGTGAAGTTTGTGTATGTACACACACACTATTGGAGATTCTCTTGTAATCAATAAGAGCACCACCCCAGCCCTCTCCAGTCCCTGCCTCCTACAGGTCTAACTAACTTTACTACCCTCAAGGAAATGTGTGTGTGTGTGTGTGTGTGTGTGTGTGTGTGTGTGTGTGTGTGTAGAGCAAGCTACAAACATAAGTACATTATGTGCTAGAACACCAGAATCTTGTCTAACATGCACCTTGATGAGTTGTATAGAGTTGCTAATTTGTGTTAGGGAAGGCTTTCTACAATTGGAGCTCCCTGCCTTAATGAAAATCACTGGTCTGGAATACCACCCTACTCCCCTCAAGGTCTTGTCTTTTCTGCCCTTTATCATCTTGACCCAGGATTCACAATCACAAGTGCCTAGGTCTAGTTCCAGTAAAGACTACATTTAATCAACTCACAGACACACAAAGTGTTTATAGTATTCCTAGGGAAGGGGATTCCCTCCCCCACACCCTCCTTGGTTCCTGAGTCTAAATCACTACTGTTGTTTTCATGGCTCATTTGAAGGCCCTTTGATTACATTTTTCATCCATCTTATTCTATAGAAAACAATGGAATTGAATGGGTGAGCGTTGGTTGGGGTTTTTTTCCTTCTGTTTTATGAGAAGCAATGTGGTAAGTCACGGAGACCCAGGGTTACAACCTGCCTCTGACTTACTGGCTGTGTAATCCTGAACAATTGCAACCTTTCAATGCTCAAGGCTATTGTCTAAGACTGTAAGGCATAAATAGCTAGTATTTCTAAGGTGCTTTAGGGGTTGAAAAGTGCTTTACAATATTACCTTATTTTATCTTCACCACAATCCTGGGAAGTAAAGGCTACTATGATCTCATGTTACAGATGAGGAAGCTGATGAGAGAACCTGTATCAGTGAAATGAGTTTCCACACCTAGAGTTCCCAAACATAAATGAAAAGTGTAAGTCTAGTCCTCTTGTCCAAAAAAAGAAGAAACAAACCTTCTGCTGCAGTATAATAATTTAATTGGGCATGCCTTCCAATAATCCAGGGAGGTCAGTTAGTGTAGCTTACTGGTTATATGACTCCTTGGCAAATCACAGCTACTGTGAGCTTGGGTTTACTTATATAGGTAATAATCAGCTCTCACCTCACAGAGTCCCTAGGAAAATCAAGTATAATAATACATACAAAGCACTTTGCACACCCATTGGCATAGTGAATAGAGTGCTAGGCCTGGAGTCAGGAAATGTCATCTTCCTGAGTTCAAATCCAGCCTCAGAATCTTACTAGTTGTGTGACCCTGGGCAAGTCACTTAACCCTGTTTGCCTCAGTTTCTTCATCCATAAAACAAGTGGAGAAGGAAATGGCAAACCACTCAGTATCTTTGCCAAGAAAACCCTAATTGGGGTCACAAAGAGTCAGATGACTGAAAAAAATAAACATATGGCATAAAAAAGATATTTATTATTTTTATTATCTGGTGAGTCAGCTTCCTGACAAAATTCTAAGAACTGCTCCCATAAAGCTATGATTGTGTAATTCCTGTAATATCTTTCCTCTTCCCAGTACTGACCCTACTAGCCCATCCACTGTTATTCTCCTTTCCCTGTATTCAGAGGCAGGTGTTAGTGTCACAGAGGTTCAGAGAGCAGCTGATGGGCCAGGGATCTTTGTCAGGTTGACTGTCGGGTTTTATGCTTGCTCATAGTAGCTATGAACCATGAAGAAACTGCCATCCATCATAATCAAGGAGCTTCACCCGTACACCCAAACCTTTGGTTTGCCTACATTTCTCCTGCTTTGAAATTGAGATTTTCCTTTATTCTCATCTTTCTGTTTCCAAGCCTGATGCAGTAGGCAGCTTGCTAGCTCTCAGTATAAAGGGCTAGACAGAAGAAAAAAAGAAGAGAACGTAGATTGTGAGTTCCCAAGAATTCTACTAAATGTCTTTCTAAGATTCTTTAAGAAGCTCCCAATAATCTAACACTGGGAGAAAACTGCTGGGTTTGAATTAATTAGAACCACAGACTTGAGACCTGGAAGTTACCTCAGAAGTAAGCTAGCCCAACCCTTTCACTTTATAAATGGGGAACTGAGTCTCAAAGAGGACCAAGTGATTTGCTCAGGGTGGCACAACCAGGAAGTGGCAGGGCCAGGAGCCTTCCTAGCAATGGAGACAGAATTTAGCTGCTCCCTGTGTTTTTAAGGAGCTTGTTTGGGGGAAAACTACTTCTGGGAGTGATGCTTTTTGATGGGTTGGGGTTTTCCTTGGCTCCAGTAGACTTGGGCATGGCAGAAAGTCATCTGCTTAACCAAAATAGCCTCATATGCCAGAGGCTTTCAAGCAGAGGGTAGCTTGACCAAAAATGCCACAAAGAAATGATGCTTGTGTCATCAGCCCAGTGATTACTGGTGCAGAAAATATGACAAGCTAATTTGGAGAAATGCTGCTCAATTTTCAAGGAGAGAAGAGGTGCTGTTTCAGCATAGCTCACATGTTGGAAGAAAATTCTCTTGGTTCACATCATCCACACCTATCTATTTCTCCTGCTTCTCTCCTGCAAAACTGACTTCAAATCCTTCAGCCTGGCACTGATGTGAGATCCTTATGATTATTCTCAGGTGAAAATATATTAATATTTCATAGCTCAGTTATTTTACATATCCTGTCAGAAAGTAGGACCGTAACACATTAATCTTTTTTTATGGTCGTAATAATGCATATGGACTGGGTTCTATATAATGAGAGAAAATAGATCCTGGGAAGGTCCTTTGAGGTCAACTAACCCAACTCCCTCACTTTATACTTGAGTAACCTCAGGGGAGTTCAAGGTCAGGTTAAGGAGTTAATAGAAGAATAGGTACCTGAGCACATTCTCCCTAATTTCTATATCATAATTTGTTTGCTTGTTTTCTTCACCATTAGATTGTAAGTTTCTTGAGGGCAAGGACTGTATTTTGCCTTTTCTGAATCCCTTGTGCAATGATAGCCACAACTCTGGACAATTCCTTCCTGCCTGGCTGATGTTGATTTAATGTCAATAGGACACGTACTTTAAGTTATCTTTACAGTGGTAGGGATGATTTGCCTCTCATTTATTTGTTTCCAGGTGGTTGACTAGGGATCAGCATGTAACCATAAAACAGACCAAAGGTCATTGGCCCATATAGTAATCAAACCTATGATCTTGACACATGGACTAATCTACTCAGCTAATTGGGTACAGGTTTAAAGGAAAGACATCTAATCCTAGAAGAAGTCTTCTTAGTACTATTGTGGTATAGGAAATGATGAGCAGGTAGACTTTGGAAAAGCCTGGAAAGATTTATATGAACTGATGCTGAATGAAGTGAGCAGTACCAGGAGAACATTGTACACAGTAACAGTTACATTGTGCAATGACTAAGAGATATGTTGGACTCAACCCAAACCAACTTGAAAGAGCTGATTGCTAAATTTTTAGCGTATGCATTTATACTGTGGAAATTAAACTCCACAAAAAAGGGTTTGACTTACTGTTTTGTTAATCGTCTAAATTTAAGAAAGCGATGGAGAAAATGTTGATAATGCAAATTAAACTTAAAAGTATGTCAAGCATATTTTCTTTCTGAGAGCCAGTTGTTAAATATTTACAAACACAGCACAACAAGGATCCCTCCTTGTAGTGACAATCAAGCCAATGTAGAATAGTAACCATTTCAGTCCATAAGGATTACTGAAACTGAATTGGTCAAACAAACATGCCAATTCCCTACTAAGAAGACATTTCAAGTTCTCTGCCACATCGTTCTTGAAGAAAGAAAACCTGTCTTCAAAACCACTTGTACTCAATGATACTTGTTCCGAAGGCCATTTTCCAATGAAATTCCCTAAGGCAAGTTTCTCTTGTTTTGATTGACTGGAAAGAAATTGAAATTCATTAAATCTTTCCTCTTCTTACACAGGGTTAGCCTCTAAAGTCAGTGAATAGCATGAAAATCATCATAGTCAAAATATCCTTGAAAATCCTTTAAATCTTTACAAAGAACAGTGTGATATCTTCAAACATTTGTAGGTGAAAAAGGGTCTAAGACTCTTTAAAAAGAAGTTAGTCTGGATCAGAGAACTAATAGATCTAAAAGAAATAATTGAATGTAAATTTGATTTTTTTATAACACTCAGGATAACTTCCTAAATAGGATTCAGGCTGAATCAGGACTTCTATTCAAATGAAAGGAAATAGTGTGGAAACAGATAATGACTTATGTAGCAATGAGTATTTATGAATCACCTACCTTGTACCAGGCATTGTGCTAAGCAATGTGTGTGTGTGTGTGTGTGTGTATGTGTGTGTTGTGTGTACACACTCATGACTGGCTATATCTCCTTCACCTAAAAGGGAAAAGAGCAAATGCAAAGGCTGAAAACTGAGACCCATTTCTTGGGCCACCTTCTCTTAGAGGGGAGAAGGCACGTTCTCCTACCAGACAAGGGTGACACAATATCCTTTTTGGGGAGCAGAGGAGCCTCAGCAGGGCTGAGGCAAGACAGCCAGGGTAGAAGCTGACTTGGCCTTTGGAATGCCTCCATGGCCAATCAGAAAGAATCCCACTCACCATGTGCTTGGCCTTCTAGAACTAATTACAGAATGTCTCTTCTTGTAACTCTCCCTGACTTTACCCATGGAGAAGTTAAATTGTCCCATCAACAAACTGATGGAATCTGCCTTAGGTCTGGGACATGTCCCAGATCCTAGTTACACCCCCTACCCCAACCACCCTCACTCTGACCCCCACCCCTGATGGATAACAGGGGAAACAAAGACTCACTGAAAGAGTTTCACCCATAAGTATGGCTTAGGATTGCTGTACCACCTAACTGTTTCTTCTTTCATTTTCACTGTTAGGTAAGAGAGGACGCAAGAAAGTTAAAAGAATATAGCAGGAGCCATTCAGCTGACTACCAGTGAAGGCTGGCCCTTTTGTTAGCTCTACCACCCTAAAAAGAAAATTATAGGCTGCTCACACTGCTTAGATGAATAGGGAGTCACTAACTACAATCTTTCCATCAAGCCGGTAAACCAATGGATCTTACCAACTCCCTGACCAATGAATACTAGGGTCCAGTGGGCCTTGTCATCAGTCCTGCTACTGTATACTCCAGACCCCTAGACATCTTACCTGCTGATGCACCCTAAGGACTCTTGGACCTTGCTGTCTGCCCTGACACCGAACCCTAACAACCACCAAGCTTTTCTGTCATCCACACAACTGAATCCTTCCATATGTTTTGTCTTCCCCAGTTAGAATTTGACTTTCTTAGGAGCAAAGAACATCTTGATTTTCTGTTTTGTTTCTTCAGCATTTAGCTCAGTGTTTGACACATAGTAAGAGCTTCATAATTGCTTTTTAATTCATTCATAATTATTATCCATCTATGTAAAAGAATCCTACAGCACTGATACTAAGGATAGCACTTCATGGATGCTCTGGATCTTTGCCTGGAAAAGCATATGATCTGTGCCTATTTTTAGCAATTAACATCCAAGATAGCCCAAATTTCCCAAAGCTTGCTTTTTTAAAAATAACTCTAGAGACAAGTCAGTTGCACTGAGAGTAGATGACTAGTTTTCATCCCATTGTTACTATCCAGTGTCAAGATGTATTTTTTCTGGAGTACTATTGTGGTATAGGAAATGATGAGCAGGTAGACTTTGGAAAAGCCTGGAAAGATTTATATGAACTGATGCTGAATGAAGTGAGCAGTACCAGGAGAACATTGTACACAGTAACAGTTACATTGTGCAATGACTAATTTTGATAGGCTTAACTCTTCTCAGCAATGAAAGGACCTCAAACAACTCTAAAAGACTCATGATGGAAAATGCCATCCATAGCCACAGAAAGAAATATGGAGTTGGAATGCAGATCAAAGCATACTATTTGCTCTTTTTTTGTTTACTTTAGTTTAGTTTTATTTTTTTCTCATGGCTCCTCCCATTCATTCTAATTCCTCTATACATGACTAATGTGAAAATACATTTAATAAGAATATAGAGAGAGAGCCTCTATCAGATTGCATGCCATCTTGGGGAGAGAGGAGGGGAGAGAGGTGGAGAAAATTTAAAACTTATGGAAATGAGCTTTGAAAACTAAAAATAAATAAATTAATTTATTAAGGTGTGTTCTTTCATACAGTTCATTACTCTGTGTATGAGACTATATAGTCCTAAGAATTTTTTTTCATTTCTATACTATTTTACCATGGTGAGCCACTCAATAAATTACTTTAAGGGACATTTTGAATTTATTACAGGCAACCTGGTGGGCATTTAGAACATTTTGTGTTCTTTTTAAATTTTATTATCAATCTAATCAGAAGCCAGAATTGATCAAGAGCATTTCATGGTATTGATGAAATAAATGCTTCTTGGCTTTGGAACAGCATGTTCTGCTCTTTTATTGATCTTCTGACTCACAATGAAGGTTGGAAATTTATTTATTCTGAGGTTTATTTATTTATAATAAGTATATATATAAATATATATATGTGTGTGTGTGTGTGTGTGTGTCTACACACACACACACACACACACACACACACACACACTTCTCAGAGCCAGAAGGCATCACAACACTCGTGACTCAGTGTCTAATCAATTTAATACCAAAAAATGTTAAAGCCTTCCTACAAGCAAGCCTCCCCTAAGCAAGCTTCCTCCTCCACAGGACTCTGTGTGATTCAGGATATATAACAGCTGGACATATAGCCCTATGGGGGAGGTAGATCTTATATCCCATTAACATTACTCTGACTTATTTCCTTTCCCTTGATATGACATTCTATTTCCTACTTTGTCTTTGCACAAGCTTTCACCCATGCCTGTGATGCTCTCCTTACTCACCTTTGTTTCTTTGAATCTTTAACTTCCATCAAGGCTCAACTCAGGTGCCCCATCATAGGTGGCACCTTTCTGCCCCTCCTCCCTCCCAAATTACCTTGCATCCACTTTGCATATAATTTGAATTTACTCATCTGCCTGTATACCAGTTTTATCTCTTCAACAGATTGTAAGCACCTTGAGGGCAAGTGCTTTCATCTTGTCTTTGTATCTGTAGCAACCAGTATAGTGCTTGGCGAGTATGGTAAGCACGTAATGGATGTAGCGGAATTGATTTGAACTGTGACACTTCATCTCACTCAGCTCTTATTTCTAAACCTGTAACATAGTGGAGCTGAAAACACCTCTCAGGCTCATTCCAGGCCCAAGATTCTGTTATTCTTATGTTGCACAACTTTGCTCACAAATATACTATTTCTTCACAAAGGATTTCTTTTTGTTAAGTGACTTTGAACCTTCCTTCCTTCCTTCCTTCCTTCCTTCCTTCCTTCCTTCCTTCCTTCCTTCCTTCCTTTCTTTCTTTCTTTCTTTCTTTCTTTCTTTCTTTCTTTCTTTCTTTCTTTCTTTCTTTCTTTCTTTCTTTCTTTCTTTCTTTCTTTCTTCCTTTCTTCTCCACTATAGCCCACATTCTTGGAGAAATGTAATGCCCATTACAATAAACTGCCTCTCTTCTCTCCATGGCTGTGGTGAGACCAATAGTGGTCCTACTACATTTAAGACACTATCCTAGGTAATCGAAAAATCCAGACAAAATTAAATTCTTCTTTTTTCTTTTGCTTTTTTTTTTTATGGAGGGCAGTTAGGGTTAAGTGACTTGCCCAAGGTCACACAGCTAGTTTTTGTGTTAAGTGTCTGAGGCCGGATTTGAACTCAGGTACTCCTGACTCCAGGGCTGGTGCTCTATTCACTGCACCATCTAGTCACCCCCGACAAAAATTAAATTCTTTCTTGTCCCTAAGGAGGTTTAACTCTAGAGGGTAAAATTCATTCATTAACTAAACATTTATTAAGCATCTATTATATGCCAGGCATACCCTACTGTTTGTCCTTCATTCTCAAAGAGGACTTCAGGGAGGTGATGCCATGACATGCGAGTGAATTGAATTTAAGTAAGTGAAGGCTGTGCAAAATCACCAGCCTCACTTTCACCTCCCTAGTCATCTGGGTCCAGTGGCCAGATGCTCATCAGGATGACTGGAGATGGTTCCTCCAGGCATACATAAGTATACACAAAAGATAGATTAATTTGACTGGAGGCACTGTCAGCTGAGACAAAGTCTCATAAAAGACAAGTCCTTGCACTGAACCTTTGAAAGAAACTAGGAATTTTAAGATGTGAGAGTGGAGGACGTTCCAGGCATGAGGGACAGCTTGAGCAAAGTCATGGAGTTAGGGAATGGATTATCACGGGAGAGGAACAGCAAGAAATCCATTTGGGTTGAACCACAGAATACATGAAGAAGATTAATTCATTATAAGGACCCAGTGAAATGAATGCTAAATATGAAGTCAGAAAACCTGTGTTCAAATCTCAGCACTGCCACTTCCTATTTGTGCAGCCTTGGAGTTCCTCAGTGAAAAATGGAGGGTTTGAATGAGATAGCCATTGAGGTCCTTTTCATTTATAAATTCTGTGATACACTCATCCTTGCATTGTTCTTCTATCAATCATCCCTCAACAGTGAATTGAGATACACCATAATTATTTATGTGATAAATTGGCAGATTCCCAGAATACTCCCAGAATGGCCCCAGGACTGAATCAGGCTGTGGTGAGACTTGTGAAAGACTCCTCTCTCTCAGGATAGGCATCTTGTAGCTCAAAGTAGGTGGGAAATATTTTACTCTTCTTTCCTGCTTTGTCCTCCTGGA
The DNA here is from genome assembly GCA_028646575.1 of Pseudocheirus occidentalis. Classification (NCBI taxonomy): domain Eukaryota; kingdom Metazoa; phylum Chordata; class Mammalia; order Diprotodontia; family Pseudocheiridae; genus Pseudocheirus; species Pseudocheirus occidentalis. The sequence goes on along the minus strand of CM053600.1, from coordinate 159,421,931 downwards.
AATAGTTAGAAGTCCCATAAATACAACAGGAACAAAAAGAAACAAAGACTTCGCCACTCAAGTGGCAAGAATGAATATGACTAAGCTGAATCTTTCCTTCACTATAAATCATTTCATTGTAGACCATGATCAGTACATTGGACCCTGCAGAAGCCCTTGTACAGTACAATTTCCTTAATTCTGATTACACCCATGGAGTGCTGAGTCAGGCAGAGATTGGCCTCAAGCCTCCTTTTCCCCTATTTGTGAAAAAGGTTTTGCTTAGCACATGTGACCCTTGATCCTGAGATGCTTTTAGCGCCAAGGCCCCCTGGGTAACCTTCCAAGGGTGATACTTCTAATTAGTTTGAGTTAACATTTTAAGAAATGTTAAACAAATGCTAAAACAACAAATATTTTAAAAATTGTTTTAACATGTAATTGGGAAAAAAATATTTAAAATTAAAAAATAAAAGTACCAGTCCGAGTCTGAAAGATTAGCTGACACTGTCCAAGATAAACTAACATATCTTGTTGGCACTGTTGTGAGAATAGAGCGGAATGATATCCCAGGCAGCTATAGAGCAGCTGGCAGAGGAGGTTTACCGCCCAATGTGCACTGGGCATTCCTGCTGATTCTTAAGCTAACTACTGCCATTCTTTTCTGGACTCCACACTACTTTCTCCAAACCACTCACTGGGATGAGAAAAGGGAGTTGGTTCATAGGTTTAGACCTGGAAGGGACCTCAGAGGCCATCTCATTTTACAAATGAGGAAACTGAGGCTTAGGGAAATTAAGTGACTTGTTTGAGGTCACACAGGTAGTAAGCGTCAGATGGAAGATTAGAACCCAGGTCCTTAGACTCCAGAGTCAGCGTTTTGTTGTTGTTGTTTCTCCCACTGTGACTGTTTCCTCAGGATGCATTTATACTAGTGTGCCCAGAATTGGTGCTAGTCTTGGGTTTATGATGGCAGCACCTTTCCCTAAAGAAAAGAAACCAGAAGAGGACTCTCTGTCCGTATCAGATGAACAGGGCTGGGTCAGATGGATCAGGACTTTTATTTTTTTGTTCTCTGATCCAGGCTTCCTCTCTGTTTCTTACTCCACACTTCTCCGACTTCAAAGGTTTTCTCTGGCAATGCTGGTATCTGGAATCCTCTCTCTTTTCTTCTCCACCTCCTGGCTTCCCTGGCTTCCTTCAGATCTCAGCTAAATTTTCACCTTTCATTTTGAAGTCTCTGTATCCCCCTTCCTATCAATGACTTCACTGTTGATTCACCTCTGATTTATCCTGTCACATTTTGTCTGTATAAGGTCATTTGCATGTTGTCTTTTCCATCAGACCGTGAGCTTCTTGAGAGCAGGAATTGTCTTTCCGCTTTCTTTGTATCCCCAGTATTTTATGCAATGCCTGGTGCACCTTAAAAATGCCAGTTGACCGACTGATTGACTAGTGATATATACACTCTGGGAAAACACCAGTCATAAACCCAGGTTGGTACATAACCCATGGACTCTCGTGCAAACACAAGGACAATATAAACAGAGAAGATGGAAAAGCAAGGAGCATGGACCCGACCCCTCCTCCCCTTTACCCTTATGGGCAGTTCCTGACATTAACTAGTTTCTTCCCTTCACCTATTTCACCAAGCTTCCATCTACCATGGTATGTACCAGCATGCTCTTTCTTACCAACGTACTCTCTCATATCCAAGTCAGTCAGTAAATAAACATTTATTATGTCCTACTATGTGCTGGTCATTGTGCTAAGCACATGCATATAAACTATTTTGGACTTACCACCATATTATATATAGCACACCAGGCCTTGTTCTACTGTCTTACAAAATTATAGAGGCAAAACATGTGCCTTTCCAGGTCACATCGGGGCAGCATGGTTCAGTGGGAAGAATGCTTGCTTTAGAGGTAGAAGAGTCTGGTTTCAATTCTATCTTTCCCATGGTTGATGTTGGGTAAGTCACTTTACCTCTCCAGGCCTGTTTCCTCATCTGTGAAATGAAGGGATTGGAAATTCTAAATCTATGATGTTAAGGACTCTATAATAGCCAATATGATAATAACCTACCTTACAATGACCTTGGAGGGTCGTTGTAAGAATGCTTAATTATTCCCTAGGTTCTATAGCCAGGGGAAGGGAACCTGTGGTTTCAAGGCCACACATAGCGCTCTCGGTCTTCAAGTGTGGACCTTTGAATCTAAACTTCACAAAACAAATCCCCTTAATAAAAGGACTTGTTCTGTGAAATTTGGTTTTAAAGGATACACTTAAAGACCTAGAAGTTTGGATTCAGTCAAAGGGCCACATTTGAGGACCTAGGGGACCACATGTGTCCTCAAGGCCACAGGTTCCCCACCTTGTAATACTAATAAAAGATGGGAGGCACTTCCCTCACACTCTGACAGTAACAGCAGAATCTTCCAAGTCCAGCATCCTGTCCACTCTGCATGGCAGGCATACTGCCTCTCAGGAGGCCATTTATCACCAATAAGCATGATGTGTCTCCCAACAAGAATGTTTGCAGCATCATTTAAGAGACCTCCACACCCAGAATCCTGCTATTACTGTCTGTTTATATGAGTCAGTATGGCTCCCACAGAACCTGTTTATTCATGTTTGTGTCTGGGGAACAATGTCTCATCTGTTGTCCGGGGGATGAGGGATCGTGGGTTGGGAGCTCATGTGTCGGTAGCGGCAGGTAGCTGCAAGACAATGGGGAGCTGATCCCATTTGGTCAGCTTTGGAGGGGAAGTTGCTGCTGGTCAGACTGAACTGGTTTGCCTCTTGGCATGCAAATAAAGTGCTGGGGCTCATAGGTGGACCTACAGGTATAAAAGAAATGAAGAAATTTTAAAAATAATAAAAGAAAAAATGAGAAATAATAAAAGAAATACACGGTTTGGGCTCTGGTGATGAATGCTATGGCAGAAAATTCCAGAGCGTATAATGACCATAGAAGGAATACCATTAAGGGACTGTATTATTTATCAAGAGAGGCTGCCACGTAGATGTCCCACAGAAAGCTTGGTTCTAGAGCTTACAAAAATGGTGATGGTTTAGGATGTGCTAGGGTTCAAAGTGGTTCTTGCAGCAAAATCCTATTCTGGACTGGCTGGTGAGGACCCACCTGCACTTTCCCAGAGTAAGAGATGGTGGCTCCCATGTAAACAAAATCTCATTCATCATAGTGACTGCTAGAAACCACCCAGTCCAAATTTTCATAAAAGCAGAGGGTTGACAGGAAATATTTATGCAGGAAGGCATTGGGCTCATTTCATTGCCACTCATATCATTCCCTATGAGGGCAAAGATATATCCTCCATGAAGAGGAAGCTGTATACTCTTTTACTGCAGAAAAACTTCTCTCATTCCTTCTTTCGTCTGCAGAAGCCCATCATTCTTTGTGCCGAAAAGATGGAGATGATCCTATGTACACTATAACAGGTAACTAGGTGATGCAGTGGATAGGAATCAGGAAGATTCATCTTCCTGAGTTCAAATCCAGCCTCAGACACTTACTAGCTATGTGACCCTGGGCAAGTGACTTAACCCTGTTTGCCTCAGTTTCCTCATCTGTAAAGTGAGCTGGAGAAGGAAATGGCAAACCATTTCAGTATCTTTGCCAAGAAAACCCCAAATAGAGTCATGAAGAGTTGGATATGCTTGGAACAACCAAACAACGAGTAGCCTATAACAGAATACAAGGGACATGATGGCATCCCCAGAAAGGAGTCTTCTTTCTATCCTCTGACATCCCAAATGGTGTACTTCTGAGATATTAACTAGATCACCATCTAGGCAGCAAGCTTACTGTGACATTCAATTTTCTGGCTTCCATTTAAAAGAGACTCCTCTCAACCCCTCCCCCCTCAAAAGGCAACCCACACACAGAGTCCTCAAAAACTCTGCTCCCTACCATGTCACAGAGCCTAGAGACAGAGGAGCAAAAGACGCTATAGACCAGAAAGGTTGTTTTTCCCACTTATCATATCCACTGCCATGTCCCAGAGAGGGAAATTCAGAAAATTAAAGTATAGCCAGGGCAGATGGTGAGTCCCTCAATGTCAATTCAAGTCTTCGATATCTTTTATGTATGAGAGCCAAAGAGGATGTCAAGATTTCAAGTTTGAGTGACTGGGAGAATGTAGTAGCATCAACAGGGATAAGGAAGAAAGAACAGGTATTTGGTGAGGATGGTGGTGGTAGAAATGATAAGCTCAATTTGGGCCATGAGGAATCTGAGGTGCTAGCAAGAAATGCAGGGAGACATTTCCAACAGGAAATTCCTAGGAAGCTTGAATGATAGGGTCATAAGTCTAGACCTGAAAGGGCTATGTAATCGAAGACTCTCATTTTTACCAATGTGAACCTTGAAGTCTTAAGAAGTAAAGACATGCTTTGAAGTCATACAAAGACTTACTCAGATTCATATAGGTAGGAAGTGACAAAGAGAGAATTTGAACCTAAGTCTTCTGGTTTTAAATTCCACTGCATCACTCTACCTGTGGAAATATGGGACATGACCTCTCTTAGGAATAATTTGGGACTCATCTATGTGGAGGTGATAGTTGAAACCATGGCTTGATGATAGTGGAGTTAGAACTGGGAGCATAGAGAGATAAAGCCCAAGGACAGAACTTGGAGAATAAATCCTTGTTTAGGAGATGAAAAAAGTGTAATGTGGCAAGGATGATTTTTGCCTGAATTCAGCGCCAATAATAGCCAAGGCCTAGGGCCTTCTTCTTCCTAGATTTGGGAAAGAGGTTGAAAGGACTCCAGAACACCAGGTCTCTTTTAGAGTTTGTGTCTGAGACATGTCAGGAACTGTAAAACAAGAAAAAGAGGAAAAGATAAAGGGAGTTTTGGGGGAAAGAGACAGGCTAAGAGACAAGGAGTTGTATGTAATGAAAAAATCCAAGAGTAGCTATAATGGGAGAATGAAAGCCAATTGTCCTTGGACAGTCTCCTGAGTAGGAGTTGTTGACTCCACACACCACATGTTTAGATTCTGGAAATGGTAGAGGATGAGAATCCTCCATGCTACCTGGAGGGAGCTGACTGACCAGAGGAAAATCTAGCCCTAAAGGGTTATTGCAGATCTCCATTCTGTACACAGAGAAGAGTCAGAGAATCACTATCAGTGCCCTGTCCCATTCTCCCACATACTGAGGGCATCATTTATTTCCCCACCATCTCCAGGGATTTAGAAGTTTGAAAATATTTGTGTATGGGGCAGGGCATAGACAAATGAATGAATGAATAAGTATTTACTATGTTCTGGGCACTGTGTTAAGTGATGGGTACACAAGCATTAAAAAGTAAGACAAATGCTGGCCTCAAAGAGCTTGCATTTTAATGAAAGAGTCAAGACATATAAGACAGGGATAGCCAGGAAAGTGTGTTTTGTCCAGAAAGACACAAAAGTAGCAACAGTGGTTTATAGGACATATAATCTCTATATTTTTATAGGCTTTTCCTTTCTGAAGAGGTAATGGTGACTTGCCATTCCCAGAGGCAGAGTGGATAGCCTGGACAATGCACTATGGTGGTTGATTGGTTGTTGTCTGTCATTCTCAAAAAGGACCAAAATGACATCACTATGCTAGAGTCAAGTTTCAATGTGTCCAACTGCTGCTGATGAGACCAATACAAGCTCAGAATGTTCTACCACAGCTTGGGCACAAATATTCCATGTGAATATTTGGGGCTGATTCTCTAAATTTGTTCATCCTGCATTTACTAAAGTATAGCATAAATATGGCCAAGGAGCATTGTGCTAGGTCTGTGTTGCATGACAGTGATCACTCATCAATGATTCAAAAACCCAGTGTCCCATGGTAGAGCTGGAGCCAGAGCACCCAACTGGAGGTATAGACGAGTACAAAGGTACATGCCACCAAAAGGAGCTTCCACGTGCTAAGTCTGAGTCAGGTTAGTTAAGGTAATTGGTTGCCAAACAATTGAGGCTCAGAATCTAGAGCTGGAATGAAGAAATCATTCCTACAGAGTATTAATTAGCATGAGGCCCTGGGGTTTGTCCTGTGGTACCAACACGGAGAAGCCAACCCTTGACCTTCCCAGTGGGTCCTTGTTGTCAAGAAATCTGTTTCCTGGGACCTTCCTTCACCGCTATTGCATAGTTGTACCCAAAGAGGACTTCCCATGAGCTGCCTGACCTGGGTTTGCTCTGGGGAAGGTATAGAACAACCAATGTATCCTGCCTTATTTCTGGCAGATTTTTTTCTTTGTGTGACCTAAGACTGTATTAGCTTTTTTGCCTGCCATATCTCACTGTTGAATCATATCAAGTTTGTGAACCACTAAAAGTCGCAGCTCTTTTTCAGACGAACTGCTGCCTAACCAGGCCTCTACTGTCTTGTACTTGGGAAGCAAACTCTTGGAATGCAAAAGCATGACTTTACATCTGTTCCTCTTAAAATTCATCTTATCAGATTCTACCCTGTCAAGACCCTTTTGGATCCTGATATTCAGTAGGTTAGTTATCCCTCCCTGCTTTTCAACATTTACAGGTCGGAAGCACGATAGCTATGACTTTCTCTAAGTTGTTACTAAAAATGTTAAATAGCATAGGGCCAAGCTCTGATCCCTAAGATACTTCACTGGAGATCTCTTTCAGATTTTATATTGAACCATTAATAACTAGTCTTTGAATCTGGCTATCTGATCAATTTTGAATCCATCCAGCTGTACTATCACTAAGCCCACATTTGACTTTCTCAATTGCTTTGCTAAAATCAGGATAAACTGTTATCTACAGGATTCTGCCTAATAAGCCCATCAAATAAGGAAATTATGTCATCTAGAATAACTTCTTGATGAAGTCTTTTTGGCTTTTTAGAATCAAAACTTCTTTCTTCCAGATGTGCCCTAGCCGTCTCCTTACTTTTAAATTCTAGAATTTCACGAGGAATTAAAGACAGGTTCCCTCGCTTATAATATATAGATTCTACTCTTTTCTTCTTTGAACCTTGGAACATTTGACCTCATCTAAAGCTTTTGAGTTTGGCAAGATCTTTCAGAACTCACTGATCGTGGTTCAGCTATCACATTTCCTAGTTTTTAGGCCTTGTGATTGAATCTCTCCCTTCTGTCATCCTCCTGCTCTCCCCCTCCCCATTTTGCAGGTAGTAAAACTGAGGCCCAGAAAGGTTAAGTGACTTAGTCAAGATCCCAGTACAACCAGGGCAGGAGATATGAACTCATTAAAATGAACTACATCTTTTCTTATTAGCTCCATATTTGCCTTGGACCTTATACTAACTGTGTCTGCCAGAGATGAAGCAGATTATGAAGCTCGTGATGTGTAATGAATATCACCAGACAAAATTCCGGCAGGATCAGAGGGCCTTGAAAAGAGCTCCATCATAGGACAAGCCAACCAATCGAGCATAGAACTTTCCAACAAGATCACGGACTCAGAGCTAGAAGATACCCTTGAGGTCATCTGGTCCAACCCTGTCATTTCACAAATCACAGCAGAGAGGTTATAGAAACTGCCAGACTTTGGCTTAACAATTCACACTGCTGAAAAACAAACCACCCTCAGAGCATAGTTATTGCTATAACACATTGCTTAGATAAGAAAGTATCTGGGTCACAGGCTAGACAGGTGCAGAAATCACAGTCAGCCATGCAACCCCACCTATGCTAGTTTTGAAACTTCAACTGCAATTTCTAAGAGCTTATGGCTATAGGATTTATATCCTGAAGAAGCATGCTCCCACAGTATCTGGTGACTTGATCCTTCCTCCTTGACTTTGTGAGTTTTGTATGTACTGTTCTTGGGTTGAAGCAGTTAGCAATATATATTTAGTGTGCTGAGGAAGAGAGAGTCCCTCTGTGGGATCACATTGGTCTCTGTGTGCTGCTGGGAACTAGAGGGAATCAGAGCCTGGTTCTGGGTAAGCTGAGTCACCCACAGGTTGGTAGCCTGATTGGAAAGCTGGCTTGCAGGTAAATAATTCCAGTGTCTTGTGTCTCAACAGAATGTAAGGTCCTTGAAGGCAAGAATTGTTTGCCATTTTGTTTTTGACTCTCAGTATCTTTTACCATAATAAGAGTAAGTATTTAATGAATGCTTGTTGAGTTGGATTGGATTGAAGATAGAATTTTCTGAGACCTATCCCTCATTCACCACTTGATAACCCAAATGACTTAATAGTCTCCAATCTCTCCCAAAAGAAGAGGGAAGGTGTGTTTTATGATCTGTTCTCTGGGGCCATGACTCGTTTTTCAGTACTCAGAACCTGGCTTCTTTGTAGGGATCTTCTAATTTATGTTGTTGTAGTCACATACATTGGCCTTTTGGGTCTATTTCTTTCATTCTACTTAGTTCACACACATTTTACCATGTTTCTCTGAATTCCAGTCAATGTCATTTTGCAATAACCAGATTTTGTTGAAACCCAACTATGCCATAGCATCTACAAATATGCTGAGAATCCCACCCAGGGGTGTACTAGAGTCAGTTCACGCAGGCTCTCTTCAATTGCTAGATTTATATCTCAGAAATTGGGAAATGTCACAAACCAGGACATTATTTTTTTCCTACACTCAAGAAAGTGATATAGAAAATGTTAATGAAGATCAAATTTAAAAGGAGGTTTTTTGGAGAGTTGGTTATTTAACATTTACCAGCACATCCCTTTTCCCACCTTCACCCCCCTATAAAGTAGTTGCTGGAGACTCTTAGGGATGCTTTAGCTCCCCATCCCCCTACTTCCCTCCTCCCTTTGGCCTGATCTGCTGACTCAACTTGTCTGGATTAGACTGAATGATCTCCAAAGTAGCTTTCAGTGCTAAATCCTATGATCTTAATATGCCAGTGGGGAGGCTTTGTCCTTAATCTACTCTGCTTAGCTTTCTTCCTCTAGAACTGCCTCTTGCAATGTTCTTCCCCTTAATTGTGTTCTTGTGAATTCAATTAATGATATTAGATAATATATGCCTGTATTCTCCACCATTATGAGCACTGATCCCCAGGCAGGAGCCTAGAGAGTCAAGCTAGAGACTTGGATAAGAAAGACATGGGCAGATTCTGGCATAGACTCTTTCAACAAAAGCCCTGTCCATCATAGTGTTGACTCTTTCAAAATGAATTTGTCAAATCAAAAGCCTTACTTTCTTAAGGTTGTCCAACCTGAATGAAACTCCATTACTTCTCCCTATGCTGAGTGTAGCCAGAGCACCCAATAGCAGGCAAGTTCTTTGTGATCTCTCATAAGTTCATGTCTGCTTTTCTTCAATACTTTCCATATTGAAGAAGAACAGGAAACTGTTTCTAGCACTTTTCTCAATTAGGGCAATCACTCCCTCACTCCAGTGTTTTCTCAACATCCTCAGACTGGAGTTGGGTGGTCTTTCTTCAAGAAATTATTATATCTTATTATATGGAGTTGGCAAGATATCCCAAGCGTTCCCTTGCTTTAATAGCTGAAGGCAAAAGAAAGGCTTAGATATAAAATACCTGAGACAACAAAGACCTGTCCCCAAAGGGGTCACTACCCCCCAATCAAAGTAAAACTGAATTCTAAGCACTTCATTGGCAATATAAGCCCAGAGGAGAACCTCCTATCAGTTTTCTTATATGGGAAGGTTGGAGTCAGTATTTTGGGACATAATGGACATTTAACACGGACATTAGCTTTTACATGCAGCAAGGTACTTCCATATTTAAAAATGTGTACTTAAACACCAAAAGGAAAAAACATATTTCCATAAACACAGTACAATTTTTAAAAGATTATTGAATATGAATCTTTATTTTATATAATTTGTCTTTTAAAACTATTTATAATACATTCACCTTATTACTTTCAAAGCTGTCCTGCTTGTCAGTGTTTCCTTTTGTTCTCTTCTGTATATTTTGAGTGCCTCAGTGACCTTCTTTTCTTTCTTTTTTGGGGGACAATATATTACTAACCACCCTGTCCCTTGAATCTTAAAGCTTAAAAAAAGAGAGTAAAACCCACATATTATTAAGTATACCTGTTAACGTAAAATCAATTCCCACATTGGCCATGTCCAAAGATGTATGTCTTCAGCATTTGAGTCCACATGTCTCTATCAGGAGGCAGGAAGCTTGTTTTATCAGCAGTAGTCTACAGTTTTTGGGTGGTCATGACATTGACTAGGGTACTTATGTGTTTAAAAATTGTTTTCCTTTATAATGTTACTGTCAATTTATAAATTGGTCCCTGGTTCTACTTATTTCACTCTCCATCAGTTTGTACAAGTCTTCCCTGAAGGGAAGAATAAATATATGTGTAGATATGAGACCTGTTTCTCTTTCTTTTATCTCTCAATATTATAGTAATTTTGGGGGGTGTAATTTCAAACTGCTTTCCAGAATGACTGGACCAATTCACAACCCCACAAATATTGTGCTACTGTGCCAGACTTACTGAAACCCCTCCAACAACCTTCTATATTTGTCATTTTTGCCAATATGATAGACATGAGTTAGAACATCAGACTTGTTTTCATTTGCATTTTGAACATTTTTCATGTGGCTATCACTTAGATTTTTTCCTTTGAGAACTGTCAATTCATACCTTTTGACCACTTATTTATTGGAGAACAGGTCTTTCCAGTTTTGCCTCTTTGTCTTCCTGTGTTTCTAGGGCTCTTTTGAGTTTTCTTTGAACCTTAGTAACTAGAGGGGATGATGGGAGTTGAAATGGCAAATAGAAAGTGTTATAAAATCTTTTCCTCAGACTCAAAAAAATAAATGTCTCTCTGAGCCTTGTGCTGACTACACAGGGCAACATACTGTGTGGAATCTGAGGTGGGGAAAAGATAAATGAAATTTTAGTTGTCCTAATTCAGTTGGGAGTGAAGGATGGGGAACATCAAGTGAGATAAGTGAGACAGGAAGTCTTCACAACCACCAATGGGGGCTCATTTGTGGGCAGAACAGATCTAACAAGTGCTGGAAATATGTTGAGTAGTCCATAGTCTTATTGACCCAAGCTTTCTTATGTTATAGGACTTGTAACACTAGCCTGAGGATACTAGACAATAGAAAATAGATGGCAGTTATGGAGTCAGTGTTGATGATAGAAGCAGCAATGATGCTGAGCAGCAGGAGCCTTTGAGGGTCACTGGGAAGATCAGGCTGGGACAATACTGTACCTCCTGTAGGTCTAAGAAAGCATGCACTGCTGCACAGACCCAGAGGCAGTATCAGAGAACCAAAAAGGGAAGAAAGATTGGTAAAGGGATAGAACAGAGGAGAGTTAGGAACAGAGGAGCAACAAGGCTCAGAAAGATATTTAAGAGAAATACAAGACCATGCACTTCGTTTGTATTGTGAGTCACGTGGACTGGAAGGTCTAGGAAAGAGGAGCTAATGCTCTACCCTGAGTTCTTTCCCCATTGGGTGATGGAGAGGTGGTGCTCAACCTCATAGTGGTACTTGAAGTCTGAAGTGATTTTAGGTCACTTGGGGAAGACAAGGATTACTAAATGGTTGGCTTGGTTTCTTAGTAACCTGAAGTTCTTTCTTGTAATAGAGATCTCAAGCTCAAGGTAGCATAAGGAGCCCACCAGAGGGAAAAGCTTTCATAACAGTCTATGAGCTCAGATCTGTACTTTTCTGTATTATCTGTTGTGCTTCATTAAACTTATGTCTTATGCCTTGGTGGGCATTACTGCTTTCAAGGAAACTGAGGTTCCCTCGAGAAGAGCTGAAAATGAGCCCAATTCAGATGAAAGTGGTTTCTCAGGACTGAACCTGGTCCATCTTCCAAAGGTAGAGGGGCTTTCCTCTTCCCCCTTCAAACTTCCACCCTGATACACAAGAGTTATACACAAATGAATCATGTACTCAAGATTTTAGAATACATTGTTTTCAAGACAAAATTCTTTCTAGCAACTAGAAAAGCTCTTTAACTTAGACCAATTACAAATTTCTTGTTTAAGTAATTTAATTTAATTGGTTTGATTTTAATTACATAAATAAATTTTTACACTTACATAGAACTTTAAGACTTAAGGAGTACTTTTTTCACAATACTGTTGTGAAAGTAGTACCAATGTTATTATTCCCATGTTAAACCTAAGGAAACTGAGGCTTAAAGGTTGTGACTTGCCCTCAGTCCCACAACTAAATATCAGAACCAGAATTTTAATTTGTTGGGTAGAATATAAGAAGACTTCTCAGCAATGCAGGGTTATAAGATAACTCCAAAAGACTCATGATGGAGAGAGATGTCTATATTCAGAGAAAGAACTAAAAAGACCAGAGTTTGAATGCAGACTGAAGCCAACTACCTGCTCTCTTTCTTTTTTGGTTTTATTTCCTCTCTCCCATTGTTCATTCCATCTGTTACAATCTTTCTTTATAACCCGACTAATGTCTACTGTGAAAGTCTTTGCCGACCCTATACTTGATTGCCATGAGAGAGGTGGGAGGGGAGGGAGGGGAGAAAATTTGAAAGTCCAGGATTGTGGAACTGAATCTTGTAAACTAAAAGTAAACAAACAAATTAATAAAGACAAAAAATGTGAAAAAAAATAAGAGACTATAAGAAGACCTCTACCTTGCTAACACTTTGCTAACTCACTTCTTATTAGGAGATGTTTAACATCCAGACCTCTGAAAATGCAAAAAATACTTTGAAATTTAATCTTCATTATTAACATTTTCTCCATCACTTTCTTAAGTCTAAACCATCAACAAAATGAGAAATCTAGTCCTGGTTTGTGTGTTTGCTGACTTTCAAGGCGTAAATGCTCACACTAAAAATTTAACAATCTGTTCCTCCAAGCAGATATGAGATAACTCCAGTATAACTCCGGGTAAGTTATAGTTTACTGAATGTACTTGAAAGCAATAAAATATCATTTGTTTTAAAAAATATATTTTGTTTATCTCCAGTCAATCCAAATGAGTGAGATTTTGTTGTATTTCAATCTCAAAACAAATCGATATGAAATTCTTCTTCTATTCAGTCCCTAGCCTCTCTGTCTCTATTTTTGTGTCTTTTTCTCTCCATACATATGTAGATAGATCTATGTATAACTGTATAGATACATATCCTTAAGAAAAAGTACATATATATATATACTTATACAAATTTCCATGTATATGTATATCCATATCCATACACACTTGTATATGCTCACATGTGTATGTATATATATATGCATATATATACACACATGTTTATTTCTCACTAGAAAGAAAAGGCATCTTAATTGGTCTTTAAGGACCTTTTTCCTATTATTGAATTAACTCTTGAGTTCTGCTCTCTGGAGCCTGTAATTTTTCTTTATTTATAAAAATTAGACCTTAGGAAATTTCCTTTTGGATGTTTCAAAACAAGAGTTGATTTTAATTGTAAATGAGACAGGTCCTCTCAGCTCATTTTTCTGTGTTTGTGTTCCTTTCTCAGTGTCAATGCAGTGAATGGCCTTTCCTGTTCTGGTTAGAAGTAGGGCAGTGCTATTACTACCAGGCCGCTGCCTCCCTCCTGCTGAATAGTGCAGAACAAAGAGACTGACTCTAATTGGGGACACAGGATCTTGAAACTGTGAGTTCCTAAATGTGCACATTTCCCATTTAGCTCCCATGGAAATTCTGGTCAAGTATTTAAGACAATTGCATTAGAATAAACACAATTTTGCTAATGTTAACATCCTCTACTTGAAGTAATTTCAGGTAACACAAGGTCTTACTGGAATATTTTGTCAGATACCTCTGCTTGTAAGAGCTTGTTTCTTCTGAATAGACCACCATGCCCAGTGGTTTCTGTCTAAGGAACTATGAAGGTCAGCTTCAAGGGGACATCTATTAGCATTTGCCTGGCTGTTCTGCTGGCAGACACAAGGCAATTCCCATGGCCAGAATAGAAAGTTGTCTACCTTTTAGTGGGACATGTGCAGCGTCAGCACCAGGGTCCCCTAGAGAAATGCAAATGCTGAGAGAAATGAACACATCAAATCAATGAAAATGATGAGAAGAAGGCTTGGCAGAAGGGCATGGGGGAAGGGGAACAAGAGACTGAGGAGATTTCACTTAATCTGAGCAGGTCAAACGAGAGCAAAACAGGTCATCTGTGGTGCAGATGAGTGGCTGTGTTGTGTGTATGTTTTTTTTTAATCTACTGTTTTAAAAAAATCAATTATTTAAGATTCCCCAAACTAGAACTACTACTAAAGTTTGTTTCAGCTACCTGCTGGATGCCTCCCAACCTGTTCTTTTTTTTTTTTTTTTTTGCTTTTTTTTGGAGGGCAGTTGGGGTTAAATGACTTGCCCAAGGTCACACGGCTAGTTTTTTTGTGTGTGTTAAGTGTCTGAGGCCGGATTTGAACTCAGGTCCTCCTGACTCCAGGGCCAGTGCTCTATTCACTGCGCCATCTAGCCGCCCCCCCCACCTGTTCTTTTAAAAAAAATTATTTTTGTTTTCTAACAAGTTTTTGTCAATGTACTTCCTCCTTACCCCCTTTCAGCAATCACCTATCATCTCTGAAAGCCCCTATTCCATTTGATCTTACACACACACACACACACACACACACACACACACCACACCTGGTAGAACTTCCCGACTCTTTGTATAGAGATTTAAGGGACTATTGAGATGAAATTTTCTAGGGTAAGGACCAACATTCCCTCTGAGGCTTAGGATGTTCTAAATGTGGGACAACCGGGGAAGCAGAGGCTATTTTCCTGAGTCACATGGCTTGGAAAGAGGCAACCAGACTTCCAACCAACATAGCTGTTTGAATTGAAGCAGACAGTTCAAATCTCCCACTCTCACTCCTGCAAAAACCAGGAAAATCACACCGGATCAAATAGTGACCAAGAAATTCAATAAGCAACTTTAGTAAGTGATTTCTTCCATCCCAAAACAAAAACACAAAAACACAAAAAGTTGGCCAGAAGAAGCCTATGGACAATAGGAAAGGGAGCAAAACTATCATCAGCAAATGAAATAACATAGTTTACAATGATCTGTGTCAGGAGGCAATAAGACTAGGAGGTCCCACCAAGATCAAATCAAGTCATATTCATTCAAGTGCTTAGCACAATAGGCGCATAGTAGAGACTTAATAAAAGCTTATTCTGTTCCTTTGTGTTCACTTCCCCCTTCCCAAGAAAACCCTAGGCAGATCAGAAACCCACAGTGGGGACCTTGGAAGCTACTAGAAACAACAACAAAGAAGAGAAGCAGCAACCAAGGTGGAATGATGTTTGGGTTGGATACCTCAGGCTCTGGAGTTCCTAAGTCCCTAACATTCTGCCTTGAGATACCATACAGGGTTCTAAACTTCCAGTATGCTGAATATCATAGATTAAAGGGGACCTTACCACCCATTAAGAATACAATATTCTGATAGGCAAAAGAGATAGGTTTACAACCCAAAATAACCCAGCCTTGAAAGAGGAGTATAATCCTACAAGGGGAAAAAAAATGAACCTTTGATGGAATTCAGTAGTAACATGAAATTCAAACAGAAAGGGATCACTGTGGCCTGCATATTGACTTAGAAAACAACAAATGAACATTATCTATGTTTATTGTATTTTTAGCTATTTTGTTAAATGTTGCCCAATTATGTTTTAATCTGTTTCAGCATTACTGGGGAATTTTTCAGACAGCCTGAGCTGAACACTTCTCAAAGTCCTTTAGAACAGAGGACTTTCAAGCATTCCTGATGAAAAGACCAGAACTGAGTAGGAATTTTATAATACAAATAAAAGTGTGTGTGTGTGTGTGTGTGTGTGTGTGTGTGTATTTCAAATAAAATAAATTTATTTGAGCCACTGGAAGAGGCTGTATGATGATGTGGTACTATTCATTCTAAAAAGGGGAGAAGAGGGGTCCCATAAGAACCTTAATATTTTCAAAGAGTATTGAGTTAATTAAGCAAGAAAAACAGAGATCCTTCCTGGAAGTAGAAAGGAAATAAGGAAAGGATAACTAGGTGGCACAGTGAATAGAACATTGTCCCAGGAGCCGAGGAGGTGGGGACAGAGGAATAGGGGACTGGCCCAGAGTTCAGATCCAGCCTCAGATGTTTACTAGCTGTGTGACCCTGGGCAAATCACTTAATTCCAATTGCCTTGCAAAAAAAAAAAAATAAGTAGAAGTTAAACAAAGGAAACACAAAACATAGCTATAATGATTTCTTCAGACAACCCTACCTTTTCCCCCTCACTGAAATAGATTTCTTCATTACTTCTTCCACGTATTGAAGAATGAAATTATCATTAAAATGAGCCAATAAATTATTAACTTCTCTGCTTTGGACATGGAGAGAACTCTAGAAGATGGTTGGATAATTGAAGTCCCCAACATTTGCTATGTCCTCCCTTCCTCCAGGTCTTGTGCTTTATTTTCAGAATATCTCATCTATTTCTTCTTTCTGTTCAGGTGGTTTGTAGAGTATAATGACAACTATATAGCTTCGGTTTCTGCCTTTTGTCTTTTTTGCCTGTCTATTGTCAGCCAAATTTTCTCCTCCCTGCTTCCCACCTCTTGTTTCTGGATTTCCTTACATGAAGAAATCTAACATATTTTCTAACCAGTAAACATCAGTCTCATGGGAATTCTCTCTTTTTATCCTAGTATCTCTTTTCCATGACATGTTTCAGTTCATGGTACTCAGATTGTTTGAAATATGAGAAGTTTAGAGCCCAAAGAGACCTTGGAGATCAATTATTTCAACCCTCTCATTTACGGATATGGCCCACAGAGGTTGAATGACTTGGCTAAGGTTATTCATCTAATTAGTAGTGAAGTCAGGACCTAGGTTGCCATGACTCCCTGTTCAGGGCTCTTACCATGCAATCTCAGTCGTCAATAACCACATACTTCTGCCCACCCTATACCCCTCTTTTTGTCTCTTCTCTTTCACTTCCATTCTTTTCTACTAATCTCTTATTCCTTTCTTTTACCTTTCCTTTTCCTTCTCTCTTCCCTCACCCCACTCCCAGTCAAGGACTTTTGACCCATAAATAACTCACATGCACTGTTTAATCTTGCTGTCAACGATCAGGACTTAAGAAGTTGCTTAAGCTTCATGTTTATAAAATATGCTTTATATCACTGGTATATTGAGAATAACAATCTGCTAGTGATTCTGGCAATGTCCCTGGGAGGTAAACTTTGAGCTACATTCACTAAAAGATTGGAAGGCAACCTGACCCATTCCAAATTTCAACTCCAAAGAAGTCTTCTCTACTTGAGAAGAAAAGACATGCTGCTATAATTCCTTTGCACACACATTCAAACTTACCTGGGTTAACCTCCCTTTTCTTTCTTCAACAAACATTGACTACGCGGGTCTTATATCTGCATGAGTTTGCTGTTGCTAAAATAAATATTTGTAGTACAAGAGAAACTTCACTCAGAGAGCATTTGAGAAATCTAGAGACTTAATCTTCTGACAAATTAATAAGCCATTTTCTCAGTTGCCCTTTGTTTGCCAAAAATGTTATTATTTTCTAGGTAAAGTGTTTGACCTGAAAACTCCAAGAATTCCTTTGATAATAGTTTTTAATGAAACTTCCTTTAATTACAGAAGAGATTATTGGTAACTCAGTGGCTTAGTAGTCAAAGCATATGAAAAGATGGTTGTCTAAAGAGGAAATAAAAGTAACTAGCGTGTGAAAGAATGTCCCAGATCACTGATAACTAGAGAAATGTACATTTTTCTTTTAAAAAAAATGTTTTTATTCAAATTTTTTGTTTCTTACATCACCAGAGTATCCTACATATTTTTCCTTCTGCCCCTCCCCAGAGGCATCCCTTACAACAACAACAAAAAATTATTTTTTTGGAGAGGAAAAAAAGTCAGCAAAACTGATTAATAAATTGAAAAAAATCCACAAGCAGATGCAATGTATAGCACCTGTGGACTTCCTACCTCTATTTCATTGTACTTCACCCAAAAGACCAGTCTCAATTATCACTACTTCATGCTGACCTTTTTTCCCCCTACATTTGCCTGGAAATTTCTCTATACCCATGCTCTTCTACTCCTCCAGGAGACAGTTACCCCAGCAGTTCCAATTCCCCCTTCCCAGGATGAGGAGACAGGCACCAAATCCCCCCTAGGCCTCATCCAGTATAAGGTCTTCATCTCCCCTCACCTATGAGTATTTATCAATGGAACCTTCTCCCATCTCCAAAGTAAGACCTTTTCCTCCCCTTTTCAATCTTTCTCTTCTCCTCACCCACTTCTCTGTAGGATCTTCACTTTCTATGATAACAGAGGTCATCTTCCCCTCTTTGCAAGTCCTTGATCTGACTCAGGCACTTATCTTTATCCTCCCACTCTCTTCCCTCCCTTTCATGTACTCTCCCATGTTGTAATATAGTTCTACAAAAGAAGCATTCAACTGTAGGCAGGGTGCTGCCAGGTTCTGTCTATAATGCCCCCTGTCTACATCTTTACTATTACCTCTACCAGATTTCTACCTTTACCCCTGTCTCCTGGTGAACATTTAAAAAGAAGTCTCTTACTGGTCTTTCTCTTGTCCTTTTGCTATTACTAGGTGTATTTCTTTACTTTTCCTTCATTTTTGCAAATAATCTCTTTAGTTTTGATTTTCTTTCTAAAAAAAAAATCCAAACTTTTCTTTATTTTTGAATATCTTGAACATCTTTTATATTGAACATCTTTTGTCCTGTATGGATAAATCTAGATTTATAGAACAGGTCACCCCAGATTACATACTTAGCTCCAATGTTCTTTGGAACACATTATTCCAATACCTCCTCCTTTTTCTAGTGGGAGCAGAATAGTCTTATATTATTCAAATATACTTATATTATTAAAATATACTTTTCTTTATATCTTGTGGTCTTTGTCCTAATTGCTTGCAGATTGTTTCTGAACTGAATTGTTAAATTTGCCAGTGTCAGTGGAATTTGCAACCTTGAGTTTTTAGTTTTGCTTTGTTTGTTTGTTTTTTGAGGTAATCAGTAAATTCTTTCAATTGGGATTTCGTTTTCTATATTCAGAAGCTCTGGGTAGTTCTCTTTTATCAATTCCTTTACTGTGGTGTTGAGGATTTTTTTTTTGTCCTGTCATGTTCTTTTGGGAGAAAATGATCTTTTTAGCATCTTATCTCTGAGGTCTGTCTGTTTTGCTTGCATAGTGAACTTATTTTCTGAATATAGTGAACATGTTTTTGGTTTTTGTTTCTCTTCTTCTAGAATGTCCTTCACATTTATGTGTTTGCATTCCCTCTTTTGCTTCTTTGGTGAGACTTACCATTTCAGATTTGAATTTTTCTATTCTGTTAAATTTTTTTTTGCTATCCAAGACATATGACTCTCATAATTCTCATTTCTCTTTCTTTTTTTAAAAAATAGCTAACTTATGTGCCAGAGACAGTGCTGAGCACTTTATAGTTATTACCTCATTTGATCCTCACAAAAACGCTGGGCAGAATGTGTTATTATTATTCTCATTTGACAGATGGAGATATGTAAACAAGCAGAAGTTAACTGCTTTTTCCCAGAGTCACACAGCTAGTAGGTGTCTGGGGCCAAATTTGAATTCAGGAAGATCAGTCTTCCTGACTCCAGATCAGGCACTCTATTCACCCAGCTGCCCCAATTTACTAGTTATAGAGGCCATGTTTTCTTCTATTAATGTTTTTCTTGTTAATATATCTATGTTTGAGATCTTTGAGATTTCTTCTTCCTCAAATCTTTGGTACTTTCAGTCTTTTTTCTCTTTCCTTATTTTCTTTATTATTCACTTCCTGACTCCCTCCCCTCTGATTGTGGTTTCCTTGAGGTCTGTATCTCAAAGTACCTCAGTCTCTGCCCATACTAGGTAATTCATGGTTCACCAGCCTAGATCTCTAGTCCAAGTGACTTTTGGCAGGTCAAAACTGGCCCCAGCTGGATGCTGTGCTCTTTTCCTTAGTTTGGTGAAGTGCTGCTCAGCATTCCCATCCACCCACTTATACACACAGTACCGTGTCCTGGGAACCTATCCTGCCCCCTCTCTTCCTCAGTTCTATGGTCTAGCACTGGCATCTTAAAGCGTACTTTTCCTGGTACTGACAATTTAGAGCTTTGCAGTACTGGTGTTTCTGGGTTGCAGCCCCCAGCAGGCTTTTTGGCCAAGCTAGCAGTCAAGGATGAAGCAAACTTCTGCATCAGGAATGGGAGGCTGCTGTGTTCTTTCAGTTTTAATCCCATAGGCAGGGAATTTCCCTTTAGAAAAAACAAAACTTACTTAGAACCAGCAAAATGCTCCCCCCCCTTTGGGTTTTCCTGTTTTATTCCTTAAGGGTTTTAGCTACTGAAGTCTCTCTTCTGCTAGCATATTATCAGCCCTAGTCACCAATTTTCATTGAAACAAAGAGTGTGATTTTCTCAACTAGTTAATGCTTGGGCTCAGTAATTTTTGGCAACAACATTTCCTAGTCTATGGGCTTTAGTCCCATTGCCTTATCTCCTAATTTTAATATCTGAAAACTAGACTCTAACATAGGTAATGGTTATTTGTCCAACAACTACCAAATGGCTTTAGGGTTCAGGGTTCTCCAGGCTTTGAACCCCAAATCTATTTTTTCTCATCAGTAGAAGAGTGGGTGAGGAAAAGTCATAGATAATGCCAAATCGAGGACGCAAAGGCAAAGTCTATCCCACCTACTAGGTAGCATTAGTGGACCCTTCGAGTTCAAAAACCTGAAAGACTTTGCATCATACTAAAAGAGTCATTAAATTGTACATAACCTTTGACACAGAAATGTCAAATGCTAGGTTTGTATTCCATTGCAGTCAAAAGATCTTGTGGACAAAAATATTTATAAAAATGCTTTCGGTAATAGCAAAGAACTGGAGGAAAAATGGATATGCATCAGCTGGAGAATGGTTAAACAAGTCATGGGATGTGAGTCTGTAATTGGGACAAACTAGCCAATAAGGGCTTAGGCCTTTGAAACTGAGTGTACTTACAAACGTCAATAATCAGCCAAAGCAATTTCTCTTCCTGTATTCATTGGAGTGATGAGTACAAACTGTTGGGGACCTCCTGATGGAGAACAATAGCATAAAGCAGAGTACATTCAGTTCCATATCAGCAACCCATCAAAAGGCTTTTCTTCACCTTACAGTAAGTAGATGTGAAGTAGTCAGAGAATACCTGTACACATTCTGATATAGAGATTTAGGTCCCTCAATTCCAGGTCATCATGAACTTCCAGTGACTAACTCACCATACACATCCTCCCAGAACTAGCCCTCATTGGCCATTCCCCTGTTACCAGTGTAAGGAAATGTATACACACCTTTGTTCCACTCCTGGCATTTCTCCTGGACTTGTCAGGCAACAAACACCTTATCAACTGTTCCTTGGCCCTTTCTGAAGTCACACTGGCTCTCAGGTAGATGGCTATCTTTCAGGTGAAGGATCAGCCTATTAAGGAGGACTCTGGCAAGAATCTTGCCAACAATGACTAAGAGAGAGACCCCCTGAGATTGTCACAGGACAGTCTACACTTTTGAAAAGGGACAGAGTCAAAGGAGAAAATAGAATAAGTGGAGGATGGGATAGAAGGTAGGAAAATATAATTTGTCTTTTACAACATGACTATCGTGGAAGTGTTTTGCATAAACTACACATGTATAACCTATGTTGAATTGCTTGCTTTCTCAATGAGAGGGGGAAGTGGGGAAGGAAGAAGGGAGAGAATTTGGAACTAAAGTTTTAAAAACAAATGTTAAAAACTATTTTTACATGCAACTGGGAAATAAGTATGGGCAATGGGGTATAGAAATCTATCTTGCCCTGTAAGACAATAATGGGAAAGGAGGCAGGATGTGAAAGGAGGGAAGGAAGACTGGGAGAAGGGGTAATTAGAATGCATGCTATCTCAGGGTGGGGGAGAGATGGGGAGAAAATCTGGAACTCATAATCTTGTGTAAATGAATGTTAAAAGCTAAGAATTAGTTAATTAATGTTTTTTTTAAAAGTATCTTTCTCCCTTCTTAATGCAAAAGTGGGAGATTATGGATAGGAAACACCAGATAAGGCTTTATTGGTGATTAACTTCACTGAACTGTTTCCCCACCCCTCTCTTTTTCATCCTTTGTTGTAAAGGATTGCTCTTTGGGACAGGGGGAATACACTGGGGGTAAATGATGAATATGAAGAATTCTGAAAAAAATTTGGAAAGATTTAGACAATCTTATACAGAATAAAGCAGAATCAAGAAAACAATTTGCAAAATGACTATCATAGTATAAAAGAAAATAAAAAAAAAGAGAGACTTCAGAACTGATTAATTTAGTGACCAGTTGTGACTACAGAGATGGTGGTGAAGTTTGCCTCTCATCTATTAGCAAAGAGGTAGTGGACAGTAGGTAGGACATTACATGCATTTTTCAGCCACGGCAAATGTGATCATTTGTTTTGCTTGAACCCATCAATTAATACTCAGTCTGGCTTGTACTTATTTGTTCCCAAAGAAGATTCTATGAAGGAGTCATTGGAAAGTGACAGTGTTAGGGGCTGAGGATATGAAGACAAAGTGAAACCAATGCCTGCCCTCAGAGAGCTTTCCTTCTAATAAAGGAGACAGCAGTTTTTGTATATAGATATGTACAGAAGTCAGGAAGAGAGGAGTAGGTCATCTTTCTTTATACTTTGTAGACAGAGTCAAAATCTCATTAATTTCCTTTTTAAGTGGTAAATTAAGATCAGGGACTGACTTTTGCCTATTTTTATATCCTCAATTGATCAGCATAGTGTCTGGTGTTGTTGTTCTTGTTCAGTCTGGGTTTTTTTTTCAGTCATGTCCAACTCTTCATGACCACATTCGAGCCTTTCTTGGTAAAGACAATAGAGAGGTTTGCCATTTCCTTCTTCAGGTCAGTACAAATGAGGGCTTGAGGCAAACAGGGTTAAATGATTTCCCTAGGAAGACACAGCTAGTAAGTGTCTGAGATCAGATTTGAACTCATGAAGATGAGTCTTCCTGATTCCAAGCCCAGTGCTTTATCCACTGCACCCCCTAGTTGCCTATGGCTGGCATTAGTAAGTGCTCAATAAATATTGATTGATTGTTGATTGATTATTTGTATGATCTTGGCAGAGTAGTAATTTGGCAACTCCCAGGGACTAGATCAGAATATCCTGGTGGCTAAAACTCCTCTAGCCAAACTGACTGTGGGGAAGACATGTCACATACTCAGATCCATACATTCATGTCAGGATGCCAGCCTGATTTTGAACCTTTCCAGAGAGAGATCCTGAGAAGACACTAGAGATCACTGTCCTTAGAGATACTAGAAGAGGCTATTCTGGGGTTTTCCTCAGAGTGGCCTGGCATTTTCATACAGAACCCAAGGATCAGCCCTTTCTTTCTTAGGTCATTTGCTTAAGCTAGAATCTTTGTTTTATTTTTTTTTTAGGGGAAAGGGGGGGCAATCATGGTTAAGTGACTTGCCCAGAGTCATACACCTAGTAAGTGTCTGAGGCTAGGTTTGAATTCAGGTTGTCCTGACTTCAGGTCCAATGCTCTTTCCACTATGCCACCTAGCTGGCACAGAGCTAAAATCTTAAAATTTGTTTAGAGTCATATTTTATAGGTATTTGATGTGGCTATGGGGGGAGCTCAAGGAGTTCTTCTGCTTCTACACTGCCATCTTGACTCCCTGAGCTAGAATCTTTGTAGCAGTTACATGCTTAGCCAGCTCATCCAACATGATAGAATTCCTAGAAACAGTGTTAGAAGATTCTGTAGCTGAAATAGAGTTCGAGTATTGAGGTAAAGTAGCAGTGTCCACAGGAGGTGAGTGCCCATGCCTATAATGCTGTTGATGAGGTGTAGGCTCTGGGAGCCTCCTTGAGCTCTCCTTGAATCTTTGAGGTGCAGGCTCTGGGAAACCCCTTGAAGTCTGAAGACTTGCTCTGTGAGAGCACCATAGAATGATCTAGCATAGACTGGCTCCTTGAGAGTCTACCCCATATGGTAAATTTTTAATGAACTTTCAATAAACTTTGCTTTTCTTTGGCTGAGAAGACTTGAGTGGAATTCTTTCAGCAGGACCAGGCATGTTGGTATTTTAGGGTCTCAGGAAACCCTAACCCTCTTTGTGGATAACCCCTTCACTGTTACATTTATAACTAACCTCTTTCTCCTCAGATCAAAATGGAAGGAAGGGGGTGCTACTCCTTGAGAATCCTCAACTGTTAGGTCAAATGGGCTATGTAGTAACAGAAAGTCAGGAGACCTGAATTTAGGTCTAGCTTTGCTAAACCATATGTAAGTCTTGAGTAAGTCCCTTCTCTGTGGTTCTCAGTTTTCTCATCTGTATAATGAAAGACTTGGAGTAAATGGTCTCTAGAGAAGGTCCCTTACTGCGCCATCGTTCTATGAGCTCACTACTCAGCTATTCTTAGAGTAACCTAATCGTAAACTTGATTTCATAAAGTCAATTCCTTACCAGACAGTAGAAAAACCTGAGGTTGGATTGGACCTTAGTAAGCACATAAGGTTGATTGGCTGCTAACCCTCATTTTACTACTGAAGAAACTGATGCCCAAAGAGTGATTTGCCCAAAGTCACACAGCTAGGGACAGAAGTGGAGGTAGAATCTATTGTTACTGGCTCTAAATTCAGTGATTCCCCTCCCCACCTAAAAAACCCCCAAAACTTTTGGCCTTGATTTTTATGCTGTTTGATGAGATTTGTTTTCAACTTCAAGACTTTAAAAATGGAATACAAAAGAAAATCTTATCTAATGCTAAGAAAACCATTCTCTTTGGTCTATACCTTGCAGAGCTTTTCCCAGGACTTATAATCTCTTTAGAAAGGATTTCTGAGTTAGGCTGCCAAAATCACTGAGACCTCAGGAAACATAATTGCAAATGACACAAGTTTTGCACAAGTTATATAAACTGGCTACCTGGTTTTTTCTCTTTTTTTTTTTTCTTAGAGATGGACCTGCTACACCTGACACCCTTCCAAGTTAGAGGTTTAAGGAGACCATTTTTACAAGATCAAAGACAATATAGTTTATAAATATTTCAGATATGATAAAGGGACATGGAATCAAGGTCAAAGGGAAATAAATACCCCTCCTCACTTTTTTTTTTAAAGGAAGGCTATATTGTTCAAGCATAAGAATCAAGGCCAAATGGTTTGGCTGGCTGCTATTAGTTCTTAGTGAAGACATTTAACCTTTCTTAGCTTCAATTTCCTTATCTTTAAAATAAGAGATTGGATTTCTGGGCTCTATGGGCATCAGTTGTAGGTGCGGTATGGGACTGACATTAAATCTGGCTTTTACATCAGGGAGAACTTTCTAAAACCATTGGGGCTGGATAGGTTGCTTTAGGGAGTGACGGATTCTCTGTCAGATGAACAAAGGTTGGAAAACCACTTGCTGCATAGGTTGTCATAGGGATTATTTTTTCAGGAGTAGATTGTTCTAGATGCTCACTGAGGCTCCTCCCAGCGCTAGAATTTTGTGACTAGATAAGAGAGAGTTAGATCCCTTGAGCTTCTAACCTTCCATGTTTCTGTAGGTTTATTCTTTTGCTTAATGGAACCTCAAGAATTATCCGTCAAGCAATTAACAATGGGAAGGTTGATGAAAACACTACAACTGTTCAGTGCGTTTTTCTTTGTTTTAAAAAGTCAGCAAGGATGCCGTGTTTGATAGCTTGGTTGACTTTTAGCAACTTCATGGTTATTTTTCATGAAGTATCAACAGTGTGCAAAAACGTGGTTTGGTTTTTTTTAATTACTAAAGTTAGAATCAACATTTGCTTAAAGAGCAGAATTCCTACGTGCATGCTCAGGTGGGTGAATGGTTAAGCCATTGGACTTAAAATCTAATGGGTATTTTTGTTCTTGTGTATTTGACTTCCACCTCTGATTTGTTTGAAACTGCAATTTTTTGAAAGGCAATTAAACAGAGTCATAGAGTACTGTGCACAGAGTTGTAAAGGCCTGGGTTCAGATCCCACCTCAGATATTTATTGGCATGTGAGTCTGAACAAGGTCATAACTTCTTAAAGTCTCAGTTTCCTCACCTGTAAAAAAGTGTTACATTCAATGACTTCTTAAGTTCCTTTTAGCTCTAAATCTATGACCCTGTAACACTATGATCCTACATCTGAAAGGTACAAAGATGAGATTATGATAGATATTTCCATCAAAGTCTCACTTAATTTAAAACCCAGTCACACCTACTCCCAACACTGAACCTTGTAGATATAACCTGGGGCATAGGAGCCTGAAGCCTACTGACATATTCACACACATACACAGACACACACATGCACGCACACACTCCACCACCACCACCACCACTACACCCCTTGGGTTCTTTCAGCTGATTTCCATGACTATGTCTAGCAGCAGAAGCACTGCTGCTTGTGGAACTGACTTCCTATGCCAAAATTAAATCAAAAGAATGCTTCTGAACACCTGCTGTCTATAAGACATCATGCCATACCTAGCACAGTGAAGAATGTAATGGAACATATAAGATAGTCCCCATCCTCAATGAGATTACAATCCAGCTGAAGAAGACAAGACTGAAGCAACTGAGAAATTTATATCACAATAAAAATTTCCAAATAAAATGGAAGACTACACTAGGAGGAAAAAAAAAGCCAAGATCAAAAGGTAGTAGTGCTCAGCTGCCCATTGTGAACTTGGGGATATGTTAAGAGCCTGGGGCCAGGCCTTTGGAGGTCTCTCCTGGTGAAGAGGTCATGGAGGTCATGCCTGCTCTCTCACTGTGCGACCTTGGACAAACATATTTGGAGCTAAAAAAGTTCATGGAGTCCAACTGCCTTATTTTATAGATGAGATAACTGAGATACATAAAGTCCGGGTGTCTGAGGTCATACCACTAACAAGTATTTTAAGTTGTGTTTGTCCTTCTTTTCAAAGAGGACCGCAGCATCAGGGAAATGATGACATGACTTGCAGTTGACTTTGATTTGAGTGAGGGAGGGCTGTGCAAAGTCACTATCCTGACTTTCACCCCCAGAGCCATCTGGATCCAGTGACCAGATAGTCATCAGGACAACTGGAGATGATTCAGGATGTAATGGGAGACCATGGCCCTTTTAGGTTAAGGCCTTTTCACATACTTAGAGTGAGAAACCACTTAAAAGCCATTCAACGAATAGGCCTCTTTAAGAAGTGAGTCAAGGGATGGCTCCTTTAATTAGAAAAAAAAGAAAAAGATCACTCTCGGAAGGGAAGAACTTCAGGGTTGCTGTTTCAAAGAGGAACAGTTACCATTGACATTGACTCTAAGCCAGGTGGACCTAAAATACAGCCATGAAGTAGAGCTTGTGCAGGGACCTATTATGGTCTGATTTATGAGCTTCAGAGTGAATTGGGTTTAAGATTTTGTGAATGGAGATAAGAAAGAATGAAAGAATGGAAGGAAGGAAGGAAGGAAGGAAGGAAGGAAGGAAGGAAGGAAGGAAGGAAGGAAGGAA
>CM053600.1:159365184-159393963 GCA_028646575.1 Pseudocheirus occidentalis | reverse complement strand
GAGGGACTTCAGGTGGAGTTAATGAGGTCAATGCAAGAGTGGGTTGATATTTTGATAGGATCAAGGGTGGGAAGCAGATGGACAATGGAGGGCCAGGCTAGTAACAGGTTTGGGCCCAGCCACAATGAAATACTTATGGCCTCTGCAAATGCCTCCTGAATATTCAATCAGATTTCAAGAGGTTTCCCAGAGTATGTACCTCAAAGATACAAGGAGAGCTGAAAAGGGGGAGTGGGGGTGTCCCAGAGCGTACACCTCATCAAAATCATATAACCACAACTTATTCAGGCATTCCCCAATTGATGGGCATCCCCTTAGTTTCCAGTTCTTTGCCATCATAAAAAGAACTGCTATAAATATTTTTGTATGTGTAGGATATGTAGGTACTTTTCCCTTTTTTGGTGATCTCTTTGGGATACTAGTAATGGTATTACTAGTATGGTATTACTGCATCAAAACCACAGTCTGATTGCCCTTTAGGCATAGTTCCAGATTACTCTCCAGAATTGTTGGATAAGTTCACAACTCCACTAACAGTGCATTAGTGTCCCAATTTTCCCACATCTCCAGCATTATCATTTCCCTTTTCTGTCATTTAAACAAATCTGACAGTTGTGGGATCCTATCTTGGAGTTGTTTAATCTGCATTTCTCTAATCAATAGTGATGAAAACATTTTCCCACATAACTATAGATAGCTTTGGTTTCTTTTTTCTGAAAATTGCCTATTCATAACCTTTGACCTTTTATCAATTGGAGAATGACTCATTTTCTCGTAACTGTCAAGTGATTTACGAAGTAATGTGCAAAGTACTGCTAAGAAGCTTTGCGCACTAAGATACATTGGCGGGATCTTGAGCACCGATCATCTTCAATAAAAATATAATATTAATACAAAATACCGCAGTATCTTTTTATTTTCATTCTTATGGCTTATATTTATTTCAATTAGGAAAGGAACAAGTATTTACTATCCAAGGCACTATAATGAATACTTTACAGATATCTTATTGGGTCCTCACAAGAACTCTGGCGGCAAGGTGCTGTTATTATTCCTGTTTTAGGTGAGGAAACTGAGGCAAGCAAAAGTTAAGTGGCCTGTCCAGGGTCACACAGCTAGCAAGAGTGTCCGAGACCAACTTTGAACTTAGTTCTCTTCCTTAGCTCTCCAAGGCCCAACGCTCTATCGACTTTGCTGCCTCTGGTGAAACACTGGAATAAAGTGGTCTTCTCCCCACGGTGTTTGTTGTTGCTCAGTCATTTTAGCAGCCCAGTAGTCAGCTGTGCCAAAGTCTGTGTGACCCCATTTGGGGTTTTCTTGGCAAAGATACTGGAGTGATTTGCCATTTCCTTCTCCATCTCCTTTTACATTTGAGAAAACTGGGTCTAACAGGGTTAAGTAAGTGACTTGCCTGGGGTCCCACAGCTAGTAAGTGTCCAAGGCCAGATTTAAATTCCGTCTTCCTGACTCCAGTTCTGGAGTGTTGTGTTTTGTTATGTTGTGTTGTGTTATGTTACATGGTTGTAAATCAATTAGGAGGAATCAGAAAAGTAATGGAAAGACACTTAATTAGAACTTAGTGAGGCCATAGCCTGATAGTTATCAAATTTAGGCATGAGAAGTGGAGGGAATACCCCTGTTGAGGTTTAGGGTTTAGGGGTGTTTGAGACTCCAAAATACCAACACACCAGAGCCTGCTGAATGAATTCAACTCAAGCCTTCTCTCACCCAAAGTAAAACAAAGTTTATTAAACATTCTCCATAATAGGTAGACTCTTAAGGAGCCTAAGTATTTGTGATGATTGTATTGGACAAACAGGCCAGAGCATTTTGACACAGACTGAGTCTGCTCTAGATTGATTTGCTTTGGGGGCTCACTCATGAAGGCAAGATGGATCTTATATACAGAAAGACTGTGGGAGGTATCTGGGGTGGTCTAGATGCGGGGTTTGGGGAGGGTCTTGAGAAGGAGTCTAAGGAGATTCTTGACAGGACTGAGGTCAGATTCCAGGAATAGGACTGAGGGTGGGAAATAGCTGAAGGCTATCTGGAGATGATAGACAATAAAGGGCTAGGTTAGTTTAAGGGTAACAGATTTTGGTATAGATATCTTGATAGTATCAAGGGTAGGAAATAGCTGGACAATGGAGGGCTAGGCCAGGTTAAGAGTTACGATTTGGACCTTGCTATAATGAAAGGCTTATGGCCTCAGTAAAATGCCTCATCAAGTGGGAAGATTCAATCAGAGTTCAAGGGGTGTCCTAGAACCTCCTTTACTCCATCATTCCTCCCTCAAACAAATGGGACCCAAATTCCTTTGGGGTAAAGGGTGGAAGCCTCAGCTTCTGAAAGTGCTTCCTGCTGACAGGGGATGTAGAGCTGTCCCTGCCTCTCTGGTTCCCATTCAAGGGGGACATAACCTGAACAGTCATCTGGAAGCTAATGGCTTGAACAATGGAGGAGAGAAACCCAGAAGGAGGTTAAGCAAACAAGGAGCAAACAGCATAAAAAGAGTATAAAGAAAGGACAATTTCCTTGGAGGGAATTAAAGATGACTGTGGCAAAGCCAAAACATAAAAGGGCATGTTTGATAAGGGAGTTTTTTGCTGTCAGATATCTCCTTCCTTTTTGAATTTTTCTGTGGGCTTGTAGAAAAGCAGTAGCAGCCACAATTGTTTTGAAAAACAGGTAACCAGCATGGAGTCAGGTCCTAAAGAGTGTTTTAGGGCTCCCAAAGCCTGTCCTCTCCTTTCATCAACATATAGAGTGAAAGACTGGGTAGAGCTAATGCCAGAGTGGTAGTCAATTTAGTTTTTGAAGTCTCAAAAGCTTTAGGCTCCTCAGGGGTCCCCCCCTCTTGAGGAAGTGAGTCAGGGTCTTGCTTAACAATTAATGGTTGAAGTCCCTCCAAGACCTTGGGCTTAACTGGATATATAGATGATGATGGGGGAACACATTAGGATCTAGGAGTCCGAACAATGGCTCAGGTCGAAGAAGTAGCTCTCCTAGGAATTCCCAATTTCACCATCAGGTCTCTTCCCAACAAGGGGAAAGTATAAGAGGAGACCATAAGGAGAGTTCAAGCAATAGATCCTCAAGTAGGCAGGGGACAGGGGACGGGATATGTTTGGAGACATCCCTTAGTTTCCCCTTTTATGCCCCTGACCTAATGGGTTGAGGGGAGGGTAGATCCAGAGTAATTGGTTGAAAAGAGAACTTAGCCATGATAAAATGTGTAACCTTACCTTTGGTCTCAAATTTTGCATAGGGCTTGGTGAGAAATGGAGAAAGGGGGAGCCCCAGGCTCCCCTTCTCAGCCTTGAGAAGACTGGAGGGCAGGGTACTGAGAGGCAGCTCTACCACTTTTCCAACCTTGGGGACAGTCCTTCCTCCAATGTCCCTCCTGGTCACATGGGTATGGTCCCACTGGCATTGTTTCCTGGGATTCCCTCGCAGGGGGGCACTCTGAAGGGCCATTCCTTGGATAAGTGACTCTCCTTGTGGCATCAAAAGCAGGTTTCCCCACTGCCCAAGTGGTTGTACTTCCTATGAGGTGGTGCCCTAGAGGGGTACTCTTTGGATCTTTTCCTGGCCATGGCAGCAGCCAAGAATTAAGCATGTCTCTGTCTCTGGTTTGATCCCTTCATTCTTTCTCCTCCACTGCAACTAGATCTCTGTTATTAAAGACTCCAAAGGCTATCTCCAGTAATTGGACCTGAGGTGTTTGGGTTGCATTGCCAATTTCTGCAGTTTCCTCCTAATATCTGGGGCAGACTGATTAATGAAATACATGTTAAGGATTGCTGCCCCTTCTATAGAGTCAGGGTCTAAATTCATATACTTCTTAATAGCTACTACCAGTAGGTCTTCGAAAAAAGCAGGGTGTTCCTTTTCTCTCTCTCTCTCTCTCTCTCTCTCTCTCTCTCTCTCTCTCTCAGTAATTTCCCTAATTTTCTGAAAATTTATTTGCTTTCGAAATGCAGTTCTTAGGCCTCCTAACATGCAAAGTACCATATGGTCTCTCTTTCTCCTATCTTCACTCTTTTAATAATCCTATCCTGGGTCACTAGTGGGAACAGCAGCTGTTCCTGGGAAATATTTTGTGGGGCCATTGCTAGCCAAATGATCCCCAAATTTTGGGGCTTGTTCCCAGATTCTCCTCTTCTCCTCAGTGGAAGAACAGGTAGAGAAGAGGATAGGCAAATCACTCTAAGAAAGCTCAAATTGTAGGGATATGTCCCTTAAATCCTCAGCAAACTTAGTGGGGCCTTCAGAGTATCTCCCCGATTTCTCTTTAACTTGAGTGAGATCCAAAATGGAGAACAGAACATGCACTGTAATCATCCCACTGGGTGGGACAGGCACTTCCCTCAGGGGAAAAAGGCCTGAAGGCACTATGGGGGCAGGGGCTTGAGAAGGGTATCTCCCTTCTCAAGGGAAGGAAGTTCCACTTCTTGTGTGTGTGGGGGGGGGTACTGGTTGAACTGAATTAGATTGCAAGGCCAAGGGGAATCTGGCTGGTAAGGGGGACAGTCAGCTGGCACTTGAGGAGGGAGAAGAGGTCAGATGAGGAGATACCCCAAAGACTGCCACGGGGTGGGGGTGGGAGGGTAAGACCTATGGCCTGAGTAGGTGTCGCTTCAGGGGGAAGGGTTGCAGAAGAAGGCACTTCAGTAAGACAGGTGGGTGGGACCTGAACAGGGGTTACCTCCAGAGGAGGAGTCATAGTGGGAGGTACGGGTAGGAGATATGGATGGTGAAGGAGACAGGAAATGAGGGATGTTGAGCTAGAAGAAAAGGGAAGGAAAACCAAGGGAAAAAAAGGTTTGGGGAGCAGCAGGAAGTGTTGGGGGAGGTGCCTCAGGGAGACACATGGCTGGGACTTGAGCAGGAGTCTCTGAGGGGGGAAGGCCTGGGGTCAAAGCCCTGGGCACCATAAGAAGGGGATTGTTTAATTGGCCCCCATTCTCCCTTTTAGGGACAGCTGTAGCTACTAGCATCTTACAATCTTTCTTGAGAACAGGATTCAGAGAGCACTTGACGAAAGCCATTATGTAGGAAACTTCTATCCATTTTTCTTCTCAGACACAGTATAATTCTGACTGCAAGAGAATATTATGTTTTAAAGTTCCAAAAGTGGGCCACACTTTGTGGCCCTCTAAAGGTGATACTGAGGCCAAACAGTGTTGCAAAAGAACACCAGCCTTTTCTTTTTAAGTTCTTTAGAGAATCTAAATTTTTCCCAGCGTTGTAAAAGACAACCCAAAGGCAAACTTTTGGGAACTGAAAAGCATTTACCCATTATAGGCATAAGGGTTAGAAGTCTCTTACTCTGTAAAGGAAGATATGGGAGCAAGCCTTGAAAAACAAACAAAACAAAACAAGACAAAAAAAATCACATAAAGGTACCTGAAGTTTTCCCAGTTCCCTAGTGCCAAGAAAATTGAAAGAATCAGGCTTACACTTCTGGATGGGGCATCTGTCTTTGTCCTCCATGCTTCAGAAGCTGTACCCAGGTCCATGGCCTCCAACATAATCACTGGACCCAGAACCTGAGAGTGTCAGGCTGAGTATGAGACAGCTGTCTCACCTAGTTTGACCTGAGAGGTCAGGCCCAAAAAGTACCTCCAAGATACTTAGAGAGCAAGAAGGGAATAGGGAAAAGGGGAGGTTGACATACTTTCCAGTCCTGGTTGGAGAAGAACTTGAGATTGGCAGTGTTTCCCAGTCAGGGAACCACGTGTTGAGGTTTGGGGGTTAGGGGTGTTCAAGACCCCAAAATACCAACACACCAGATCCTGCCAAATAAATTTGACTCAAGCCTTCTCTCAGCCAAAGTAAAACAAAGTTTATTAAAGTAGACTCTTAAGGAGCCTAAGTATTTGTGATGCTTGTATTGGACAAGCAGGCCAGAATATTCTGACACAGACTGAGTCTGCTCTAGATTAAATCTCAGCACCTTCATGGAGGCAAGACGGATCTTATATACAGAAAGACTGTAGGAGGGATCTAGGGGTGGTCTAGATGAGGGGTTTGGGAAGGGTCTTGAGGAAGAACCTAAGGAGATTCTTGACAGGACTGAGGTCAGACTCTAGAAATGGGACTAAGGGTGGGAAATAGCTGAAGACTACCTGCAGATGAAAGACAATGGAGGGCTAGGCTAGTTTAAGGGTAACAAATTTGAATATAGATATTTTGGCAGAATTAAGAATGGGAAGTAGCTACACATTGGAGGGCTAGGTTAGGTTAAGAGTAACAAATTTGGGCCTAGTCATAATGAAAGGCTTATATCCTTAGTCAAATGCCCCATCAAACGGGAAGATTCAGTCAGAGTTCAAGGGGTTTCCTGGAGTCTGTACCACATCACCCCCATCAATAAAATCTACCAAAGAAGAAAAACACTGTATTTAGCTAAATCTGTCAGAGATATTTTATTAATGTACAAGTTGTTTGCTTGAAAAGACATAGCCAAGAGTTTCTCTTGCAAATCAATTAATCAGGAAAAGTACATAGCTTTCAGTTGAATTATTTATTAGGGGAACAACAATGACAAGTACCTTTGGGGAGATTCTGTATTCTCAGAAAACTAAGGACACCCCCTCCGTTAGCCAGGGCAAGAATGAGCAAAAGGACACTCCTTGCAGTCATCAGTAAACTCTGGGATACTCCCTTTATATCTGTAGCCATATATCTATATCTATATATATCTTGACATTGGACCCAGATGGTTCTGGAGGAGAGAGTGAGGCTGGTGACTTTGCACTACCCTCTCTTACTTAAATCCAGTCCATTTTCAAGTCATGACACCTCCTTCCTGATGGAGGTGTCCTCTTCAAGAATGAAGGACAAACCACAACAACATCAATTCTGATTTATTAGGTTAAATTAAGGACGTTTCTAATTTTGATTTTGTCCTCAATTCACAAGAGACCAAGGGAGTCCAGGAACTAAATCATGGAGGTATTCTTAATTTTTGCAGTACAACATGAGGGTGGGGTGGGAAGACATCTTTATTCTTCAAAATCAACTTGACATTTGTAGGCTGTACAGTTTTACAAAGGATTTTCTGAGGCCAAAGATATTAATATGATTGTTTCTAATTAGATTACATAGTAAAACCATAGACTGGAAGGGATCCATATAATATAGAGTTATAAAATTACTGAGAAGGAAGTTACCTTAGAGTTTCACCTGATCTCTTTAAACTGTTAATAAATTACTTTAAAAATATTTATTAAATTCTACTTTGTGACAGGCACTGGAAATATAAGTACAATGAGTGATCATTCAGCCTTGCCTTGACGACTTTCAATGTAGAACAATCTCTGCCATCCCATTTTGATTAAGATTTAATTTTGGGGAGTATTGTATTTTTCTTATGTTGAGTTGGAATGTGCTTCCTTATCACTTTCACCATTGGGTCTTCCTTAGGGTAAAGAACTGAGACCATGCCATACAAGAATTAATGGAAGGAACTGAGGATTTTAGCCTGGAGAAGGAAGGATCCTAGGATCCTAGACCCAGAGCTATAACTGACCCAGAGGCATCTATCTAGTTTCACCTTTTTATGGTCACCTAATTATGCAGGTGTCAAAACATTACTGCCTTCAAGTATTGAAAGAGTTGTCACTTGAAAAAAGTAGACTCTTTTCATCTAATCTCCAAAAGCAGAACCAGAAATCCTTGCTGGAAATTATAGAAAGGTAAATTTAGTTCTTTCAGAAGAACCCAGAATCACAGAAGCTGAGATTTCTGTTCAGGTTATGGGTTGGACTAGATGAACTCTAAGGTTCTTCCCAGCTCTCAGCTTCTGTGATTCTGGGTTCTTCTGAAAGACAGAATCAGTTTGTCGTTTTGTTTGTGGGTGCTTTTCTCTTCTTTTCTTTTCTCTCTTTTCTCCTTCTTCCCCCCATTACCCCCCTCAGCCCCCCCAAGCCCAACATCATTTCAGACAGTCTCTGTTAAACAGGAACTGGGGAAAAGGCAAAAATACTACCCACAAAGTCAGAACGAAGCCATAATAACCATTGGTTAGTGATGTGTAAAGGGAATACCATAATATGCATCCCATTATTTTGAAACAAGGTCATGCAGAGAAACGTCCCACATAGAGATATGTTGTACTTGGCAGTATTACAGAATGAGTGCTCCAGTGTTTGGTCCTCCACAAGAATAGAGACTATCCACAGTGACAGTAACCAATTGGTACTCCAGAGGTTAGGCATAGGGGCATAGATTCATAGATAAATTGCTAGAACTGTAAGCAGAGTTGTGGTGGAGGCTTAAAAAGGCTCAAAAGAACCAATTGCCAAATTTTCAATGTGAGCCTTTTACACCATGGAAATCTGCAAATGCTATAAAACAATGTTTAATTTATTGTTTTCTTGATTGTCTGAAATCAGGGGTGGGGAAAGGGGAAAGTCTTAAATAATTTCCACTGGACCCAACCTCAAGTCTACATGTCACGCTCTAGGTCCTCATGTGCAGCCCTTTGACTGAACTCAAACTTCACAAAATAAATCCCCTTAATAAAAGGATTTGTTCTGTAAAACTTGGACTTAGACAAAAGGTAACACTTAGGGATCTGGAAGGCTACATGTGGCCTCAAGGCTGCAGGTTCCCCACCCCTGGAGATGTAAGAAAATGATGGAGAAAATGTTATTAATGTAAAATGTTAAAGTAAGTTGTATGTACATTTTTAGGAGGACTAGTTGTTAAACACTTACAAGCATGTCAGGCTTGTACATAAGGGACCTTAGAGATCACTGAATCCTATGGCCCTCTTTAGAGACTGAGGCTGAGAGGACAGCAACAAGGAGAGGGCTTTTCACTTCTAATCTAGTTCTCTGTCCAATATGTAAACCTATCAGAAGACTTTAAAAACAGCCTTAGGAAAACAAGGAACAGTTTATGTAGGGTAAAGGTTATAAGAACCAGCAGATGAGTCCTACCCCTTGCTGGTCATCTCCACTTACTTTACTGCCTTCAGGTCAAGATGTTAATCAAAGTGCTGGGACTCCAAAGGAAGTGTATTTTTCTGGAAAGGTCATACAACTTTGAAAATATTCCTGCTATAGGGCACCTCCTTTTCCCCTCAGGGTACGAAATTTATATACCTTTCCCCTGGTTAGGGAATTTAGCCCCTGGCCCAGGAAACAATTTTCTTTTCATTAGTGCACTGCTGAGAATGGAGGTCTTTTGTGGAGCTTTACCTATTTGTGCTATCAGAGTCAATGGTCCTTGAGGGTAAGGAAGCCTCAAATTAGACATGATATTCAAAAGTCATTGATTCATAAGAGGCTCATATGTTCTTATTTCGGACAAGAGTCACATGAGAATTTACTCTAACTTAAGAATAGAAGGTGGAAGGAGAGAATTGTTGATGAAACGAAGATTTCTCTCAAATCTAATCCAGGACACCAGAGTCACCCAGATTCAGTAAGAGACAAGGCTCTCTTCCCAAAAATGTTCTCAATAAGGCATGACTAATAATCTAATGTCAAGCTAGAATATATTCAATTGTATAATAATATATCTAGGAGAGGGTAAAGGTAAACAAATGATTAAAATAAAGGGAATTGCATAGTGAGGATTATGCGGATTAAAAAAACAAACACTGATATGGTTTGGGATTGCAGAGAACCCTGAAAGTTCAGGATACAGGGTGTCATCTGCCTGGAATGAATTCCCACAATCAAATCTTCTTCCAGTCATATGGTAGTTTATTGCCAAAAAGAGAGGGCAGAGTTCCTAGATAACCTGGGTGAGACTGATGTCTATATACAAAATGATAGCAAAAGGGTCTGGATGGGATTAAGGAGTGGTAAGTAGTCTGGGGTAGGCCAGGTGCAATAGGGAAAGGACTATCAAGTAGGCTAATTAAGTGATCTGGGGTGGGAGTAAGGAGTAGTCCAGTATATGCAGATAGTCTACAGTGGATCAAGAAGATCAATCTAAGTCAACCACAAGTCATGTCCTCATTTCCCTGATGCCACGGTGTTCTTCAAAAATGAAGGACAAACACAACAGCAAGTAAACTAATTAGGTGATCTAGGTGGGCTGGGGTGGGTGGGTTGCCTGGGGTTGATGAAATACATGGGAAAATTCAGGAACTAGGTTGCTTTCCAAGACGTGATCTTTTCCTTTTGGGCGTCCAGGTCCCATCACCCCCATCAACTGAACTGAGTTGAATGAGTAGGCATTTAGTCCTGACTCTTCATTGCTTACCTATGTAACTTTAGGCAAGTCACTTACCTTTTCTGTGCCTGTTTCCTCATCTGTAAAATAACAGGCATAAACAAGATGATTTCTAAAGTCCTTTTATGCCGATCATCAAATATTTATTAAGTGCCTACTGTATGCTAGGCACTGGAGATGCAAAGACAAAAGAAAGGTCCTGGATCTCAAAGAATTTACATTCTAACGGAAGAGACAAATACATTGGGTTTTGGGGGAGGCAATGGCGTTAAGTGACTTGCCCAGATTTATGCAGCTAGTTGGTATCTGAGACCACATTTGAACTTAAGTCCTCCTGACTCAAGGCTGGTGCTCTATCCATTGTAACGGCCCCAGGCAAACATATTTTTAAGTATATGAAGAATAAATGCAAAGAGAACAAATTCATATAAATTTATTCTTGTTCAGTAATTTCAGTTCAACTTTTTGAAACCCCATTTGATATT
Organism: Pseudocheirus occidentalis; assembly: GCA_028646575.1. Classification (NCBI taxonomy): domain Eukaryota; kingdom Metazoa; phylum Chordata; class Mammalia; order Diprotodontia; family Pseudocheiridae; genus Pseudocheirus; species Pseudocheirus occidentalis. The sequence goes on along the minus strand of CM053600.1, from coordinate 159,383,281 downwards.
TTCTTGGCAAAGTTATTGGAATGGTTTGCCATTTCTTTCTCTAGCTCATTTTATAGATGACGAAACTGAAGCAAAGAGGAAGAAAGTGCTCACTGTGGAGGGAAACTGGAAAGGCTTTGTCTAGAAGAGAGTGTCTGACTCACAGGGACTTGAATGAATGGAGGTAGAGTTCTATGAGGTGAAGCTGGGGGAATTCATTCATTCCAGACCTGGAGGGTGGCTGGTGCAAAGGTGCCCTGAAGTGCTAGGTATTCAGAAAAGAGAGAAGACGCCTCTGGCTGGATCTCTGAGCCGTGGGAATGGGAATAATTTACAAGGAAGTGGAAAGGTCGCTTGGGGCCAGGTTGTAAAGAACTCTAAAAACTAAATAGAGGTGTTTATTCTTGGTCCTTGAGGCAATTAGTGTTGTGGCTGTTGTGGTTCATCCTTCATTCTAGAAGAGGACCAATGACAATCAACAAGGTGATGTCTTGACTGGCCCATAATTGGGTGTAGGTAAGGCAGAGTAGCCCAAGGGTCATCAGCCTCACTCTCTCTTCCAGTCACTGAAGCCCAGTGGCAAGGCACAAGTCAAGATGGGGATTGCCTGGGATTCAGTGGCTGACCATGGCATCTTTGATGTCTGACCTGCTTCAGCTGCCTTCACAGCATGGGAACAAATTGTTCTTTTTATCTGCCCACTCCCCCGAGGGAGAGTCTTCACGTGCTCAGGGTGGAAATCCCTTAACTTACCCTTAGGTTTGAGGCCCCTGGTTTAGCCTGTCTGTGGAGATGGTTTTACTGGGGTGTGGTCGCTGTTGCAGCCACAGGTGAGGGTTGGGTGACAGGTGAACATGAAAAGTAGATGAAAGGCAACCCTGAAAAGGGCTTGGCAAGCCCTGGCATCAAAGGTGCTAGTCCTCTCTGAACACCCCATACACCGAAGAGAACATTTATGTAGCTCTTAAAGACCTATAAAGCCCTTTACATACAACCTCTTATTTGTGACAGCCACATCAGTCCTGGATCCACCAATTAGCATCTCCCAGCTTCAGTTTCATCATCTGTAAAATAAAAGACTCCAAGGTCTCTTCCAGCACTAAATTCCATGATTTGAATTCCAATCCAGCCATCTTCTCATATGATCAGATTGCCAAGATCTTCTTAAAGAATCTCATGAAGGGTTTGGAAGAATTGAAGGGAACTTGCTGTTTATGTTATCTGTCTGCAGATGTTTTAACAACTGGGGGATTCTTAGTACTGGGTACTGTGGAAAGTCTGCTGTATTTGGAGACAAAAGGTTCAAGTACTAATAGCCGGCTTACTACCTGGTCTACCTTGGACTTAACCTCTCTGGGCCTTAGTTGCGTTATCTGGAAAATGAGGAGCCTGGACAGAATAGCCTCCCTTCTATAGTAAGGCCTATGATCTATGATCCTTTTTTCATCATCCTAACTTCATAGCTCAGGGGGGAAATAAGAAAAGCTATGAGGAGGGAGAGCTAGAATATAACACCAACCCTGGAGTCAGGAGGACCTGAGTTCAAGTCCGGCCTCAGTCACTTAACACTTACTAGCTGTATGACCTTGGGCAAGTCACTTAACCCCAATTACCCTGCCTTCCCCCCTCCAAAAGTGAAAAAAAGAAAATTTATGAGGAAACAAGAGAATATGACATTCCCTAAAGCTGGTGGAGAGCTGTGACAATATCTCCAAGGACCTGTTCACTGTTTGAAAAAGAGATTATGTTATTCTGAATTTGATATCAAGCATCCCACTGAGGAAGAAGCACCCATGAATGTTCAAGTCAAAGACCACTGGTGCCTGTTTTTCAATGAGAATGTACATATATGAGCAAGATAATAAAGGAGTAAATGAACATAACCAACAATTAGTTCTATTGCTTATTTAGCTAAGGAAATTCTCATTTGTTGAAGAACACCATTAGGGGAGTTAATTAGAACCAGTGAAAAATATAAGGACTTGTTTGGAGCAGCTTGAGCCAAGAATCCAGGAAAATTCAATAGATAGAATTCAACATCCAAAAGAAAAAAGACTCCTATTATTGAAGGACATGGAAAAGCTGTTGTGCAACCTTCCTAATGTACAAGTCATATGCCACGACCTTGCTCACAAGCTTTCAATGGCTCCCCATTGCCCACCAAGTAAGTTGTAGGCTGTTCTTCCAAGTCCTTCCTGATCTCACTCTAAGCTACCTCTCCAATCTTATTTCACACTATACCCATTTATGTCTGTATACACTTCTGCCAATTGGAGATGCTGACAATTCTAGTTGTTATTGGGTCATTATTCAGCCGTGTTGCACTCTTCATGAACCCATTTGGGTTTTCTTTGCAGAGGTACTGGTGTAGTTTGCCATTTCCTTCTCCAGATCATTTTACAGATGAGGAAACCGAGGCAGACAGGGTTAAGTGACTTGCCCAGGGTCACACAGCCAGTAAGTGTCTGAGGTCAGATTTGAACTCAGGAAGATGAGTCTTCTTGATCCAGGCATGGTGCTCTATGCACGATGGTGCTACCTAGCTGCCCCAGTCCTAGGAGTTAAGTGCTATTTATTGTTCCCACTTTACAGGTGAAGAAACCAAGGCAGACGGAGATTAAGAAACTTGACTGGGTCACATATCTAGTAAGTGTCTGAGGTCACATTTGAACTCGGATCTTCCTGTCCTCGGGTCCAGTATTCTATCCATTCGTCGCATCATAAAAAACTAGTTATTATTTTGATTCATCTTTGCATTCTCCAGGTCTAGAGCTGAACTGAACCAGGCAGCTTCAGGGAATTAGTGAAAAGGTCTTTTGAATGCTTATATTTTCCATCTGTTTTTGAGTTGCATTTTCCTGGTTTTTAATTCTATTCTTGTTGAATATTTTTGCCTTTCAGAAGGAAATTCCAGAAACTGTTTAGTCTAATCACTACACAGGCCTAGCTATTAAAAAAAAAAAAGTGGTTGTCTCTTCTATTTTATAGATTTGTAAGAAAAGAAGTTTCAAGTTCTCCCTCCCCAAACCCACTTGGGGTTTTTAATAAATCCGATGGTTAAGACCTTTGAAATATAATCAATAGTCAAAGGGCTCAAAAAAGTTTTTATCTGTATGGACATTAAAATTGAAATGCTTCTATCACTTTCTAGGCACAGGGCCAGCCAGCCTATAGCAGAGAATGAGCTTGCTGGGTAAATGAATTCCTACTAGACTACCATAAAAACCATATACAAAAAAACTACTCGCAGGCAAATTCGGGGTGACAGGGAGGAATGTAATACTGTAATTCAGAGGACAGTAACATGGGGGAGTGTTACTCTCCCATTATGAGCAGAAGGCTGCAGTTCCCTAGAGATTTCATGGAGAATTGGTGCCCCATACATCTAAAGCCTGAAAGGGAGATGTGGAGCATAGAGACAGGCCCTTCTAGGAGGAAGCATTTCACCTCCACCCCCACTCTAATTAACTGTGAACTAATTACTCAGGTTGAAACTCTGGAGAGTTCAAAATTTAAGATTATAATGACTCATACTCAATTCTTTGTGAGTCAGGGGTCAGCATCATGAACAAAGCCATTGTACTAGACACATTTATGAATGAATGGAAAAAAAAAACATTTAATAAGTGCTGAGGAAACAAATAGAAAGTTCTCTGGGAACTTAAATTATAATAGGGTGATACCACATTTATAGGGAAGTCATGACCAGAGGGGCCTGTTTTGGAAACTCACAAGGATTGTTGTTGATCATTTATTTCCAATTGTGTCTGACTCTTCATGACCCCATTTGGGGTTTTCTTGGAAAGACACTGGAATGGTTTACTATTTCCTTCTCCAGATCATCTTATAGATGAGGAAACTGAGGCAAACGGGGTAAAGTGACTTGCCCAGGGTCACACAGCTAGTAGTGTCTGAGGCCAGATTGAAACTCAGGAAGATGAGATTTCCAGACTCAAGGCTGGTTTTCTATTGTGTATGTTCATTAAATGCATACTTACCAGTAGTTACCACAGTATTGGCTTGATTACTGGAAATCAGAATAGGGCTAGGGAAACTTGAGTACAGAGGCAGGGGAGATGGTCAGAAGAGAGTCAGGGTGGAATGTGCAGCAAAGTAGGGACCAGTTAGATAAAATGAGTATGTCTACTGATCATGGACAGGGCTATTAACCCACAACTGTCCAGGCCCTTTGTCATACAAGTTTAAATCCTGTTTTTTGTTTTTTGGGTTTTTTTGCTTTTTGGAAGGGGGAAGGTAGGGCAATTGGGATTAAGTGATTTGCCCAAGGTCATATGGCTAGTATTTTGTGTGTTGTGTGTTAAGTGTCTGAGGTCGCATTTGAACTCAGGTCCTCCTGACTCCAGGGCCGGTTTTCTATTCACTGCGCCACCCTAGCCACCCTAAGTTTAAATCCTTTTAATGGCTCAGACTGTGGGACTTTGTCCAAAGAGATCCCACAGACACAAGTTTGAGGGCCTATCAGGTAAAAAGAGAGGTGATATCATTTAAAGATGTGTGTGTGTGTGTGTGTGTGTGTGTGTGAGCATAGACTTAGAGGTGGTAGCTACTGGGTTCAGTCTTTTATTTCACAAATAGGGAAAGTGATCCCTCAAATGCTAAGTGACTTGCCCAAAGTTACTTACCCCAGCTAGAAAGTTGGCTGAGCTGGGATTTAAATGCATATTCCCTGACTTTGAAAACAGCATTCTTCTGTGAGTCACTTAGCCTCTGAATCTCAATTTTCTAATGAATAAAATAGGAATTATTATCTTTGTAATATCTACCTTACAGAATTATAAAGAGTTGTAAAGAGCTGTGTTTTGTAAACTTTAAAGAACTAGATTAAATTTAGAGCTAGCCAAGACCTCAGACTCCAGTCCAATCCCCTAATCTACAGAAGAGAAAATGGAGGCCTAGGAGTTAAGTGACTTGCCTAGGGTCACACAGCTAGTGAGGCAGTATTTGCACTCAGCTTTTCCTGACTCATGAGTTATTGAGTATGAGTCATTATAATCTTAAATTTTGAACTCTCCAAAGTCTCAGCCTGAGTAGTTTGTTCTCAGCTAAGAGGTAAACCAAACATACTGTCACTTGTCTAGTCTGTTAAAAAAAAAAAAAGGCAATAAGACATTTTAGAGTTCCCTAACGGCTACCAAATGGTTAACTCACAACTGAAAACAATCTAATATAGTGGCAGGAGAGTGTTTAGGGGCTGTAACAAGATAAGATGGAAGCTGGCGAGAAGGGCAGGGGTTGGGGACAAGGTGGTGGTTCTAGCCAATGTAATTAACAGTAATGACACCCAGCTCATACAAGGCTACTCCAGTGATGGTAATTTAGGACTTTTCTCCTCTCTTCCAAAACTTCTAATTACCTATTTCATTACTTCCTTGCAAGTTTTGCTTTGGATTTCTTTCAAAAAAATCAGGGTTCATTTATATTATTTGGCAAATTCATTCATACTGGACCAGGATCCATTGACAATGTGTAGGAACAGACATGTAATTATAGCTACTTTTGCGATAGTAGCTATTATGGTTTAGCTGTTTTCTTTTCTGTTACCCCCATCCTGCACCCTCCACCTCTAATTCAGACTGGGAATGTTTTAGCAGCTTTCATGCCAGAGAATATGCAGCACAGATTGAATCACTGTTATAATGTCAACCCAAAATACATAACCATCACCAGATCAAGTCTCTATTATGTGCCTGAGAAGACACAAGCAGCATGCTCTTCTGAGGACTGAATAGAGACGAACCTCCCCCTGCATCATTCCGCCTTTCTTCCCCCATTTCTCCTGCATCCTAATCTTTGGAACCTGGAACAAAAGAGAAAAAGGTCAGCACAACTTTTTTCTGTGATTCTAATTTAGATGAGAAATAGTACAAGTGTTTCACCAGCTGGGAATATGTAGGAAAGAATTATATTAACCATCCAGAAGGATAAATCAAAATGAAAAAGCACCAGGACCACTAATAACTAACATGCAACAAAATAATGAAATATAGGAGGTCTGTCTTTTCTGATCCTGATGGCAACAAGATCCTAGAAAGCAATTATTGGGTAGGGCATTGTACTGGGTGCTCATTTCCTGGGTCATAAGAAAGTTATTCCCCCCACCCCTTCCCACCTGAGATCACATGGGCTCTTGAAAATAATAAAAAGCCATGTGACAACTGGAATGAACCCTAATTAAGGTGTATCATTTGCAAGGCAAGTTTTCCACCTACTTAGTTAATCTGAGTGTGGTAAATAGACATGTCAAACCAGGTACACATTAAGTTAGATTTAAATTAGATCCTAGGTGACCTAGTCTAACACTGCAACAGAGGGTGATATGAAAACAAAAGATATTAGTAAAAATAAGATGAAAAGGATAGATTATTGTTTTCATGGAAGGAGTAAATTTGTTGCAGATTCAGTCCATGATACCAAAGGCTGAGAACTAGGACACTCCCCCTCTCCCCCCTCATCTTCCTCCCTCTTCTCTCTACCCCCTCCTTCCCCCGTCCCCCCCTTCAGCCAATCTTTGTTTCCACCTGCAAGCCCAAGACTGGTTCACTTGGAAAGTGTAACTGGAGAAAAGCTGTTAGCACCTTCTCTCTCTTTACTGGGTCCTATAAGTCCCAATTCATCTCTGAGGGACAAAGACATTTCTTTCTTTTGTCCCTGCTCCCAGAAATTAACACCGTACCTTTGTTAGGTATTTGAGAAGAGATTTACCATGTAGTATTATAATATCAAGATGACGGAAGATGAGGGTTGAAAGCCAAGAGAGAAACAGAATAACTTTTAAGAGTGGAGAGTGTAACAAATTACACAGGTTTTCTGGTTGACCTATCTTCCGTAAATCCTCAATGGGGATTTCACCTTGCTATTTCATTTTTTTAAACTTTTGTTTTTGTAGGGGGGAAGGCAGGACAATTGGGGTTAAGTGACTTGCCCAAGGTCACATGGCTAGTAAGTGTTAAGTATCTGAGGCCACATTTGAACTCAGGTCCTCCTCACTCCAGGGCCAGTGTTCTAGTCACTCTGCCACTTAGCCAATCCACACCTTACTATTTTTTAGTGCCTTTTTATTTTTTTAGAATGGTCCACTTTTGTTCTAGTCCCCAAAATGGGTCCACTAGCACGTATCTTAGTTCTTAGACTTGATTTGACAAAAGCACAAATACCTTAATTCCTCCATATTCCATTCCTTCAGCTTTCAATGTTGGGTTCAAAAAAGACTTTTGCCTGGGTCATTGACCCTTGGTTCTATGGTCTCCCTAGATCAGCGACTCTCAACCTGTGAGTCCTGACCCCTTTGGGGGTTGAATGACCCTTTCACAGGGATCACCTAAGACCATCAGAAAACACATATTTCCGATGGTCTTAGGAACCAAGACATGGCTCCTCTATCCATCTTCAAGCGGGTCTGCCCACATGCAGATATGCCCACATACAAGTATTAAAGGGTCATGACATTAGGAAGGTTGAGAACCACTGCCCTAGATAAACCTTTCTTTCCTACTTCCTGGCCACTGACACAAAGAAGGTCTGGTGTTGCCCTTGGCTCTTGAATACAGAGACACATCCCCATTGGGCTTTCTGGACATCTTCCCCTGTTGGTATGCCTACTTGCACTCTTCTTGGAGAAATTTCTGTCGGTATCTGAGCATAATTTTTCTCTCATCCCTGACAGACCTCACCTATAGGGTCTGAAGTCACTGTTCTTTTTACCTGTTGCTTGACTAGTACTCTCAGAGTAGGATATTGGCATTTTTATCCTGAATCTCTAGTCTAACATTTGTGTTCCCTGTACAGACTTCCTGAACCACATGAGACAAATCACCCTATTCCTATCGCTTGTGTATAGTCTCTTGCATCCTCCCCAATATTTCATGTAAGGTCATTTCACCATGGGGTATTAAGATTCAAAGGCAGGGACAGTAGAGCTGCTTACCTCTTCCTCTCTAATTTTTGCTTTACTTTGAAATCCCCATCTTGTCATCCCTGGAAAATGAGGGGGTATAGTAAAATATCTTAGAGTATTCACATGCCCCAAATGTTAGGAACTTGCTCGGCATTATGCATCAAATTGGTTATTTATTAATTTTTTTACTTGATCTTAGATTTAACGAGGGTAGGGAACCCCCACGAGGAATTTCCTCTATCAATACACATTAGTACCTTACTTACTGTCTCCATATCATTGCACAGACATTTCTTAACAATGCCACCTGATTTCTAACTATCCTTCTCATCACTCTCTCACTAGATCCTTTTCTCTACCTTACCTCCACCATCTTTCCACCAGCCTAGGACCCTGGGCGATAAGTGAGCCTTCTCTTGCCCAGAACCAGACCTTTCCCTCAAACTCTCTAGTTTTATGTGTTGTTTTCACATGTAAGCTCCTTGAAGGCAGGGACTAACTTGTTTGCTTGTATTTATCTGTCCAGTGATTAGCCTAGAGCCTGATAAACAGTAAATATTTAATAAACATTTCATCATTCATGATAGTCTTAGCCTGAGACATTAAGAGATTAATTTAGTTGGTCAGATGATCACTCAATAAGTTTATCAAAGGTAATACTTGAATCCAAATCTAGTTGACTCTGAGGTCAGTTGGCTATCTCCTGAGTCATTCTATGTTACAGAATGAATACGTAAAAGAACAAATGATATTCATAGTTCTTTTCCTCAAGAAGCTTAAGATGAAATTGCTGTTAGATTTATTGATTATACGATATAATATCCATGTTACCACATTAAGGAAGCCAGGGCAGCTGATCTGTGAATCCAGCCAACAGCAGCTATACTTAACAGCTCTGCATTCCATCACCTCTCTCCTAAATATGAGGATATTTCAGACAGAAAATAAAAGTAAAAGGAAATAGGTCCTCTGGGTTGGTGTTTATAGATTGCTCCATCATTCTGTGGTTGCAGGACCGATTGTTCAGAAGGGAGAGAGTCAAGTGCAACCTCTGGAGCCATTAGTGTCCCCTGGTAGCTTTCTTTGCAAGTCATGTGCTCTGCGTAAGGCTGTGGGGCAAGCTGCTCCTGGTCAACAGCAAAGGGCTGGGCAATGATCTCTTGGCAGCAGTGTTTTGAAAACCACCCTTGGGGCCCTTGGATTCTTTCAGGTATACCTACATTAGAAGTCATGGGACTGTTTCACCTTGAATCTCCACATCTATTTCTCACTTCACATTCCCCCAATTCTTTTCATTTTGAACTCTTTTCTATGTGTGTTCCCAATGTGCCATGCTTGTGGAACAAATCAGCAAGAACTCATAAGGTTTCAATGACATTTGGGGAGAATTGTTGGTTTATTGAAGTTTAATTCTTTTAGAAGAGTTTTTCGTAGATTCTTAGCATGATAGAGCTGCAAGGGCATTTAGAGACCATGCATTTTGGAGCACTAACTTTGCATATGAGAAAGTTGGGGTAAGAGAAGTGGTGACTTTGTCCAAGGTCAACTTCAGGAAATATCTAGATGCCTAACCTGCTACAAACAGCACTTGGGGAGGTATAGAAAAAAAAACAAAAACAGGGTTCCTTTCCTCTTGGAATGTAGAGGGCAGTAATATAGGTCATGCAGCTAGCTAATGGCAGAGTTGAGACTAGAACCTTCTAAACCTTATAATTCACCTAACGATAGACTTGGAATCGGAAAGAAACATAGAGATCATCATTCAGGGGAAATCATTCTTACTGCTATCCCCACTTCTCTCAGCACTATTTGCTGTCATTTGGACTGTGTCAAATCTAAGATTGCCAGCACATGCCTTTTTTCCATTGGTATTAGGTTTTGCCAGTGGGCTCCTTTTTCTCAGAACTCTGGATACGTACAAAAGAAATACATGTCACTAGCATACTGTGGCTATTTTGCTGACCGAGTGTTTGGAAGTGAAAATGTTTCTTTTTGAAGGATCCTGTGACATTAAACCAGTAGTTTCATGATAGTAGAGTATATTTAATATGTATTATGCTATTCTGTTATCCACAATGCTGTTAAATCACAGAATCTCATAGTTGGAAAGAACCAAAGTGGCCATCTAGTCCAACTCAAAGACCCCCCCCAAAAGATCATAGGATCATAAATTTTAGAGCTGTAAGGGACCCTGGAGACTATAAAGTTCACTCCACCTCCCACAAGAGGTTTAAGTGTTGAATAGGGTCTTCAAGATGATAAGTGTTTGAGGTGGGGATTTAAACCCAGATCTTTTTGACTATGAGTCTACTGCCCAATCTACTACCATATACTTCCTCTCTCTAAACAATTCTGTGGCATACCCAAGAAATGGTCAAGCAGCCTTTGCAATGAAGGGAAACCTCATTCCACTTTCAAGTACTACATTTTTTTTTCCTAAGAAAATGTTGCATTATGTAGCAAGACCAACAAAACTTAAACTGCTTCAAAGTCTCTATATTTCCATACCCTTTTAAAGTGATTATAATTAGGTATATTAATTAAGTATATGAATATGTGGTTTTCATTCATGGAATATTTTAACTGAAGATGCTATTCTTCCTTACTGTGTGAAACGCAAATAAACAATATTCAATGTAATGTATATGTACACACACACACACACAGTTTTTGTTATTGTTCAGTCATTTTCAGTCATGTCTGACTCTTTGTGACCCCATTTTGGGTTTTCTTGGCAGAGATACTGGAATGGTTTGCCATTTCCTTTTCCAGATCATTTTAGAGATGAGGAAACTGAAACAAACAGGGTCAAGTGACTTGCTCAGAGTCACACAGCTAGTAACTGTCTGAGGCCAGATTTAAACTCAAGAAGATGAATATTCCTGACCAGACCTGGCACTCTACCCATTGTGCTACCTATCTGCCAATTGATAAGTATATAAAAGAGATCAAATAGAACGGCCACACGTGTGTGTGTTTTATATTCATAAATTAGCTATATTAACAACCAAGACCTTTTCACTGTTGTTAAGATCTTTGTCTAGGTGAAGTTTATTCCCCCTCCCCCTATGGAATCTGAGTTAGTATTTCACATGTTGAATCCCAAGTGGAGTGTGGAAAAAGCAGAAGTTCTATAAGGCCTTTGATTTCTTACTTGAGAGAATAACTCAAGACCAATGGTACTTGCCAGGTAACTGTATCCTGAAAGTGTTCATTGTCACTTGCTTTTACCAGTCAAGGTCTCCTTCTCTTTTCCCAATAATGACTCATTAGTTTCTGTCTGATCCCAGTTGACTTTCTAACTTAGAATCATAGATAGTATCCTCTATATTCTCCTTGTTAGCTAAATTTGAGTAAATTGGGGAACAGTCTATTCTTATACATCCCCCTCTCCTTAACCAATTACTTCAGTCAAAGATTCCAAGGTATAGGTGTGGAAATGGAGGTAGCCTAGAACAATTTTTTTATCCTTACCAGTTGCCATCCTGGGACCCCAGAAAAGGATGGAGCATCTCTATCCCACTTCTAAAGTCAGATTTTTCCTATACAGAAAGAGGCAGTCGGGAAGCCTTCTTTGACATTGTCATACAACCGCAGTCTGGGGAATTACCCAGCTTGGTTGCAGATTCAGAGACCCACAGCTATAGCTTCCCACTTCTATGTCCATATGGCTAGAAAGAATATACATTAGAACAACTCTTTTGGGTATATAAGTTTTATGTGTGTGTTTCCTTTCCCATTCACTACTGAGGACAAAGGATTATTACATAATCATCTACATGGAGAGGCAGTGGGTGACCCTAATTTGCCTTACGTTTAACCTAAATTTGTTTATTTGCAACTTAAAACTTGGGCTCTAGTTCTGCTAAAGAGTCTTATTCTTCTGTGTTCTTTTTCTCCAGGGTCAACATTTCCCATTAGTTCTTTCAACTATTTTCCCTATGATATGAGAATAGCAAAGATTCCACCATCTTGGTTTCCCTCTTCTGAATGCTGTCTACTTTGTTGATGCCCTTCCTAAAATATGATGCACAGAATTGAATAAGACCTATAGATGTGACCTGACTAGGGTGCAGTGCAATGGAACTATGATCTCCCTAGATCCAAATATTAAGCCTCGTGGGATAGAACCTAAAACAACATTAGCTTTTTTTAGCTACCATGTTGATTCATATTGAGTTTTGTTTTTGTCATTGTTGTTCAGCCATTTTTCAGTCATGTTGGACTCTTCATGACCCCATTTGTGATTTTTTTGGAAAAGATACTGAAGTGGTTTTCCATTTCCTTCTCCAGTTCATTCTACAGATGAGGAAATTGAGGCAAACATGGTCAAGTGACTTGTTCAATAAGTATATGAGGTCAGATTTGAATTCAGGAAGATGAATCTTCCTGACTCTAGGGTTGGCACTCTATCTACTGTGCCACCCACCTACCTCCTCTCACAGCCTGCGTTAATACAAATAATTATATTTCCTTTATCTTCAGTGAATGTGTGCCTTTTTTCTTTTGCAGTCATGTGATAAATCCCTTCAATAAAAAAAAGCCTAGTCATCTGTAGGTTTCTTTTTCATGCAGTCTATAATAACTTGATCTTTATGGTCAGCAAATTATTTCATCATCATAAATTGTCTATTATTCTTATTGCATTGCATTTATCTGTATCCAGGTCTTATTGGAGAGCATTGCTAAAGATCTCTGTCATTTTTTTTAACAGTTTGTAAATCTGTGTTTTAAAGCAAGCATACAGATGATAATTATCCGAATGCCTCACTTTATGGAATTGATATGTTCCTTAAAGTTTGCTGATAAAATGAATTTTTTTGAGTGATACTTTCCTGTAAGGTGATGTAACAGCAATCAGTTTGGCAGATACTTAGCACTTAGTAACTTAGGGCTAAGTATGGAAGGTATGAGCCCTGTCCCCTGTTGAGAGAGCGTGAATTCCCCTGTTGATATGGAAGAAGGGGATTGGCTGAGACAGGAGGCCTGTGTGTGTATATAAGAAGAGTTCAAGAGATAGAGAGACAGAATTAGAATGTTGCTCCTATTGAAGGAAGAATCATGGAGACTGAAGCTGGCTGAGAGAGACACAGGGGATGGGGGGTGGGGTGGGGGAGTGGAGAGAGTTTCTCTCTCAGCATATGAAAGCTGACTGAGAACTGAAATGGAGTTTTCCTGGGACCAGAATCTGGTAAAGGTCACTTAGAAGGCTGAGAGGGCTTGCCTGGAAGGCCAATATTTCTTCTGGGTCCTAGGGCCAGCTGAAGTGCTGGAGGTTTGAAGAAGCATGACTAGGATAAGACTTTGTTCATGGCCTGGCTGATCTTTGTGTTCTAGGCAAGAGAAGTGGTAAAGGGTTTGAGATGTGCTGTACCCTGTGAACTTCAGTGTGTGACAGGGATTGCCCTGAGGACTGGACGAGGACCTGGGAGCTGTCTACCTCTGAGGACTGGATGAGGACCTGGGAGTTGTCTGCTTCTGAATCCAGGTGACTGTTTAGTGGATTCAGGAGGGAGTTGAGACCATGAAAGGGGATCCAGGGAATCAGAGAGACCACCCAGAGTCAAGATGAAGAAAAGGCCTCCCCTCGGATGAAATTGAGGTTTGCTGGATACCGAGGAGTGGAGGGTTTGTGTGGTTTTCTAATGATGGTATTTAATGACTGATTGAGTTAATGTGTGATTTGCCCTATGAGTAGAAGATTGATTATTGTATTATGAATTGATTGAATGATTACCCCATGAGTGAGAGACTGATTATTGTATTATGAATTGATTGAATGCTTAAGTTAATGATTTGCCCCATGAGTAGAAGACTGATTATTATATTGTGAATTGATTGAATGATTGAGTATTGATTACTGTATTGTGAATTGATTGAATGCTTTGTTCTAAATATTGTGATCGCTGTAGTGAAAACCATGTGGCCATTCTAATGTTAAGCTGTTATGAAGACTATATTGTGATTTTCTGTGATAAGATGTAATGTTGTGAATATTATATTGTGATATATTGTGAATATTTGCCTTGATTTGCAATGGAATAAACAGACTATGTATTATATGTATCTATGTATCACTATTACTATGTAATCTGAACCTTAAAAGCTGTTCACAGCAGCGTTCTTTTGGGAATCTGTTGTGCATGGCATTATAGGTGATTGTTAAGTAAGTGGTATTTTCCTAGTGATTCATAATTAAATCAGAGGTGCATTCTGATTGAAATTACACTTTAACCCCAAATGGTAAAGAAGGAAGAAAACATTCTAAGTAAAAATTAGTGGAAAACAACATTTTGTTCAATGTAAACTTGGGCTTTACTCTTGGCTTTTCCATTAGCTACCTGTATCACCTTGGGCAAGTTGTTTGATCTATATGGACTTCTCAGTCCTTTCATCTATAAAATGATTGGTATATGCCAGTCCTGAAATACACTTATCTTTAAAAGTATGACCCTGGACTAGGTAAATTTTCCCCCAACTGGAAACTGTCAGACAATATGGTTTCTAGTGTATTTTTTTAGTTCCACAACCCCCCAAATCCCCTCTCCTTGCTTTCCTTTCAATTTAAGACACCAATATTGAGACAAAGCTCTGAGATCTAGATTCTTCTTATAACCATCTCTTTTTTTCTAATTGAAGGAAAAAATAAAAGTTTTCCTTCTAATCTGCAGTTTCCCAGTTGCAAGAGACTTTGTGTAACAAAGCACACAAAAGGGCTTGACTATTCTGTCCTTTGTCCCACATTTCAGGATTCTCTTTCAGAATCCTAAACCTAGGGACAGAGAGAGGAAGCAGCTTTTCCAAAGGCCAAGAGGTTCTAATGAGCTTATCTCCATTAAAGAATAGTGATAATCTCAGCTAATGTAGATTAGCATACTTAAGTATGTCCTTGGGTATCTCAGATCTGTAGTGAACCAGGAAGTTCTACAGACACAGCATAGGGTTCATGTAAAGTCATGGAACTGGGAGCCTCTCTTCTTATAACCCTTCTGCCCCCACCCCAACCAATTCACCAATTCTTAGTTCAGTCTCTGATGTTGACTAGGTGGTTGTGTGTTTTAGGAAAATCACTTCCTCTTTGATTCTTTTAAGAGCGAATCTCTGATAGGCCTGCAATTAATCAAATAGGCAGAAGTGAGGGAGAAGGGGCTGTCTCTGCAGCAACTCCTTCACCCCAAGTCACTATTAATAATCGGGATGTCCTTGTGATTACAGGAACCTCCTAGATATGTCCATTGTTATTCCATACTTTATCCCACTGCCTAGGAACCTCTAGAGCTGTGGAAATGAAGATTGCCTTCACTTTTGTAAGAGTATGGGCTTTTTCAAAAAAGGAGGGAAGGAAGGAAAGAAGGGAGGGAGGAAATAAGGTAGGGAAGATAGAAAGGAGGGAGAAGAGAGAGAGAATGAGGGAAGAAAGGAAGAAGGGAGAAAAGGAATAACAAAAAGAAAAAAGAGACAAGACATCTTTTAAGGGAAGTCCAGAAGGAAGCACAAATGGGACAGTTTTGAAAGTTGCAGGCTGCATTTATTATACATTTAAAAAGAAAAAAAAGCAAACTACATAAATAGATTAGATCTATAGACAATGTACTTACTGTGTGCCATGCACTGTATTACATAACAGAGATCTGCAGTTTTGTGTAAAAACCTTTTCTGTTCAAATTTCTTTATGGAAATGTCCATTTTATCTAGTGTTCGTTAAGTTCAGAATAATTTTTTTTTCTTCAATCAATGTGCTTCTATCCGCCTTCAGGAGAGCACTTCAGATTCTTCCAGTTCCCCCAGTTTCCCTTCTGTGCGGAACCAGAGGATTTTTCATTCCTTTGGAGATCGTTCAGGAGCTAAAGAAAATACTCACAGATAGAATGACTGATAGTAAACCAGCAGAATAAACACACTTGGCCCTTGTCTAAACTGTACAGAATGTGCCAAGGTTGATGCTCAGACTGAATCACAAGAGATTTCTTCATCCAAGGCCCTTTGTCACAGTGGAGTAGGTTAGAGACCTGCTAACTAAATGGGACTTGATATTGACTTTATAAGTACAGACTAGCTGGTATGAAATCACAGACTAATTACTAGAAAGGGAGGCCTGGGTTATTTCCAGATCAGCACCCTCAAGCTAGTTACCAAATCCAGCTCTTGGTTTATCTTGTCTTTAAAAATATGAGAAAACCATGGTTATGAGATCATTGTGGTTGCATGTTTACATGGTGGTTGTGGGCATCATGGCATAGTAGACAATGTGTTGGACTCAAGAATAAAGGAGCATTGGATTTTAATCCCACTTCTGATACTAGATGTATGAACGTGGGAAAATTCCTTAACTTCTGTAAGTTTCTGTTTACTCTTTTATAAAATATGGACAGTAATGTTGTTGGGGAAGTAGCTAGAATAAGGTTCTAGATTGGTCAGGAAGACCTGAGTTCAAATCCAACCTCGGACATTGAGCAGCTGTGTGACCCTAGGCAAGTCATTTAAACCCCATCTGCCTTAATTTCCTCATCTTTAAAATATGCACAATGATAACACTTAATTCTCTGTAAAGTACTTTGAAGACCTTAAAGTGGGGCAGCTAGGTGGTGCAGTGAATAGCATACTGGCCCTGGAGTCAGGAGACTCTGAGTTCAAATCTTTCCTCAGACACTTGACACTTACTAGCTGTGTGACCTTGGGCAAGTCACTTAATCCCAATTACCTTGCCTTCCCACCTCCAAAAAAAACCCAACCCAATGACGCTTAAGGCACATGCTATTACAATGCTAGTTGTTCTTATTACTACCCTACTTCATAGGATGGTTATAAGACTTAAATCAAATGATATGTGTAAAGCAGTTTGAGAATTTTAATGTTATAAAATGTCAGTTACTTTTATTGTTGTCCTGTTCTCTTCTAAAGTAAGTTTATATTTAGTCATGTTTGCTTAATGTTCCCACTGTGAACTTCTCTCTCAAAGGGGTTTGATAAGATGCAATTCAAAAAATATTAACCGAGTGCCTACTATGTGAGAAGCACACTAGTAGAGCAGATAACTTGATATTGTGATTTCATCACCCTGGGCACTTTTTCACCAGCACAGTTAGCAAATCAACACATTCTCCTCCCGTGGACTGCTTTTTCCATTTTGTGCACAAGTTTGTCTACCAATGCTCCAATGTGCCAAAGGCCTTCTTCTGCTTCCAGTTCAAACACTGACAATCCTTTCATTGTTTCTCATTCAGCCAAGTCAATAAGTATTTATTAAATGCCAACTATGTGTCAGGAACTGTGATAAATGTTAAAGAAATAAGGAAAGGCAAACAAAAAGAAAAACACATCCACACACAAATGGTCCTGACACTCAAGAAACTCATAGTCTAATGGCGAAGAGGATATACAAACTAAATACAAACAAGATATAGAGAAGATAAACTGGAGATTATTACAGAAGGAAGGCACTAGAATTAAAGGGAATTGGCAAAGATTTTTTGTGGAAGGTAGGATTTTAGATGGAACTGAAGGAAGCCAAGGAGGCCAAGAAATGGAGATGGGGAAGGGGAGCTTTCCAGGCATAGGGGGCAGCCAGTGAAAATAAAGTCAGGAGGTGGGATGTCTTGGGTAAGGGAACAGCAAGGAGGCCAGGGGAGTAAGGTATAAGAAGATGGGAAAGGTAGAAGGGGACAGGTAACAAAGGGCTAGTACTGACTGAGTCACCAGCTTGTCTAGTCATACATATTCTTGATAACATCTTGTATGCCACTTCTCATGCACAAGTCTACTGATGTCCACCATACTTTTATACCTCGCCCTTTCAGTTTACAATTTTTATTCTTCTGAGAGTATGGCATTTCCATGATTTGCAATGAAATGGTATCACAGGAAGAATATTGATATGAAGGAGAGTACCTTTGCAGTAGCAAGCAGAAAGCACAATGTAATTTACCCAAATCCAGTCTACTCTTTTCCTTCTACTTATTTCTGGTCCCAGTTCATTATTTATCTACAGCTCATATCCAAGATATGTATGTCAATTGGCTAACTGCCTGTCTACATGATCCAAGAATATGTACTCTGCAACCACTGTGTTTTTTCCACTGTAGACTATTAGACTATATTATTTGCATTCCTGTGGGTTTCACTACAGGGATTCAGTGGCATTCTGTAGCTTGGTGCAAGTTGAACAATGTCATCTGTGGCAAACAACAACAACAACAACAACAA
>CM053600.1:159326311-159354909 GCA_028646575.1 Pseudocheirus occidentalis | reverse complement strand
TAAAAACATCGCTGTTGCAGGATCTGCTTTGGGGTGATAGGAGGAGGACCTGGTCTGAGGGGTAGGGACTCTTAAGAGCTTTGCTACTGCTGGATCTGACTTAGCGTGGGAGTGGGAAGGGAGAACACGGTCCTAGTGGGGAGGGGTGTTTAAGAGCTTTGCTGCTTCTGCTGGATCTGGCTTAGCGGGGGCGGAAGAAAGAAAACCTGGTCTGGATGGAGGGTGGGGGGCCTTTAAGAGCATTCTGCTGTTGGATCCTAGCATGAAGGTGTGAATGCGAAAAGCCTGGTCCCTGTGGAGGGGTATGTGTGCTGTTAAGAGCTTTGCTGCTGCTGGATTTGGCTTAGCTTGGGGTGGGAGAGGGAAACGCAAAAGCCACTATCTCTTCTGGATTGGGGGTGGGGGTGGGAGTGTTGTCTCCAAGTTGTGGTGTGGTAGAAATTGAGGCATAAATTGGGGGTGGGTGGGGCATTATTGAGGCTGAACCCTTACCTGAACCAAGTTTCGTGCACCTGAAACTAGACTGCTTTATTGTTGTGTTTTGGCAACTTTTGTGCAGGAGGGTCAGGGGAATCTCTGGGTATGCAAGGTGGATGAAATTGGGTTATGGGGCCTACACCAGCATTCCAGACTGCCTCTGCTATTTGGGATGGTACGAAGAATGTGCCATAGATTTTTTGCTGTTAGAAGTTATAGACATCTTTTGAGACCTTATTTTTCTGATCCAGGTGGTGGTTTTAGAATTACTTACACCTATTTTTACCTTAGTGCATTTTGGAGACATAAAAATCAGGATTTAGAGCTAGAATGGGACCTTCCAGGTAATAAAGTCCAGCTGTTGAGAAGAAATGACTTGCCCCAAGACTTTGCCACTTAGTATTTGTATGACCTTGGACAGTTCAGTTGCTTTCAACAAAGCACTTCCTATGTGCAAATAACTTCGTCTGTGGTCACAAATCCAAGTAAGCTAGGGACCCTGATCATTTCTGAAGCCAGCCCTTCCACCCCATCCTAAGATCGATTTATAACTAGAAGAGAATTTAGAGGCCATCAAGTCCAGTAGTACCCTCGTTTTGCAGATAAGAAAATTGAGGCACAGAGGTTAAGTTATCTAGCTAGGTAAGAGTCTGGATTTTGTCCTGCGTCTTTCTGATGTCCAAGTTTACTGCTGTATTCCTTTCCTATACCATGCTGCATTTCTCTGACTTGGGCTTAAAAACATTCAGATAACATGAAGACTAGAGGAGAAATGGATCTAGTGAAAATGAATGGGGGCTGCAGATCTTCAAAGTGGTTCTTGGCTGTTTTTACCATGAATTCTATGACCTAGGAGAGCTGTAGTTACAGCTCCTTCATGGTGATCCTAAGTTTAAAAAGTTTTGTTCTGTGGATGTCTTGAATTAGTTGTTAAGGGTTTAAATGTGAGGATAAGTCCTTAAGTTACCCTTAAAGAATACGTGAAGGAAAAAGTACTATGTCATGGGGATTATTATGTTTTTCTTCCTGGTCATGCAGGTACCTTTTTGAATTGCTACGTTATTTTCCCTAGCCTCAGTGCATTTTCTTTTTAGATTTAGATTGTTTAAAAAAATATATATATATGTCATCTGTGTGGTATGAATTAAACTTGCATTTGGGAGAGCTGACTTCTCTGTCTCTAACAAGGTGCTTAACCTTAAGTCCAATTACTTAATCTTTCCAGGTCTAAGTTTGCTGAGTTGAACTAGAAGATCTCAAGGCCATTCCAGTTCTAAAACCACGATCTTATTAATCCATTAAAAGAAAGGGTTGGATCAGGTAATTTTAAGGTCTTTTCCAGTTCTCTGACTTTAGATTGGTCTGTTTTTTTTCAAAGGAAGGTCTTACGAGAGAATACAGATTATGAATCTGAAACATGTGAAATGGAGAGATCAAAACCCTGAGACACTGAACATAGAGGCTTTATTTCTCCAGGTCACAGGGCACAGAACTGAGAGAGCTGTGGGCTCTGATCAAACTTCTGTTATTACGTGTACATGAAGTCATGTACTGTTTGTGGTCAGATACTAAGACTAGAGCCAAAGCTTTACCCATGCACAATTGCATCATTTTGGATGCATCTAAAAACCAGATCTTCACAGATTTAGGCAAAACTTGGTCATTGGAACCAGAATTTGGTGCCAGCAGTTAATTTCCTCATGTCTTCTCTCAGCTTTCATCTCTAGCATCATTGAAGATCATATACCATGGAATGAGTAAGATTGGTTTTCAGAATAAATAGCCACTCTTTGGGAATCTCAAATTGGCTGTACAAGGAGGGGGAAGAAGAGGGAACAAGCACACACACATACACACACACACACGCACACGCATGCACACACAGACCGAGAGTGCCTAGTCTGTGCCAGACAATGTTTTAAGTGGTCTTTACCGATATTATCCCATGTGAGCAGACAAGTTCATCTTGATAATGATATCTTGATCATCTAGATAATGATATCTAACATTTGTATATCACTTATTCTGTGCTGGATGCTCACTTGATCCTCAAGATAAACTGAGTGTTGGTATAGGTGAAGTGATTTGCCTAAGGATACACAGCTAGGAATGTGTCAGAGACAGGAAGAAACTAAGATGCTAAAATCAGATATACTTGAGCTGGCCTTAGGACTTTAGTTTCATGAAGGGGAGAAATAGTGAACAGACAGGTGTGAAGAGGACTTGGTTCAGATTCATTCCTTAATGGCATGCTAAAAACAAACTTCAGACTTTAGGTACTCCGCCTCCCCCCCCCCCCTTTTTTTTTTTTTCTGTTTTTGGACTAGACTTGTGATTCCATTGGACAGGGGAGCTCACCGAGGAAGTTTGCTCTACCAGTGCAGATCAGAACGCCCTCTGTAACTTACAGAGAATTGTCTGAGACTGAAAGATTTAGACACTTGCCTGGAGTCACACACTTTATTTTGTATCAGAAACAGGACTTGAACCCAAGTCTTCATGACTCCAAGGATAGCTCTCTCTTCACCATTCCAGGCTACCTCTCATCAAAACTATGAAGTACTTAATTATATGTAAGACCATGAGGCTTTTTAGGCCACAGTCATGCAGACGGAGACAATTTAGATAGTCGTATACAAAGATACATACTTCATTTTAGTAAGTGTTGAGCATATCATATCCGTGTATCTAATACAGACATTTTAATTTAAATTTGTTGACTGTGCTTGTGGAGTTAGGATTTTCTGATAAGAAACAGTCATTCATTATGGTCTATGTCAAGGAAACATCCTTTATGGTACTTTAAAAAGAGGACTTACTCTGACTTTGGAGTCAGAAGACATGAGTTGAAATGATATTTCTGAAATCTTGAATACCTTGAGCAAGTCACTTAACCTCCGTGGTCATTGTTTCCTCAATGAGAAAATTAAAAAATGTATTAGGTGGTCTTTGAGGTCCCTTCTAACTCTAGACCTATGATCTTATGTTCTGAAATGTGGTGGCGATTCATTAAAAATTACTGTGAAATTTTACTACTGAGAAGGTGCTGCTCCACAAAATCATGGTTCTAAATCAGCTTGACAGACACTTTTATCTGAGTCCTAAGGTCCTGATTTCAGGTACTTCTTTTACTTTACCTGACCTTTGACCTTAGTTTACCTAGTGTGGAAGAATTCTAGCCTTTTAATAATGTGACTTAATGTGACTTGATATGACTTGAGCTTTAATTTCACAAGAAAAATTTCTTATATCCCCTTTGGATTATCAGACATATAAAAATGCCTATAGGGATTTAATTTTAAAATAACCTTTTAGATTTGTCATTGAATTATGCTTCTTTATAATATTTCCCATACTTCGTGACTCAGTTTGCTGTTCTTTCAAATGTACTTATCTTTGTTTCTGACAGAGGTGGCCCTTCTTTTTGACAAGGCCAACCCCTCTACATGTATGCTTTCTTGTGGTCGAGTCAAGCCTGCACTATCTCTGAGGTATGTCTGTATTCTGCTCTCCCTACTTGTTTGTTCCTACCTCACTGTCCTTTACTGGTTTCTCATCCAGGTCTGGCTCCTTAAACGTGGGTGCTCCCCAGTGCTGGGTGCCAGTCCCGCCTTGTACTCCTGTTGCATTCTCTCTAGGTGCCCTCATAGGTTTAGTTATCTCTATTCCAGTGACTCTCAAATCTGCATAATAACAATGATGATGATGGTGATGGTGGTGATGATAATTACAACAACAATAACTTACAACATTTGCAAAGCATTTTACATATGTTCACTTAGTTGATCATCACAACCTTGTGATACTGTCATCATCTCCATTTTATAAGTGAGGAAACTGAGGTAGTGCCAAGACTGAAGACTGACTGGGTCACACACAAGATTATCCAAGGCAGTATTTGAACTCACATCTTACTCATTCCAAGTCCTGCTTCCTGCTCACTTCCGGACCTAGAAGCCTCTTGGTGCTTTTGTTCATCCTTCATTCTCTACTAGGACCAATGACATCATGATGCTGATGTCTCACTTGCGATTGGATTTAAGTGAGGCAGAGTTGTCAGCCTCCTTCTCTCCTCCAGAGTCATTGGAGTCCAGGGAATCTTCAAATATTTATTCCCCCGTTACTAGTTGCCTGTTACTCATTTCACCTTGATATCCTGGAGACCTGTCAAAGTAATCGTGTCCAAAACTGAGCTTACCTTTTTCTCTAAAATATCCCCTCTTCCAGACTTCTGTATTTTCTAGTTTCCTGGGTTCATAATCTCAGCATTCTCTTAAACTTTTCACTTTCCCTCATTGCACCTTTTTTGATCTGCTAAATGTCCTTTCTCCCAGCTAACTTGTCCTAACTACTTTATACATTTGTATTGATTCATTTTAGGTTTATGCTGCATATATTTGAGTTTGTCTTCCCCATTAATATATAAGGTCCTTGAAAGCAGGTATTGTTCTCATTTTTGTACTTAGCAGCATGGTGACTATATAGTAGGAGCTTAATAAATGTTCAGTCATTTTTCTGATGTGTCTTGACTCATATTACACAGATGGGGAAATTGAGGCAGACAGGGTTAAGTGACTTATCCAGGATCATTCAGCTAGTCTAGTAAGTGTCTTGAGGCCAGGTTTGATCTCAGGAAGATGAGTGTTTGCTTTGCTATCACCTCACTGCCCTCAATAAGGACTTGTTGATTTGTAGGCTACTTACACTGGTAGAATTAGAGTGAAAATTTCCTCAAGATCACTTGATTGCATGAGAAAATCTTAAACAGATCTTTAAAATTAGGTTCCATAAATTTAAAAAATACTGTGTTATTGGAAACCTGAAATAACATTGTTTTGAATCTGAATTGACACTTGACATTGTTTTTAATCAACATTTTACCATTTATTTATTATGTTACTAATATATTGATTAAATTAATATATTGATATTCACATATGATGAAAATTAAAATTTTCCTCTAATTGCATCTTGGGCTTTTATTCACTACCTGTTTAACTAAGTCTTACAAAAGTTATAATAAGTAAAATGATTGCTTATAAAAAATAAGGTTGTTTAAAAAGGTGGCAATTCAGAGACCAGTGGTAACACTCATCTTTTGGTTTACTTATTGACTACAGGGAAATTGAAAGTTTAACTAGATTTCTTTCCTGTCCTCCTTGCCCCTGAGATGCCTCTAAAGATAGTGGGAGCTTTATTACCATTCCCTATACACCTGCAAAGCACTGTTACCTGAAGCTCTTTAATATGGCCCTTTGGGTGCTGTGACTCATTGGACACCTCCTATCTAAGCAGTAAAGAAATGAATTCAGTTTTCAGAGTGTTTGGGTACCTATGGTAGGAACCTTGCCCATTCTGAAATCTTGATTTCACAGATGAGTCTGTTATGAAATTAGTAGGTTTCTCAATATTGGTCATAGGACTTGTATATGACTGAAGGTGAAATGAATTTGGTCAAGATGCTAAGGCTATTTGGATGAGTGTGTAGACAGAGGAGCCTGATTAATGCTTGGCTATCCTTGCTTGCAGAACAAAGTTATTTGTGTTTCACTTTGACAGGTGTTTTTTCTATTTATGTTTGCATTTTCAGCAAAATAAACTACATCATGTAAAGGTCTCAGGAGGAGAAAAATCTGTCTAGTTTCTCCCCTTTCCCCCCTTGTTGTCTTTTTATTGGACTCATTTCCTGTTCCATATTTCATGCTGGAAATGGATTATACTGGTTTTCTTGTGGATGCAAATCACTAGTTTCCTTTTTAAAAGTCAGTAATTCATATCTTTCTTGGGAGATCAGGATTTTGGTTAGATGGGCCTTGTCTTTCAGTTTCTACTGAATTAGAGTAAATAAAATCCTGTTAACATAATAAAGTACACGACATAATATTTTGGGAGGTAAGGAGTCTTAGTGCTCATTAGCTTAATAGAAATGATTCTGATGAAAACAATTTTTATTATTAATTTAGATCATCAAGAAACATGCATATTTCTGCAAAAGAAGAGAATAGGATGTCATTAATCCCTGAATCTTGTATGTACAAATTCTTTAAAAAAATTTATATTTTAAATTTAACACATTAGTATCAACACTGCTCAGCTTGTTGCTGTCCCTTTCTAAACTTTTTTCTGCTCTCTTTTGTGTATTTTTGTTTCACTGATAACATTTTTCTTCCTTTAAAAAAAATTAACATCACTGCTCCCCTGCCTCAACAGCTCCACTTGCCCCTCTCCCACATAAAACCCATCCTCTCTTGAAATAATATACAGGCAAACAAAACAAAATTATTACTGGCTATGTCTGAAATTGTGTATTTTTCATCCTGAACTTTTAGCTTGTCTTCTCTGCTAGGAGGTGGGAGACATACTTTCATATCAATCTTCTGGAATGATGGTTGGTTATTGCATTCATCAGAGTTTGTAACTTTCAGAGTTGTTGCCTTTACCTAATTATTATAATCATTGATAAACTGTTATTTTGATTCTGCCTGCTTCTTTTTGTATCAGTTCATACAAGTATTCCTAGGTTTCTCAGAATCTGTTCCTTTTGTCATTTCTTATAGAAATATTCCATTACATTCATGTTATCATAGTTTGTTCAGCTATTTCCTACTTGATGGTCACCCACTTTTTCCCATATAATGGGAAAACATTTTCCCTTATAATGAAAAGTGATGTTACAAATATTTCTGTACATAGGTGGGGGGTCCTTTTCCTCTGACGTTAACCTCCCTTGGCATATAGGCCCAGGAATGTTTTTTAGATGGGGCTAAGGAATATGTACAATTTGGTGACTTCTTGAGTCTATTTCCAAATAATTTTACAGAACTGTTGGGACAGTTCACAACTCTACCAACAAGGCATTAGTGTGCAGTTCTCCCAGTTTTTTTTTGACATTTATCTTTGTCTCTTCTCATTTTTATTAATCTGAGGGATGTGAAGTGGAACCCTTCTTTTGTTTTAATTCGTATGTCTCCTTGTTATTCAGAACGTTTTCTCCCATGTAGTTGTTGATAGAGTGTATATATTCTAGCTGATGCTGATTTTAATTAAAAATATCCTTTTATTATTGTACAAAAGTATGGGATGTCACAATCTATTCTGTTGTTTCAGTCTTATGACACTATGCCAATCTCATTTTCCCTTTAATCTTTTTATCCCTTGATGTTTTTTGTGTGTGCTTTTTTTGGTTTTGATTCAGGTTACTTATAAGACCATACTATTTCAGGGATGGTTCATTTAATTATTTTTAATGGTTTTGGGCATGTCATTATTTTTCATTCCTCCTGTGTTTTTAAAAATTTATATCACCTAGATTTCACTCTGTATTTTCTCCTTTATTCCTCTCAGAGAGCCATCCTTTTTAAAAAATAGTTTTTCGAAAAAGAAAAAGAAGAAAAATTAAGCAAAAGCAGTCAGTACATCAAAACCCCTGTTTTGTGTGTTTTTGGTGTTTGTTTTTCTGATTGCCTTTCTATGGTACCTCATTTTAACCACCATCATTTTCCTTCCATTTCACTTTTTTAAAAGGCACTAGGCATTTTACTCTGTTCAGTGCTACTTTCTTTTTTTTTATTCATATTTACTATTGATTGATAGGTATCTTATAGCGGTTGCCTGCTTTCTTGAGAGCAGACTCTCTGGTATTTCTTGACTCTTAGGGGTTTTATATATTTGCCATCCTTTCCTCACCTCAGTTTGCATACTTTTTTTCTCTTAATGTTTATTTTCATTTCTTTGTAATTCTGCCTTCCTGTTTTATCGTTGTTCTCTATGTTTTTACATTGTGACTACTCCCTGAATTTTAGTTGGCATATTGGAGTGGACTTAAGGCCCACCTCAGATTTGGTGAAACCTAGGTCTGAATCCTACCTTTAACACATGCTAGCTCTCTCACCATAGAAAAATCATTTCTATTCTGTACTTGTGGAGGGAGTTTCCACATTAGGAGTTCTCTAAATTGATGAAATCACAGGTCTGATACCTCTCCCCATGAAAAACAATGTTACTAAAACTCTGCCATTAAAAAGGCTTAAATAATGCTCTTTTAAAAAAACATCTGTTATCGCTGTATACTAATTTAATCCTTGTTCCCTCCTCCCCACCAATGCCTCTTATCAAATGGATATTGTTCTACAAATTGAATTAATACTTTGGGAGGGCTGAAAATATATGTTTCATCCTATAATTGTGGCCCATTGTGAGATATTTGTAAAAAGTGCTTAGCACATGGTAGTTGCCAAGTATTTGTCTGTTGCACCTCCACAGTTCTCTATCTTGTTCCTTTATCTCCGCTCACGTGACCACTACTCTAATTCAGCTCCTGATTCCCACTCACCTAATCCATTGCATAGTACAGTTGCCTTCTGATGGGTTTCTCAGTCAAAACACAGCAGCTTATGGTTTCTTTTTCTTTTAAGTAAAATTGATATATTTTGCTTTTATATCACCTAAATTTCCCTCTGTATCCATTCTTCCTCACTTCTTCCTGGAAACACTTCCTTCATAATGATTTTTTAAAAGAAAAAGAGAAAGAAAAAAGCACCCATTATTCTGGGGGGAAAAATTGGACAGAATGTGGAATGTGCCATTCTTGTAGACCCCTCTTTCTTCATGTCTCTCCT
Organism: Pseudocheirus occidentalis; assembly: GCA_028646575.1. Lineage (NCBI taxonomy): Eukaryota > Metazoa > Chordata > Mammalia > Diprotodontia > Pseudocheiridae > Pseudocheirus > Pseudocheirus occidentalis. The sequence goes on along the minus strand of CM053600.1, from coordinate 159,345,814 downwards.
TGGGGGCCAAGCTTGCTCTTTGTGACTTTGCAGCACTTAATTTTCACTGTTTTATGGTTGTTCTTTACATGTACAGTGTTGTAATCATTCTGTATTTTGTTCTCTTGGCTCTCCTTCAGTTTGTATCAGTTCACGTTAATCTTGTGATGCCTGTCTGTATTCCTCCTTTGTCATTTCTGACAACACAGTCATTTTCCATTACATTCACTTATTACGATGTGTTTAGCCATTCCCCCATCACTGGATATCTACTTTGTTTCCAGTTCTGTGCTGTCATGAAAAGTACTAGCTGACACTTATTTATTATCTTTCAAGAGGTGGTGGAATCATGAAGAGGAAATTGTTTTCTGAACTTCATTCTTCTTAAAGGGAAAAACTGGTTACTTCACAATGAGGTAAAGTGGCCCTTCCATCCTAGAGTTTTTGGTAGAAGAGAGTAAATCCAGGTATAGTGTGACTTGGACTTCAGATTTTGGGAAAGTTTAGTTCACAGGGTTCTGAGGAAATACAGGTAAGGTACTATAAACCAGAGTATTCCAGGAAAAATCACTTCTGCAGATGCTTAAGGATGAAATTCTGAAGGCATAAAGAGAATTCTAATGAGGAAAAGTAGGATTTGTCCAGAGAGACATGTGCGTATAAAGGAGACTCACCAACCAACTTAGATTTTAAAAAGAAATGTACAGAAGATGAAAGGAAGTTCAGTAACAGAGTATATATAATAGCACGTCATGGTATCGTAAAAATTGTCAGGAATGCTCAGAATGAGGTGAGGCTGGTGGGGGAAGCAAAGAACAACATAAAGAAGCTTTTTTTGTTTTTTGCTATAAAAGGACAATAACAGACAGCAGTGGGAAAAGATGAGTACTTAGTGTTTTCTGTTCTCACTCCAAAGGAGGTCACAATGATAAAACAAAAGTGATTTTTGAATGATATCTAAAACTACTATGAATTCAAGTCAGCTGGCTCAGATGAATTATATGCTGGGTCCTGAAAGAACTTGTAGATGTGATTGCTGGGTCTCTGTTAGTGATGCTTGAAAAATAGAAAATTAGAGATGCCACAAGATTAGAGAAGGGCAAATATTGTTCTTATTTTTTAAAAAAATGGCAGAGGATAGATCCTGCGAAGTCTAGATGAAGAAACTTGGATTCCTGGGAAAACATTTAGAATGAGTTATTAAAGAGAACTTATAGTTAGGGAAATGGTGATTACAGAGTCTGGTTTCATCAATAATGTCATACATAAGCTTCATTTCCTTTTTTTTTCTGTTTGACAGTATCAGTAAACTTGTAGGTAAGGGTAGGGGATACCGTAGCTATGTGGTTTAGGTAGAATTTGGCATTGGTTTTGATAGAAGTATCCCATACCCTTCTTGTGGAGAAGATGGAGAGAGATGGATTTAGATGACAACAGTCGGATGAATATAGAGCTGCTTGGGTGACTGGCTTCAGCAGAGCTGTTGTCAGCACAGAGTATCCCAGGAGTTTGTGCTTGATCAGATTTACAGGGCATTACTGGGAGGTGTAGTTCACATTCTAGGGACACAGTCAGGATCCAAAAGAAACTTGATGAGCTCCAGAGTATTGGACTTTCATTTGAGTACAAAAAAAAATCAACTCCATGAGTATAAGATGGGGAAGACATAATTAGAATGCAGTTATTCTGACCGCAGTTTTAATATGAGTCATTATTGTAATGAGCTAATGCAATCTTAGGTAACATTTAGAGGGGCATGGCTTCCAGGAATAAGGAAATGACATTCCCACTCTACCCTAGTCAGGTCTCATCTGTAGTAAAGTATTCAGGTCTGGGTGCTACGATTTAAGAAGCTGGTGAGTATCCAGAAGAAGGCAATAAAGATTGGAAAGGACTTTTGGTTTTGACATGTCAGGAAGAACTTGGGTATGTTAAGCCTTTGGGGTAAGGGGGGCATGATAACTGTCTTTAAGTAGCTGAAGGATTGTTGTCCTAGGGGAGGGATAAAACTGGTTCTGTTTGGTCCCAGAGAGCAGTACCAGGAATCATGGATAAAAGTTACAGAGATAAATTTAGGCTTGGAATTTCTAAAATGAAATGGCCTCTCTCTGGAAAAATCTTCAAGAAAAATTTTGGCAACTCTTATCTCTGAGTATGTTACAGTGGGATTCCTATTGTTTGTGTATGGGTTGGACTAGGTAGTCCCTTAACCTCCCTTCCAGCTCACAGATTCTGTGAAGTCTTCCCTTTATAATCCAATCTCACAGCTACCAAAGGGGTATTGATGCCTAAAACATAGGTCTGAACATAAACAGGCCTGATCCTGTTCAATATTATGTAAAAGTAAGTCTGGTACCTCCTTACCTCTGCAGCCGTTAGAGATCATACAAGGAAATACATGTGGTATATGTCACATTTGTCTTTACCATCATGCTCTTTGGTCCTCACAGACTGGCCTTTTTGCTGCTCTTCACACACCGTACTGCTGCAGCTCTCATCTCCGTGTTAGTGGTCTGGCTGCTATTCCCTGTGACTGAAATGCACTTGCCTCCTCCTCACTTCTGCCTCTTATAATCTTTCATTTCCTACAAAGCCCAGTCCAGATGCTACTTTATTAGTGAATCCTTGTTTTGTCTACCTGCAAATGCCATGTATGTGGTTTATGTGTATATATGTGAGTATACACACACATCGTCTCTCTTCACAGAATGTAAATTGTTTGAAGGCAGAAACTGTTTTATTTTTTTGCCAGAATCTAGTGTTGTTGCTCAGTTGTTTGAGTCGTGACCAACTCTTTGTGACCCATTTGGTTTTTTTCTTGGCAAAGGTGCTAGAATGGTTTGCCATTTGCTTTTCCAGCTCATTTTACAGATGAGGAAACTGAGGCAAACAAACAGGGTTAAGGGACTTGCCCAGGGTCACTGAGCTAGTAAGTATCTGAAGTTGAATTTGAACTCTGTATCCACTACTACCTGGCTGCCCAGAAGTAACACTGTTGGCGCTTAATAAATGTTTCTTGTTATAATTTAATTCGTGGATGATTTATAAACATTTATTGAATGAATACTTTAGCAATAATTCTTTTTGGGGCAGCTATGTGGCACAGTGAATAGAACACTAGCCCTGGAGTCAGGAGGACCTGAATTCAAATCCAACCTCAGACACTTAACACTTTCCAGCCAAATGACCTTGGGAAAGTTACTTAACCCCAATTACCCTGCCTTCTCCCCTCCAAAAAGCCACCAAAAATAAAAAAAAATTCTTTTCTTGATACATGAAATTGAAAGATCAGTTAAGACAAGGCCTTGTTCTCATGGGACTTAGAATTTAATACCATGCTCCTTAACCTTTTTTGTTTATATCTTGAACTCTTGTGAGGTTTTCTCAATATAAGGTTTTTAAATGGATAAAATGAAATACATAGGGGCGGCTAGGTGGCGCACTGAATAGAGCACCGGCCCTGGAGTCAGGAGAACCTGAGTTCAAATCCGGCCTCAGACACTTAACACAAAAACCTAGCTGTGTGACCTTGGGCAAGTCACTTAACCCCAACTGCCCTCCAAAAAGCAAAAAAAAAAAAATGAAATACATAGGGTTACTAAGAAAATCAATTATATTGAAATATTTATCAAAACATTTCCCAAAAGGTTAATAGATTCTAGGTGAAGAATATGTGGTTTAATAGGATGATATGATACATAAACAGCAATAGTAAATTATAAGTGATAGAATGCATACAAAGGTGCAAAGGAGCACATATTTGACCTCACCTTGTTGACAGGTTCTGTGAAAACTAAGGGAAAATAATTATCATTAGAATATTTCCTCTGGACTAATGTTTCAATGGAAGATTTATTCCTGAGCAGTCAAAATCTGAATTATAAAAGTTTAGAGAATCTTTAGAGAAATGATACATTATAACAGGGAATGGAAATGTTTCAGATTTGACTAGGCAGAGCTGGCTATAGCCTTAGGCTGAGTGGGGCTGATTGGTGAGGGTGCTGTTCTTGAAGTAGGTACTTAGAAATTCTGTTGCTTCTTTTGAAGATGAACCAGAGTTTCTGAGAACCTATTAATAGGTTATGTTAATAGGAAATGGAATGAATGATTTTGGTAATAGATTCCAGATTGTTGACTGAATGAGAGCTTGATAGTATCAGGGGAAAAGAAAAGGAATAAAAATAATGCTTTTTGCCAGACACTGGGAGCAAAAAACCTTAGATCTCACTCAAGCTACTCATTTTCCTTCCTTGTTAAAAGAACCAAATCACTTTTACAAAACATCAATGAAACATAATAACTGTTATATACTCCTTTAATTAGCTAATGTGTATTACTGTGGGTTAACTGAACTTTTTTTGTGTCATGTGGCCATAGGTAAAAGATGGTTAGGGTCAGAACTTTTATTGAAGAAAATTTCTTAATAACAGGGAAAGTCTAAAAACCTGAAACCTAGATAGATGCTTCCTTTTTGTGAATCCTGTAAACCTGAAACTCAGACTTATGGAATCATTGGATTTCAGAGTTGCTAGGGACCTGAGTGGCGGTCTGCTTTAACCCATACCAGAAAAAGTGTCTGCACCACAACTTATCTGATAAGTTGTAATTCTGCGTCTTTGAGGATCCCTCAGTGTGAGAACTCAGTGTTTACTGAGGTAGCCATTCTACCTTCAAGGATACACATTGTTAGGAAGTTTCTTCTGGTGTCCAGCTTAAATTTTCCTCTTTGCAATTGTGATCCATTCCTTCTGATTCTGCTCTCTCTGCCTAAGCAGAGCAAATCTGATCCCCATTTCTACATGGTATCCATTTCAGTTCTTAGAGGACAGCTTTCATGTCTGTTATGGGTCTTTTTTAGGGTAATAATCTCCAGTTCCTTCAGCTGATCCTCATGGCTTGAACTCCAAGGCCCTTCATCATTCTAGTTTCTTTCCTCTGACTCTTCTTCAGTTTAACAATGGCCTTCCTTATCCAGGGTGCCAAAAAACACAGTACCCCAGATGTAGTCTGACCAGGACCCAGCATCTTGAGATGGTATCACATCTTTTTTTTTCTTGGAGCTGTGTCTCTCATTTTAAAAAATTTCTAATTTATTTTTAACATTCCTTTTAAGATATTGAGTTCCAGATTCTCTCCCACCTTTCCATCCCTCTCCAACCCATTGAAGAAGGCAAACAATGTGATATCAATCATACATATGAAATCGTGGAAAACATTTTATATTAACTATACTGCAAAAAAAGAAAATTATACTTCAGTTTGCACTTGGAATTCATTAGTTCACTCTCTGGAGGTAGATTACATTTTTTTCCATGAGTCCTTTGGAATTGCCTTGGATCATTGTATTGATCAGAATAGCCCAGTCTTTTACAGTTGATCATTATTACAACATTGATGTTACCATGCACAATTATCTTCCAGCTCTTCTTACTTCACTTTGCATGACTTCATGTAGGTCTTGACTGCAGCTTGGTAGGCATAACCTAGTCGATGAACATCCCCTCAATTTCCAATTCTTTGCCAACACACAGAGAGCTTCTGGAAATATTTTTGTACATTTAGGTTCTTTTCCTTTTTCTCTGATCTCTTTGGCATACAGATCTAGTAGTAGTTGTCAACTGGACTAGAACCAGCTTCCAAGGGTGCTCAGAGTAGAACAAAGCAGGCTAGACACAAGAGAGCTAGAAATCGGAAAGAAGTTTAATTTCAAAGTGGGGGGGGAACTGTTTGCAAGCAAGGACGCATGCACAGAATCCCTGCTCATAGTGGATGGGATCCAAAGCCCTGTAGGCTGATTTCAATACTTACACAAATGACTGTGCAGTGAACTCTAGCTGACAATGAATGAGGGGTAACGGCAACAATGTGATAAGTTTGATTCATAGCAAGACTTCATAACCAAACATGGCTACTACAGGTACGTGTCTAAGCTCAGAGACCAGCTGATGCTGGCATGAAACACTTCTGGCATTTTGCTGGAGCTGAGATCACCCAGAGGGTTGAGCACTAAGGATTGTGACGCCAAGCTCAGGGCACAGCTTGCTTACGGGGCCTTAGCTCTGGGAAACAGGGTCTCCTAATAGCTAGACATGGAATTGCTGAGTCAGTGGGTATGTACAGCTTAATGCCCTTTGGGCATAGTTCCAGATTGTTCTTCAGAATGATTGGACCAGTTCATTATTCTACTGATAGTTCATTAATGTGCTTATTTTTCTCTATCCCTTTTAGCATTTGTCTTTTCTGATAGGTGTGAGGTCATACCTCAGAGGTGTTTTAATTTGCCTTTCTCTAATTAATAGTGGTTTAGAGCACTTTTTCATATGACTATAGATAGCTTTGTTGTTTTTCTTCTGAAAATTGCGTATATCCTTTGGTCATTTGGGGAATGGCTCTTATTTTTATAAATTTGATGCAGTTCCCTATATATTTGAGAAATGAGGCCTTTATGAGAGAAACATGCTTTATAAAATATTTTTTATTTCATTGTCTGTACCTTTTTGGCAAAATGTAGTTTCCCTGATTATTATCTAGGTCTTTTTTTTTTTTTAATTCTGCTTTGTCTGAGATCATGACTGCTACCCTTACCTTTTTTACTTCAGAGGAAGCATAACAGATTCTTCTTCAACCCTTTATTTTAACTCTGTATGTGTATTTCAAGTATGTTTGTTAGATTATGGGTTTCTGATACATTTTGCTATCTGTTTCTCTTTATGGATTAGCACATCTTATTCACATTCACAGTTATGATTACTGTGTATTTCCCTCCATCCTATTTTCTTTTGTTTATTATTCTCTTTTATCTTCTTCCTTCTCAAAAAGTCTGTTTAGCTTCTGACCTCTTCTTCACTTAATCCATCCTCCCTTTTATCATCTTCTGTCCCTTCCCCACATATCTCTTATCACCTTTTCCTCCTGTTTCTCTACTGGGCAAGATAGATTTCTATACCCAGCCGTGTGTGTGTGTGTGTGTGTGTGTGTGTGTGTGTGTGTGTCTGTATGTATTCTTCCCTCTTTGAACAAATTTTGATGAGAGTGAGATTTAAGCAGTGTCTGCCACCATCTCATTTCTCCTAAAAGCTCTTCCTAGCTCACCTCTTCTATGTGACATTATTTTCCCTATCTTACCTTTCTATTCACCGTTCTCCCAGTAGATCCCTCTTTCTCATTCCTACATTTTTTTTTTTTAGATCATCTCAACATTCAACTCACACCTGTGTTCTCTATGTAGACTCCTAATTGCCCAAATAATGATAAAGGTCTTACAAGTTATGTTGTATTGTTTTCCCCTATGAGAATGTAAACAGTTTATTGCGTCCCTTATGTTTTCTCACTTATGATTAACTTTTTAGGTCCCTTGAGTCTCATGTTTAAATGTTAAATTTTCTATTCAACTCTGGCCTTTGCATTAAGAATGCTTAGAAGTTTTTTCTTTAATTATCTAATTTTTCCCCTGAAGGATTACACTCAGATTATTCTTAGTTGTAATCCTAGCTTCTTTGCTTTCTGGAATATATTCCAAACCCTCTACTCCTTTAACATGGAAGCTCCTAAATCTTACATGATCCTGACTGATTTACAAGATATTTGAACTCTGAACTTGACTATAATATTCTTGAGAGTTTTTGTTTTGCAGTATTTTTCTGGAGGTGATCAGTAGATTCTTTCAGTGTCTATTTTACTTTCTTGGTCTAGGATATCAAGACAGTTTTTCTTGAAAATTTTTTGAAACATGCTGTCTAGGCTCTTTTTTTGATCATGGTTTTCAGTTAGTCTAGTCACACAATTCTTAAATGATCTCTCTAGGTGCCACACGCTAAGGGGGATTGATAGTTAAAATGGATGTGATCCAGTTGGAAATGTGTAAGGAAAGGTGGTCTGTTAATGGTGAAAGGGTATGGGGAGGCAGAGGTATAGGTGGCTCATAGAATGAAGAGGTTTGGAACAACTTTTGTGGGGTGTGTTGAATCAATAAAGGAAAGATTGATTGACTTTGAAAATGGAAGCCCATTTGAGAGCAGATAAAAATACATCTGTAGTCAAACCAACACCCTATTTGTGTGATTTCACATAGCTTGTGAATAGGGAACAGAGATAACTCATTGCTGGGAATTAGAACATCAGAAAGGCTTAAGAGAGGAAAATGAAGCATTCCCAGGGGCATTGCCTGGGAAGGACATGGAATAATCTGAAGTGAGATTGAGGAATAGGTTTAGAAGGTAGATGGGGGAGATGGAAGATGAAGAGGTTATGGTCATCCCTCTGTGTCTGAGTTGGATAGAAGGTATAGCTAAAGGGAGCTGAGATTGCTGAAATAAGTGGTCAGTATAATTAAGGGGACATCAAGATGTATATTGAAGTCCTACAGTATGAGGGCAGGGTTAGAGTGGAGAAGTCTAGGAACAAAGTGTCAAATTCCTTGAAAAATGAGGGAGAATGACCTGGTGTCTGGTATGTAACAGGAAACAAAATCTGCTTCCTCAATGATGTCAGAAGGAAGATCTAGAAGTGGCAATAAAGAGGAAGACACATATTCATTCACTCATTCTTAGGGCCCAGAGTATTGGTTAGAAGCATGAGAAATTATGTAGCCAGTACTAGTAAAGTGTCGAAGGAATCATAGGGTGAGGGAGATACCAGCTTTGTGAGAGTTCAAGAAGATGGCCTAATCTAAAGTAGAAGTCTAAAATGAATAGAAAGTTTTTACCATTAGAATAAGGATTCTAGAGGTCACAAAAGAGAGAATCCAAACTGGAGGAAAAGAGGAATCTAGTAGTGGCCACTCAGTCAATATTTATTAAAGTACTTAACTATGTACCAGGCACTGTGCCAAGAGCCAGAAATACAAAGAAAGTCAGAAACAATCCCTGCCCTCAAGGACCTCACCTTCTCATGGAGAAATTGCAAACAGTTGGGTATATACAAGATAAATAAGAAGTAGACCGAAGGCAATTTAAAAGGGAAGGCCTTAGTAGTAGCTGTATGTGGTTTGGGAGAGGCCTGGTGTATTTTGTGCTTTGGCATCAACTCAGTAATATTGATTTAATTTCTCTCTCATTTCAGAGGGACGGTTGGTAGGCAAGTATGTAAAGAATTTTGGGCTCTGGTTAATTATGATGGGCAGAGGTCTGATTGATTGTCCATATAGGAATAGCCTCACCAGGCCTCTCTTCCCATTAATATGAAGCCTGCTTGTTCATGTGATTTAATATAAACTTAGACTAAGATTGATTAAAAGAAGCCTAAGGTTAGTCCATATGCATAATCCATGTTAAGGCATATCACTGTATAGCAAAGGACTAGGGTTCCCAGTAGGAGACTCTCGGGGCTTGGTATTCAAGGGAATATTGGCTAGTTGGTACAGCTAAGGTGGAGGCCTGACTTTTTGCTTTGGTGCATTTCTTTTACTTATTTACTTGCTTCTTTCTTTAAATTTCTTTATTTATTAGTAGTTTTCAACATTCACTTCCATAAGCTTTTTGAATTTTAAATTTTCTCCCCTCCTTTGTCTCCCCCCTCTCCAAGATGGGATACAATCTGATAGGTTCTGTATATACACATTTATATTAAACATTTTCACATTAGTTAGGTTGTAAAGAAGTATTAGAACCAAAGAGAGGAACCATGAGAAAGAAACAAAACAAAACAACAACAAAAATGAGAGCAAATAGTGTGATTTGATCTGCATTCAGACTCATTGGGATATGGACAGCATTTTCCAACTTGAGTCTTTTGGAGTTGTCTTAGATCCTTGCATTGCTGAGAAGAGCCAAGTCTATATGTAAGTTAAGTCATCATATAATGTGTCTGACAATGTTCTCCCGCTTCTGCTCCCTTCACTCAGCATCAGTCTTTCCAGATTTTAGTGAAGTCTTACGTAAGTTCATCATTTCTTATAGCACAATAGTATTCCTTTATATTCATATACCAAAACTTGTTCAGTTATTCCCCAGTTGGTGGGTATCCCCTCAGTTTCCAATTCTTGACCACCATAAAAAGAACTGCTATAAATATTTTTGTACATGTAGACACTTTGTGGATATAGACCTAGAGGTGGTATTGTTGGAAGAACAGGTATGCACGGTTTTATAACTCTTTGGTTATAGTTCTAAATTGCTCTCTAGAATGGATGGATCAGTTCACAGCATTAGTGTTTCAATTTTCCCATGTCTTCTCCAACATTTATCATTTTCCTGTTGATAGATATGTTGTGGTATGTTTTGATTTGTATTTTTCCAATCAGTGGTGATTTAGAGCATTTTTTCATATGACTATAGATAGCTTTATTTCTTTATCTGGAAACTGCCTGTTTATATCCTTTGACCATTTATCAACTGGGGAATGACTTGTATTTTTATAAATTTGACTTAATTCTCTATATAGTCTAGGATCGATGTCTTTATCAGAGACACTGACTGTAAAAATTGTTTCCCAGCTTTCTGCTTCCCTTTTAATCTTGGTTTCGTTGACCTTGTTTGTGTAAAAACTTTTCAATTTAATGTAATCAAAATCATCCATTTGCATTTCATAATGTTCTCTATCCCTATTATAAAATCTTCCCTTTTCCGTAAATCTGACAGCCAGACTATTCCTTGTTCTCTTATCAGCCTTTATATCTATCTAAATCATGTACCCATTTTGACTTTATCTTGGTTTGGGGTGTAAGATGTTGGTCTATGCCTAGTTTCTGCTGTACTATTTACAATTTAATATCTGGTATTGCTAGGCCACCTTCCCTTGCATTTCTTTTCATTAATTCCCTTGATACTCTGGACCTTTTGTCTTTTTTTTTTTTTTTGGCTATATAAGATAATTTTTTGGCAGTTTGATTGGTATAGAGCTGAATAAGTAAATTAATTTAGGTAGAATTATCATTTTTATCATATTATCTCTGCCTACCCATGAGCAAGTGATATTTTTCGAGTTATTTAGATGACTTTATTTGTGTGAAAAGTGTTTTGTAATTGGTATTCATATAGTTCCTGGATTTGTTTTGGCAGGTAGACTCGCAAATATTTTATAATGTCTACAGTAACTTTAAATGAAATTTCTCTCTCGTGCTGTTGGACTTTGTTAGTTATTTATAGAAATGCTGATGATTTATATGGTTTATTTTTGCATCCTTTAGCTTTGCTAAATTTATTATTTCAAGTAATTTTTTTACTTGATTCTCCAGGACCTTTGGTACATTTTAAAAATCACTACTACCCTCTAGAGGTCGCAGTAACTTTTCCTAAGATACTTTTTGAACTTGGATTTATTGCTTTTTAAAAATGCTAAGACTAAGCCTTTTAATCCTACTCAGGTAACATGGGGAAAGAAAATTGGATTAGGAGTTAGAGGACCTGGGTTCTTTTCCCTAGATTTGCTGCTGATTGTGCTGTCACTTATACCTCAGTTTATTTTTCATCTACTTCAACAGATTTAGCAGCTTGATCATATCTCACACACACACATTGTGTGTTATGAATATGTATATTTTGTAACCCCCATTTCCAGCAATGCTAGATATGCTTGTATGTGTGTGCATATATATCTAGCATTGCTGGGAAAGGGGGTTACAAAATGACAAATCTGGCCTTAAGATATTTATAATCTTTCTGGGTAGACAAGAGACTAGAAGTCAGGAGACTGTTTCTTATAACCAGGTGAGCCACTAATGCTGTGTGATGTTGGGCAAATCCCTTCTCCCTGGGATTCACTTTTCTTGTCAAACAAGAAGAGTTTGATTGATGGATTTCTAAAACCCTTTTCAGCCCTGTTATGAGCCCTGATTATTTAATATAAAATATAAAATCTCAGTGTGTTGGTGTTGATGACCCCCTACAACTTTACCTTTTCGGCATTACCTTTATCCCCTTTATCTTGGACCCAGTCTGGATTATTGTTTCCTCCTTTCCCATTTCCATCCTTTTTCCTCACTTATTTCCCCTGCCTTAGCTTACATCGTCCACCATATCTAGAATAGACCTTCCTGTTTCTTTCCTCTCTGCTAGTTAGAAAGTTCTTTTTTCCTTTAATTCTCAGCCTTTTTTATGTAACCTCCCATGACCCTCATATCTGCCCCCCCCCAAAAAGAAAAATGAAATATTTTCTTTCTCAAATTTTTCATAACACTTTGGTAGACCTCTCTTTGTATTTCTGGTATCTTCCTTATATCATAGTTAGTTTTGTATCTATTCTTTTCCTAAACCTATGTTTTACTTTTCTCCTATCCTAACTAGATTTTGAATTCCTTAATAATAATTCCTTAAAATTTTAAAAAAGTTTTATTGATGCCTTTTGTTTATATATCAACCATACCCAAATATACTGCTCCCACTTTCATTGAGCCCTTATAGTTAAACAAAGCCGTCTATGACACATTGACCTCTTCTTACTGTGTATGCAGTATTTTATCTGCATGCCCCTTACTTCTCCAAGGAAAGGAAGAGAGTGCACTTACTTTTTTTATATACACTGTATATCAATTGGATTAATTAACTCCCAAGGTTCCTTCTAGCTCTGATTATTTGATTCTCAAGGGAATTTTAAAAATTCATTTTCTTTTTATTATTTTTTGTTTACATTGTTATATTTATGTTTACTTGGTTCTGCTTACTTTACTTTTCATCAGTTCAAATTGATCTTCCCATGTTTCTCTGAATTCATTTTAGTTGTTTTATGATGCAATAATATTCCATTGCTCTTCCCCTAGAAGGGGACTTCATTTTGTTTTTTGTTCTTTGCTGTCACAAGTAGTATTGAATACTTTCTCATATATGTATGTATGTGTGTGTGTGTTTTACCCTCCTTGAACTCCTTGGGCCAAATGAGTAACAGAGGAATTATGTAGTTCCAAATCATTTTTCGTAATAATAGGACCAATTCAAAGCTCCAGCAAGTGTGTTACCTCTTCTTGTAATTTCTCCAACATTCACTATTTTTGTCTTTTGTTGTCTTTGTTAATTTGCTGGGTGTGAGTAGAAATTTTAGAGCTGTTATGAGGTGCATTTCTCCTCTTATGACATAGAGAGTCCTTTTTCATATGGCTCTTAATAGATTACAATTAATTTTTGGAGAATTATGTGTATCCCCTTTGACTACTTATTAGGAATGCAACTTTTAATCTTAGAGGAAATTAACACACATTCATCATAGATACCAGACTTTTTGTTGGAAATGTTTGAGGTGAAGATTTTTTTTTAATGACCAATAGTTTTCCTTTATTATAGCAATACTGATTTTTGTGAATTACATTTTCAACTTAATACAATCAAAATTTTCTTTTATCTTGCTTTCTTTTATATCTTGTTAGGAATTCTCTGTCAGCCATAGTTTTGAAAGGTAGTTCTTCCCTTTTCTTGCAGCTTTAAAAATGATTAAATCTTATATATTTATTTTGAATTTCTGTTTGAAGCTTAAGTTAGGTAGAGTAGAATGCTGGTCTAAAACTATGCTTTGCTGGTCAGATAAGGAATCTTCCATAAGTAGTTTATGTTCTTGGGTTTGGTTATTTATGACTCTTATTTAGTCTGTTTTACTAGCGAATTTTTCTGTTATTCAATCAGTACCCAGAAGTTTTGCTGGTTTATCACTTTAAAATAGAATTTAAAACCTGAAGATACTTTTTCACCTTCATTTTTACTTAAAAAAATATTTACCATGAACTTCTGTTTCTCAGTAGGAATTTCATTATTTTGTTTAGCTCTTTTTGATTGGTATAGCACCAATAGGTAAATTGGTAAATTGATTAGATGGATGTTGGCAGGACTCATGAAGGAGTAGTGATATCACTCCACAATTTATCTTAATTTCTGTAAAGAATGCTTTGTAATTATATAAGTCTTATATGTCCTTATATATTGACTAAGAAATATCTTATGCTTTTTGTCATTATTTTGATTAGGATTTCTGTATAATTTTCTTGTAGTTTTTATAGATGTGCATATAACTTTTGTGGCTTTAATATCTCCTTAATTTGTAAAATTTGTTATTTATCCCACTTAGAAAACTCTTTAATTTCTCTGGAGTTTTCAAAGGATACTATCATATTCTCTACAGATAGAACAATTTAATTGTTATGTCTTTAATGGTGGTGAGAAGAGGGGATTCTACTTTACCCCTTGTATTTAGAGGAAAGACATCTAGGTTTTTTTCACTGTGAATAATGCCAATTTTCTTTTACATATATAATTTTTAATATATTTTTTAAAAGTCCTCTACACTGATGCTCTAGAATTTTTAAAACATAAATGAATGTTGCATTTTGTCAAATGCTTTTTATGCATCTGTTGGTTGACACTATGTGGTTTTAAGTTTTTTGTTTTTAATATGATTATGTTGATTATTTTTGTAATGTTCAATTGTTGCTATACATCCAACTTAATAGTGAATTGTTTTTGGATATATTGCTATGCTTTCTTCACTAGTATTTAAAATGTTTGTGTCAATATTTATTAGTGATATTGGGTCACTAGCATTTTTCTCTGCTTTATAATTTCTTGCTTCAGCTATTATGATCATACTTGTCCAGTAAGAGGTATTTGGTAGAGGACTTTCAGTATTTTTTGGAATAATTTGTGTAGCATTAATCTTTTTTTTTTAGTTCAATTTTCTTTTCTTTTCTAAATTCTCTTTTCTCTACCCCCTCTATCAAGAAATATAATACTCATTATATGAAGCCTAATAACATAAATCTTAGTTACACTTTTAAATAGTTTCTAGAAATTACCTATATATATATATGAACCAGAGGTTTTTTTCCTCTTTGATAGTCTTTGTGAAATTGAGTAGTTTTGAGATTTTCCTTTAAATTATTGGTTTTGCTGGTGACATAATTATGCATAATATGTTTTAATCATTTTTTTTCTGTTCAGTTGCATATTCACCAGTTTTTTATTTTGCTAATTTGATTTTTATCTTTTTTTCGGTGTAAGGTTAGCTAAAGGTTTATTGTTGATCATTTCTATAATTTTTCCTCTTGTGGAATTTTCAATATTTTTCCATTTCTGTATATTTCAAGTTGGTGAATTTGTTAATTCTCAAGTTAAAAAAAATTACACTTGTTCAACAGTCCTTGTTTTAGTTTTATTAAAATATGGTTTTAGAGATGAAATGTTTGCTTCATGTGCTGTTTTAAAAGTTACATTCCTTAATTTTTTATTATTATTTTTCACATAATTTGTTTCTATGATTTATTCTGTGACTTCATAACTTTAGGATGTCAATATTTAGACTCTTTAGTCTGTTATCTATTGCTTATATTTGCTGTGTTGCTATACTGTGGTTTATGAGAGATGTTTAATGATGCTGTCTCTACTTTTATTTACAAGTTCCCTATGTACTAATAACATGTCTGCTTTTGTAAAGGTGCCATGTGATGCTGAGAAACATGTTCTTTAATCATGTAGATGTCATCTTTCTAAACTTCAACTGCCTTGTTCATCTTTCTGTTAGATTAATTCATTTCGAAGAGTTGTATAAAATCTCCTGCAGTTGTCATGTACTTTTTGTACTGTAGTTAACTTTACCTTTATGAATTTAGGTGCTTTGTACCATTTTATACACACATTTAATATTTCTCCATTTATCTCTTGATACTGAGGACTTTTGTTTTTGCTTTGTGCAGTCAATTTTATTCCAGCCTCTCCTGTTTTCATTCTGCATGTATTTAAAAAATGTAGTTATTTCAGCATCTTTTTAAAAACAGCTCTTCTGCTTTCTTTTATTGAATTGTTTAATCCATTCTTCTTTAAGATTATGCCTGGGGGCGGCTAGGTGGCGCAGTGAATAGAGCACTGGCCCTGGAGTCAGGAGGACCTGAGTTCAAATCGGACCTCAGACACTTAACACAAAAACTAGCCGTGTGACCTTGGGCAAGTCACTTAACCCCAACTGCCCTCCAAAAAAAAAAGCAAAAAAAAGATTATGCCTGTCTGTGTTTTTCTTCTTTTGAATTGATTTCATCCTTTCTTTTTGTCAGATCTTAATGTAGAATCTTTGTGCTGTATTGTTGTAGTCTGGTATTTTTCCATTTTATTTTTATTTTAAGTTTGCAACATTCACTTGCCTAAGTTTTAAATTTTCTCCTCCTCCTTCCCCAATATGGCATGTAGTCTGATATCAGCTCTGCACCTACATTCCTATTAAACACATTTTCACATTAGTCATGTTGCATAGGGAAATGGAACGAATGGGAGAAACCATGAGAAAGAAAACAAAACAAAACAAAAAAATAGTCTGCTTCACACTGCATTTCAACTCCATAGTTCCTTCTTGGATGTGGATGACATTTTCCATCATGAGTCCTTTGTAATTGTTTTAGGTCCTTGCATTTCTGAGAAGGGCTAAGTCTATAAAATCAGTCATCACACACTGTGATTAGTACTGTGTACAATATTCTCCTGGTTCTGCTCACTTTACTCTGCATAAATTCATGTAAGTCTTTCCAGGTTTTTCTGAAGTCCGCCTGTTCATCATTTCTTATAGCACAATAGTATTCCATTGCATTCATATACCACAACTTGTTCAGTCATTCCCCAGTTGATGGGCCTCAATTTCCAGTTCTTGGTTTCTACAAAAAGAGCTGCTATAAATACTTTTGTATATGTGGTCCTTTTCCCATTTTTATGGTCTATCTGGGATACAACTCTAGAATCAGTATTGCTAGGTCAAAGGGTATGGACATTTTTATAGCTCTTTGGGTGTACTAACTGGTATTTTATGTAGGATTTTTGCATTGATATTCATTAGTGAAATTGGTCTATAATTTTCCTTTCTGTCTCAAAACCATGTTTATTTTATTTATAAGAGTTTGGTAGGGCCTCTTCTTTGCCTGTTATTCTGGATAATGTATTTAGTATTGGAATTAATTGTTCTTTAAGTGTTTTGTAGAATTCACTTGTAAATCCATCTGGTCCTGATGCTTTTTTCTTAGGAAGGTCATTTATGGTCTGTTCAACTTCTTTGATTTACAGAAGTTTCCAGACAAGCCATGCAAAATACGTTAATTTATATATTCTGTTTCCTCTTCTGATAATCTGGGTAGATTATATTATTTTTAAATCTGTTTCCATTGTTTTTATGGTCTAATATGTGGTCAGTTTTTTGTAAAGGTACCATATACTGCTGAGAAGAAGATATATTCCTTTCTATTCCTATTTGGTTCTCTCCAGATGTCTTGTCATATCTGGTTTATCCAAGATTGTGTTCATCTCCTTGACATGTTTTTAATTTTATTTTTGTGTGTGTAGATTTATCTAGTTCTGAGGGGAAAGTTGAAATCCTCCACTATTATAGTTTTGCTATCTATTTCTACCTGTATTTATTTCTTTTCCTTTTAAAATTTGAATGCTTTAGCATTTTTTACATATATTAATATTGATATTGCTTCATTATCTAGTCTACCTTTTAACATATTGTAGTTTTCCTGCTTATCTCTTAATTAAATCTATTTTACTGAGATCATGATGACTACTCCTTTTTTATATCATAAAATCGAAGGTAAAATATTTAATTAAGAGATAAGAAGCATAATAAATTCTATTCCAGCCCTTTGTTTTATTTCATTATTTATTATTACTGCTTAATTTTATTATCTATCATTTTTAAATGCATTGTAAACAACATATTGTCACTTCCTGAGTTTTGATTCATTCTGCTATTCATTTCCATTTTATGGGTGAGTTCATCCCATTCCCGTTTAAAGTTTTGTTGTTGTTGAGGCATTTTCAAGGTTAAGTGACTTGACTAGGGTCACAAAACTTGTAAATGTCAAGTGTCTGAGGTCAGTTTTGAACTCAGGTCCTCCGGACTCCAGGACAGGTTCTCCATCCACTGTGCCACCTAGCTACCCACAATTTGTGTATTTCCCTCCATTCTATTTTTCCTCATTATCCTTCTCATTCTTTTTTTTTATGTTGAAAATGTATTTTTAATAGATAATTCTTCGTCTTACATAGGAGCACAATAAAATACACCACATTCTGAAGAAACTCCAGATGGATACGAGATAAGAGTGGGGAAAATTCAGCTGGGCTACAGAACCATCACCTTGAACTGCAAGAGACAAAAGTTCCACCTGCAAATTAACATGAACATAACTCAGACTGACTGGCCATATGATTGGCTTAAAAAGAAAAAGAAAGCAAATATGCAGAGTGAGAAAAGTGCAGAGAAAAAAAACTAGGACAACTGAAAACAATGATGGGAAATCAAATTCAAGAAGGATAAAAAAGGCAGGAGGGGGACTCCTTTAAGGAATACCTAGAAGGATCATCAGGAAATGATTATGCAAGAACATGAAAGACTGATAACATTACACTAAAAATTGGGGGCTTTCAAATGAAGAAACTTTTCTAATAATTCAATTTAGCTGGTCAATATTTTGTTCATCTCGCCTGTAGATAAGATTGTAATAAATGGCTTAGCAAATATTGAATAATTAGCAAATCTGTTGTTGTCCTATACAATACAAAAGGTCATGTATTCAGACAAATTGGGAAGAAACAAAATTATAACGTCCATATCAATGCCAGACATGATGTGGCACAAAAGAAAAGTTACACATTTGCCAGTCACAACTGCTGCTTGCTGTCAGTCCATCCCGGGACAGTTAAGTGTCTAACATTCTAGGTCTAGATAGCAATTGTCATCTAACTGATCAGACAGTGATAATTTTGTACACTTTAGGTTTATTTGAATTAACATGTCAGTCACTGAAGAGATTTCTGCATTCTCGGGATCAATTTATGAGTATTCATTTAGCAGCATTTATCACATATCTGCATCAATGAAAAGAAATTGGCAAAGTCCATGTCTTACTATTTAACGTTGGATGGCGAAGACCCAAAACATAAAACGTTCTAGACTAGTTTTAATCTTCAAATACAATTGTCACATTAGGGAAATGAAATAAACACAGCAAAAGAAACTGTACAAAGGCAAAGTAGAATAACAAAAAATATTTTACTAAAACATAAGATTTACAGAAGTTTCCAGACAAGCCATACAAAATGGTCACAAGCTTTTCTCAAAGGGAGATTTCTACACTTGACAGCAGAATCACGATATTAGTGAGGGCTGTGATGTTGAATGTTCCCATTTTTGTTCAAACAACCAAGCTTGTCCATCTACAGCATATAAGGAGTTAGACTTGGATAGAGGGCATATTCTAAAGTACAACTGGTTAGCTGCTTTAACCAATGCAATTAGCATCACCATAAAAAGGGAAAAGGAGCCCACAAAACTGGAAGAAAAAAGGACACACCCCCTGCAGCTAACCGACAACTACTTTCATTCGCAGTGCTGATACTGAAACCATGATGGGAGAAATGAATAAAAGCAGAGCTGGGCCACTGCTTTTAGACAATTTCACAACAATCCAGATGATACTTCTAGCCTCTGCTCATGCGTTACAACAGTGAATCAGGACAAGACAGAAATTTTCTAATGTGCATTTAATCACCAAAGGACTGAAGATGGTCTGGGTTTTTATTCTGTAATGTTTCTAAGACTGTGTCCATTAAATGCAAACAAAAAAGAAAG
>CM053600.1:159301138-159317462 GCA_028646575.1 Pseudocheirus occidentalis | reverse complement strand
GCCGCCATCTTGGCTCCCTCAATCAATGTATTTCTTTATATCCTTGGCACTTACCCCTTTGTCTGACAGAGAGTAAGTGCTTAATAAGCTTGCTGATTGATTGTCCTTGAATCCAAGAATCCTAGTGAAATCCTGATGGATCCAGAGCAAAACTGAGAGGCTTCTGGTAGCTAGGTGGTACAGTGGGTAGAGCTCTAAATCTGGAGTCAAAAAGACTTGAGTGCAAATCTGGCCTCAGATACTTACTAGATGTGTGACCCTGGGCAAGCCAGAACCTCTAGCTGCCTCAGTTTCCTCATCTGTAAAATGAGGATAATAGTACCTACTTTCCATGGTTGTTGTGTAGATCAAATGAGATAATTTATCATTTAAAGCACTATATAATTGATAGGTATCATTATTTTTTGTTTTTTTCTATTTTTTTCAAAATCTATTTCCACATTAATCATGTTGTGAAAGAAGAAACAGAATAAAAGGGAAAATCCACAAGAAACAAAAAAATATAAAAAAGTGAAAATAGTCTGCTTTGATCTGCATTCAGACTCCACAGCTCTTTCTCCGGATGTGGATGTCATTTTCCATCATGAGACTTTTGGAATTGTCTTAGTCATTGTATTGCTGAGAAGAGCTAAGTCAGTTACGGCTGATCACACAGTGTTGTACTGTGCACACTGTTCTCCTGTTTCTGCTCACTTCATTCAGCATCTGTTCATGTAAGTCCTCCCAGGTTTTTCTGAAATCTGCATGCTCGTCATTTCTTATAGAACAATATAGCTATTATTATTTATCGCTGTTATTCATATTCGAACTTGCCCACAGCAACTTCTCTAGAATTTCATGAGGGAAAGAGCACTGAACCCTAAGTTTTTACCACTGGAGTATAAATTCTGAAGTGACAGTTCATACAAGTCTTCCCATGTTTCTTCTAATCCATTATATATGTAACTCCTTATATCACAATAATATCTCTTTGCATTCACATATCACAATTTTTTCATCTCCTAATTTAGCTGCTGTTTTAGTGGTAGTTATGTGGCACACTGAATAGAGTGCTGGGCCTGTAGTTGGGAAGACCTAAGTTCAAATCTAGCTCTAGAAACTTAACTCTATGAGTCTGGACAAATCCGTTAATCTTGTCTGCCTGAGTTTCCTCATCTATAAAATGGGGGGGGGGGGGTAATTGTAGCATTGACCTCCCATGGTTGTTGTAAATCTCAAGTGAGATATTTGTAAAGAGTTTACCAAGTGCCTGACCTATAGTAGCCATTTAAATCAATCCTTCATTCTTTGCTTCTGTCTTTTCTTCCTTTCTTCTCTCCTTCCTTTTTTTCTTCCCTAAAATCCTCTCTCCCTTCCCTCTCAGTCCTTTGCTACACCAAAATGTACTGCTATAAATGCCTTTGTACTCATGAGTCCTTTCCTTCAATCTCTAAGTCATGACCAATGTGCTGATAAAATGTAGATCTTTGTGGGTAGAGACTCTTGTCTCTAGTGCCTAGTCTAGTGTCTGGCACATAGAAGACACTTGGTAAATGTCATAATCACTGACAGACCATACATATTTCTTACAAGAAAGAATTTCTCTTTGGAGGGCTGGTAGCAGGTTAATGGGTAGTAATAGCTATGCCCCTCCCCCTAAAAGCAGCGATAAAGTATTTTTAAAACTGCACCAAAAAAAAAAAGCTCACACTAAAAAGTAGTATAGATATGAGACATAGGGCAAATAAAACAATTTAGTTAAATTTAATTTAACATGTTAAATTTAATACATTTCTTTAAAACTAACAACATAATAGTAGTTTCTTATATAATCACAAAGAATTTAGTGATGGTTATTAAATTCACAATGAAAAAGAAAAATACATTTTAAATGACTGTATCCCCCACTTATTATGCTGAGGGGATTAGTGAGGGAATCAGATTCTAATTTCCTCACAGCCCATAAAGGGTTTTCACCCACTTGAGTAAGAAGGCAGAGAATGATTCCACAGTTTAACCCGTTGTTTGCATCATTTTATATTAAAATTAAATGATTTTATTATTGAATTTGCTTCTTATAGAAAACAGAATTGTCAGGGCAGCTAGGGGGCACAGTGGATAGAGCACTGGCCCTGAAGTCGGGAGGATCTGACTTCAAATCTAGCCTCATACATTTGACACACTTACTATATTCAAGGACATTCTAAACAATCTTTTTGGAAGCATTTCTGTTGTTTTGATTTTCCAAGAGGAAATTGCTAGAACATTTCTTTCCATCTCTGAGTTGCCCCCAACATGATTATGACATGAATAATCCTGGAAATGTAGAGAGTAGGGTGAAAGGTAATCTGGATGAGATGCATAAAAGAGCATAGTTCCAAAGAATGTTAAGTACTGGCTGGTATGGGAGAACAAGTAATCATGACAGAAGCATGTAGGTATTGTAGCTAGAATTCTTAACAGTCTAATTTTTTTTAATATATGAGGAGGAAAAGGATTTAGTGAACAAACATAAAGAATGCCATTTTACAAAGACAGGAAGAAAGGAGAAATTAGGGCAGATGTTCAGCAAAAATGACTGAAGAATACAGATGCTTCATTCTGTAAAATTATGAAGAATTCTTTACCCATAGTCAGAAATAATGCTGCCTAAAACAAAATGAAGGTATCTGGAAAAGTTAAAAATGAAAAGAAGTACCTGAGTCTTACCCATTTTTGGAAAAAAAAAGAAAATAGAAATAGGTTATTTGTGGTATTAAAAGCAAAGCCATTTCATCATTTTACCAAAACCCAGGTAATGCTTTAAAAAGAAATCCGGAATTAAAATCAGTCCTCTTTGAATTCATGTTACAATATTAGGTAAAATCACCTTCTAGCTCACACAGTATCATGATGAACCTAGCATTTCCCAAAGTTGAAAAGTATACAGAATTACTGAACTTTTACTCATGTACTAGCTTTAATTAGAAAGTTCTTATTTGAAAGCACAAGTCTTACTCTGTTTCCTTCACAAAGAAGAGAGCAAGGAAAGGGAACCTACATGTTGTGATCATCATATAGATGAAGAAATCCGAAGCACTATTATGAGTGAAAAATTTCAGGATCACCTAAATGCATGTTGCATTTTCATTCAAGATTGGAGCCTATTTTGGAGAAGCCTTGGGAAACTCAAATTCTAGCCATGTTTGTAAGGGTACTTCTTTACATTTTATGTCTAAGCATCTCCAATGGAGTATGTTACTGAGCAGCCTAACATAACACAAGGTTAGCTGGCTAGAAAGGAGAGAAAGAAGAAAACCTATTCATTCAATTGTGAGGAAAGAATGCATTCATATTGTTGAACTATTTATGCAGAAGACACAGTGATCCTGGCCTTCCTTGTTTCTAGGCCCCCTGCCGAGAATGTGAACAGTCTCCTCTGCCCTTGGCTGCCTCCACTAGTCAACTGAAATTAGGAACAGAGATAAAACCAAGAGGAGCATCTTTTATCAGTGGAGTGACTGCCTTTCTCATGCTCATTTGATAACTTTTTTTTTTACTCCTAGATTATGTCCAGAAAGAATTTATCAGTTATGAATCATTCAGGAACTATATATGTTATTTTTCATATTGGGTTATAATTAGTTCAGTTTCTGTCTATTAAACAGATGAAAGTGAATAAAATCAAGTAGGAGAAAAGAAAGCCACATTTATGAGTATGAATATAAATAACTTTAGTAAGAAACCTAGATTTTGTATAACTAGGAGAATTGCTTCATAAATTCAAGAGACATTAATATTCTATTATTTTCCACAAATGCCAAGAGATCTTTCACACAAAGGCAATGATGAAATAAGAAATACATTTGGCCAACTAGTATCAAGTTTAAGTCTCCTGATATGACAGAGTCTGTATACAACAGAGATTCTTGACTTGAGGTTCACATATCCTCAAGGGGTCCATGGTTATACTTCGGGAGGTTTGTAAACTTTGAGAAGAAAGAAATTACATCAGTTTTCACTAACTTCTAACTGAAATCTAGCATGTCTTCAATTATTTTTGAAGCAGTTTATTTTTTAACTATTTTAAAATTTTGTTATATATATATGTTTTTTAAAAAATTTAAGTTCCAAATTCTCTCCCTCTCACCCTCCCCCATCTACTGAGAAAGCATGCAATATTTCAGTTATACCCATGAAATATAATATTTCTATATTAGCCATATTTCACAAAAAGAAAGAAAAATTTAAAAAGTAAAAAATTATACTTCAATTTGCACTAATAGTACATCAGTTGCTCTCTGGAGACAGATGGCATTTTTTCATCACGAGTCCTTTGGAATTGGCTTGGACAATTGTATTCATCAGCGTAGCACAGTCTTTCACAGTTGATCACAGTTGATCATTGCTGTTACCATACACAATGATCTCCTAATTTTTCTCACTCCACTTCAAATCAGTTTATACAAATCTTGCCATGTATTTTTTTCCCCTGAAACCACCCCTCATCCTTTTTCCAGGGCACAATAGTACTCTATCACAATAATATGTCACCACTTGTTCAGTCTTTCTGTGACTGATGAACATCCCATTGATTTCCAGTTCTTTGACAACACAAAAAGCTGCTATAAATATTTTTGTACGTATGGGTTCTTTTCCTTTTCCTTTAATCTCTTTGGGAGTACAGACCTAGTTGTGGTATTGCTCGGTCAAAATGTACAACACAGTTCGATAGCTCTTTAGGCCTAGTTCCAAAATATTCTCCAGAATGGTTGGACTGGTTCAGTCTTCTCCTCAGTGAACCTATTTTCCCTCATCCCTTCCAGCATTTGTCATTTCTGATAGAAATAAAGTGGTACCTTAGAGTTACTTTAATTTGTCTTTCTCTAATCAAGTGACTTACAGTATTTTTCCATATGATTATAAATAGTTTTGAGTTCTTCTGAAAACTGTTTATATCCTTTGACAATTTATCAATTGGGAAATAGCTCTTAGTTTTATAAATTTGACTCAGTTCTATACTCAGTATTTGGATTATTTCTTTCTAGAAGTTTGAAGTATTTTATCTTTGACCCAAAAGCTCTGGAATTTGATTCTGAATTTGAATCTGAATATTCCTGGTAGTTTACATTTGGGATCTCTTTCAGGAAGTGATCGATGAATTCTTTCAATTTCTGTTTCACCCTCTGGATCTAAGATTTTCAGGTAGTTTTCCCTGATAACTTGAAATATGATGTCTAGGTACTTTGATCATGGCTTTCAGGTAGTCCAATAATTCTTAAATTATCTCTCCTGGATCTATTTTCCAGGTCAGTTGTTTTTCCAATAAGATACTTCCCATTTTCTTCTATTTTTTCATTCTTTTTACTTTTTTACTTTTTTTCTTATTTTCTTGTTTAGTATTTTATTTTTTCCCAACTATATGTAAAAACAATTTTAACATTTGTTTTTAAAACATTCCCTCAACTCACCAACAGGTTTGAGGCCTATTGGTTACCCTTAACCTGATTTAGTCCATCTGCAAAGATCACAAATTAGCGAATTAAAAGAGCACAGAATTGTTTACCTCTCAGATCTAAGGGCAAGGGAAGAATTTATGCCCAAACAGGAGACAGAGAGCATTATAAGATAGAAAATAGATAATTTTGATTACATTAAATTACAAAGCTTTTGTCGAAACAAAGCCATTACAGTCAAAATTAGAAGAAAAACAGAAAAGGAAGAAAAAATTGCAGCATATTTCTGATAAATATTTCAACTATATAGAAAACTGTGTCAAACATGAGTCAGAACATGAGTCAGTTTCCAACTGATAAACAGACAAAGGATATGAACAGGAAGTTTTCAGATGAAGAAATCAAAGCCATTAGAGATATGAAAAAATGCTCTAAATCAATGCTGATTAGAGAAATGCAAATTAAAACACCTCTAAGGTACTATCTCACATGACAGAATATGACAGACAGAAAAAGAAAATTACAAATGTTGGAGGGGATATGGGAAAACTGGAACACTCATGAATGGTTGGTGTAGTCGTGAACTGATGATCCAACCACTCTGGAAAGCAATTTGGAACTATGTCCCCAAACCTGGAAAGGCTTACATGAACTGATACAAAGTGCATGAGTAGAACCAGGAGAACATTGTACATAGTAGCAACAATATTATATGATGATCAATTGTGAACGACTTAGCTATTTTCAGTAATACAAAGATCTAAGACAATTTTGAAGGCCTTATTATGAAAAATGCTATCTACCTCTGAAGAAAAACGAATGGAGTCTGAATGCAGATGGAACCATACTATTTTTTATTTTTTTTTCATGTTTCTTGTCTGTATGTTCTCTCATAACATGACTAATATGGAAATATGTCTTACATGACTTCACATGTATAAGTCTATATCAAATTGCTTGCCTTTTCAATGAGGGGTAAGGAGAGAAAGGGAGAGAAATAATTTGGAACTCAAAATTTGTTGTATTTTGTAGACAAACAGAACTAGTCACAAAAAGTGGGAGTTGTAAAGAAGCTAAGCTTCATGTCAATAATTAGAGCCTGCCAAGGGTAGGAAGGGTTGCCTCGGTAGACAGCAACTTCCCTTTCACCTGAGGTCTTCAAGCATAGCCAGAATGACCACCGATCTATTATTTTATAGACGCTTCTGTTCAGCTACCTTTTAAACTTGATGGCCTTCTAGGTCCTTTCAAACTCTATATTTCTGTGTGTTTTAAATAGAAACCATTTCTTCTAACCAGAAGGGGCTCATTCTGTATTAACCTATGAATATAGCCCAAAGTATAAACTACATAAAAGGAATACTCTTGAAGGGATCCCATGTCCTACTTCTCTTTGATAAAAAAGTGGCATTTTAACCTTTCTAAACCTTTTATAAACTCTCTCTAAAATGTGCAAGTTTGCCAAATGGAAAAATGGCAGGAGACCAAATTAAGTTCTCATAAAACAAAGAAGGGAACAAGAAGAATTTTATGTATGATTTGGAAGGTAACTATCCAAATGACCTCCACTAAAACCCTCTTTTGATGGTTTGTTGTCACAGCATGTGGAAAATCTGCAGGGCTTCAGGCTCTTATAAATCTTTCTGGAAAGCCTGCAAGAAGAGTCTAACAACATTCTGTCTGTCATCCAAAGACCAGCTTCAAGGGGAGAGGGCCATCACCAGATTGGTTACGGGATGATACGTTATTTTGGTCTCAGTAACTCTCCCAAACTGTCTAACAAGTAGTAGAGTGATCACAGTCATGAGCTATGGGGGCATTCACACCAACAAAATCACAGATCCTTGAAATATATTTGGCTTCACCACATACTCTAAAATATCTGGTGCAAGGAGCAATTTGGGAATGATTACTGGTTGATTCTGCATTAACAGAGTCTAACAAGTCTAGGCAGAAGATTTTCCTCACCTCTAATTCTTATTAATATTAACAGGTCATAACTTTATTGAGTCAGAATGTTTGACAAGTCAAGAGGATTATGACTTTAGATCAAATGAACTCCTAAATGGGTCACAAGTGAATCATAGTAATGCCAGTGTCTTGGACTATTCTTGCCTAAGTTCCCCTCTGCCCACTCAAATTTGAGGTCATTTAAATATTGACAGAATCTTTGTGTTGTCTTGAAACAAGCTTTTCTCTGCCCTTGTTATTTGTGGGCTGCCTGGCATCTGTGTTGTAGAAAATGGAGTGATGGTTTTAGTAGAGTCTTAAAGACTTGAGTTCAGATCCTGCCTTAGATACTTAGCTGTGTGACCCTGGGCAAGTCATTTAATCTCTGCTTGTTTCCTTATCTATAAAATGGGGATAATAACAGCATCTACCTATAGGTTGTTGGGAAGGCCAAATGAGATAATATATGAAAAGCATTTAGAAAATATTAAACTAGAGGAAAAGGAGCTCAAAAGACATATTTAACACACAAAGGTAGTTCTCCCTGGTTGGCTATCATTAAAGAGCTAAAGACAACCTGGGGGGGGGCTATTAACATAACAAGCTGGTAAGCCCTTTATCATTTGGGGAAAGAGGCCATGAAGCATCTGAAGACTGGCAAATGGTAGCAGAGAAGCTATCAAAGAGTTAAAGCGTCAGGAGAGACATCCAGAAGAGAGCTCAGAGAATAACCCCAACAGAAAGTAGCATGACAAGGACAATAGAGTAACAGATGTCTCCAACTCAGTAGAAAAAAATGGTTTGCCTGATCCCATTATCAGAGAACAGCAGCAGCTCTGAAGCTTCAGAGGCATGACTTTGCTGGTCTTACATGCTCTCCAGATACATGTGTTCTCTATGTGTGTGACCATGGAAAAACACAAGTATTTTGCTTATACGTATCATCTTCCTTACTAGCAGTGTGGTAACCAGTGAGAGAGTTACCCCAGGTAGTAATCTGGGGCTATTGGTCTGTATTCTTCAACTCATCCTGGGGAACTCACTCAGTAGAAAAGCAAAAGATGTTATGTGGAGCTGGGGTGACAAGTTTCTCTTTGACCTCTGCAATGATTCTTGTAGCCAAGCAAATCAACTTTCAGCAAAATTACAAAGCCCAGGTAGAGTTGGTGACCTCCAACCTCTCTAGTCCTTTCATCAGGCCTTTGTTATGGATTCCTACCATGCATAAAAATCTCAAGTCTCTATGGATAAGGAAGAATTTAGAAGCAAAGAAAATATAGAGAACATCACAAAATGTAAAACAGATCATTTTGATTATATAAAATTAAAAAGGTTTTTTTGTACAAATAAAAAGGATGCAACCAAAATTATAAGGAAAGCAAAAAACTAGGAAAAAATTTGCAACAAGTATCTCTGATAAAGGCCTAATTTCTCAAATATATAGAAAACTGAGACAAATTTCTAAAAAATACAAGTCATTCCCCAATTGATAAATGATCGAAAGATATAAATAGGCAGTTTTCAGATGAAAGAAGTCAAAGTTATCTATAGTCATATGAAAAAATGCTCTAAATCACCATTGATTAGAGAAATACAAATTAAAAGAACTCTGAGGGACCTTCTCACAACTATCAGAGTGGTTAATATGACAAAAAAAAAGGAAAATGTTGGATATTGGAGGGGATATGGGAAAACTAGGACAATAACACACTGCTAATGGAGTTGTGAACTGAACCAACCATTTTGGAGACAATTTAGAGATATGAACAAAGAGTTATAAAACTGTGGATACCCTTTGATTCAGCGATACAGACCAACAGGTCTATATTTAAAAGACATCCAAAAAGAGAGAAAAGGACCTATTTGCACCAAAGAATTTATAGTATCTCTTTTTGTGGTGGCTAAGAATTGGAAATCAAAGGGATGTCTATCAATTGGGGAATAGCTAAAGAAGTTGTGGTATATGATTGTAACAGAATATTATTATGCCATATGAAATGACAAGCAGGATGATTTAAAAAAAAAAACAAAACAAAGGGAAATGTATCACTCCTTATTCCTTGACCACTTCTTATGATAAAAAACCAGGTTCTCAATGATCTCATTCATATTCACAATGCATTGCAGAACTTCTCTGTACTTTGTACTCTGCCTGCTCAAAATGACTTAAGGGTCTTTAATAAGTGAAATGGGTTTTTTATTTCCCGTTTTTAGAACAGTTTTTTTAATAAAAAGAACTGTGTACACTCTGTGCCTTGCTTCCTCTGGTGACGGCTATTTGGCAGACTAGTGGGGGTGTCATGTAAAACCTGACTCAACAAAATACAAAGAAAAAAATGGGAGAAAAAAACAGAGGATTGGAGATGGGAGCAAGGCAAAAGGGGCAGGCATTTATTAAGTACTTTACATGTGCCAAGCATTCACTGTGCTTAGGATTTTGCAAATATTCATTTGGAGATGACCAAGAAATTATCAGTAATATTTTAAAAATCTATATGAAAAAATAATATTTGTACATTAAAATGTCAATTAAGTCTTAAGTGACTTTGAATTAAAATTTATAATATAAACAAAATTTTGATTACAACCATAGAAATATTTTTCTTGATGTTAAAAGTGAGAAATGAATGGGCTACTTCTCTCTTCAATTTATCTGATAATTTTAAATAATCTTATCCAATACCTATAGTTTTAAAAATCATTCATTTGTTAAAAGTCAACTATGAATAGAACATGTAATTGGTGCTGGTGGGAGGAGAATGGATTTTAAAAAGCACAGGAAAAATAATCCTTGATCTCAAAGGGCTTGCAATCTATAGGAGAGATGGGAGATTTGATCTGACATAATAGACTCAAGATGGAGAATGAGATGGACATTTCTGGATATGGTCAACGTTGGGGTTTGTTTTGTACGACTATATATGTTTGTTTCAAGGGTTATGCTTTTCTTCAATGAGGCATGGAGAGATGTGGGGGAGAGGGAAGGAAGGAAGGAGGGAGGGAAGGAAAGAAGGAAGGAGAGAGGGAGAGAGGGAGGGAAGGAAGGAAGGAGGGGAGGGAGGGAGGGAAGGAAGGAAGGAGGGAAGGAAGAAAGGAGGGAGGGAAGGAGGGAGGGAGGGAAAGAAGGAGGGAAGAAAGGAGGGAGGGAAAGGAGGAGGGAAGGAAGGAGAAAGAAAAGAAAGGAAGGAGGGAAGGAAAGGAAAGGAAAGGAGGGAGGAAGAAAAAATGAGCCATTTAAAAAAAATGCATAGGATAGAAGAAAAGGAAAGTCAAAAGGAAGATACAAAGCCAACTGAATTTATCATAGTTAAAAAGGCAAGTAAACTCTACTCAAAAGAGACCTGTAATTACATGTACAATTCTCCTTTCAGTTCTTCTATCTATATGGAAGTATTCTTTTTATTTGGTATTGGTTAAGTTCACAATTTTTAAATGTTATTTAAGTGCCACAAAGTCTGATGTTATGCTTTTGGCCAATTTGTCTGTGAGCTATCCAATAACAACATCTGTTGACCTGACTGTTTAGCAGCCTAGCAGTAGCACTCTGCCATAAGGAAAGGGCATCTGTAGGATTTCAGTTCCCATAGTGGTTGGATTTGAGTTAACATTGGTCATTCGGGGAAGTTCTATGTCTTCCATATGCTTCCTATGCTTGGGCTGTGCATGAGTCAGTATCATGGTGAGATCAGCCAGTATGGACTGTGATAGCCGAGAGATTATTCTACAAGACAAAAGGTTTTTTTTTAATATATCATAGAAAAGCAGAGAGAGGAAAGGCAAGAGGTGAAGCTACAGACAGAAATAGAGAGAGAGAGAGAATCTCAGCCCACAGAGTGTGATGTTCCCAAACTGCAGTGTATTGAATCTGGACCATGATGACTCCAGGACAGCGATGATAGTTTTCCATTGTCCTATACCTGGCCCAGGGGAATACTGGGAAAGATTCCAATAAGTAGAAAGCATTGAATTCTAGGTATCCACCCCTGGGAATAAATTCTGAAGTGCCCATTCACTTCCATTATGCTGAAGCATCAAAGCAATTGAAATAATAACTCCAGTCAGTCAATCAACTAGTATTTATTAATATGTACCAGGTACTGTGCTAGGTACTAAAAACACAAAGAAAGGCAAAAAACAAACCAACCCAATCCAACCCCAAAACAAACAAAAAAACCCCTAAACAGTCTTTGGTCTCAAGATGCTTACAGTCTCATGGGAAAGACAATATGCAATTATGGAAGAACAAGGCATATACAGGACAAATCTGGAATAGCGTCAGATCGAAGGCACTGGAAAAGACTTTTTGCAGAAAATAATCTAGAAGTAAGCCAGGGGAAGTTAGGAGATGGAGGCAAGGAGGGAGGACATTCTTCTCTGGAATGGGGGGCAGCCAGTGAAAATTTTTGAGTCAGCAGATGAAGCACAAGAGGCAGTATCCAAGGGATGCCAGTGTCACTGGATTGTGAAGAATCTGGAGGAAAGTTGGATGTAAGGAGATTGGAAAGGAAGGAAGGGGCAAAGTTATGAAGGTCTTTGAATGCCAAACAAAGGATTTTATATTTTACCCTGGAGGTGACAGGGAGCCACTGGATATTATTGAATGGGAGAAAAGGGGGATGACATGGTCAGATCTGTGCTTTAGGAAGCCTCAATCTGACAACTGTGTGGAGGATGGACAGTAGTGTATAGGAGACTGCATTCCTTTCTAAGGGAACAAAGGCTACTTAGTGTTTGATTCCCTTCTTATTTATGCTGTTTCTTGCCTTAATTAATGCTTTTGCTTTTTGGATTTTTGTGTTTCTGGTAAGATTGAGGAAAAGAATAAGAATAATGAATAACAAATGGTAATCGTCAGTTAAGCAATGATTAATTTATAGTTGCTAACTTATTAATGTATTACATTTTATCATATTTGTTTAGCTTTGCTTTTCTTTATTTATTCACTAGTCATTTATTCATCAGGTGTTTATTTAATAACCTCAATTAAGCAGACATGCTAAACCAAGGAACAGCTAAAAGGGTGGTACTGAAAAAAAATGTAAAAAACAAATCATTTAAAACATGTTTGGAAGAATAAATATAAACACTTGGTCAAAAGTAAAAATCTGCCAGGTGTAACAAGTTGCTACAATGAACCAACCTTTGAGCTCTCTAATCTCAGGGTGTTGGGCACACCCTGGAAACAGTGCCTAGTTCCTGCTTATAGCTGGAAGAGTATGAGAAACTCCCTGTTTGAGGCCAACCTTAGTATCTTGGATACCTGGTGTGTTTCTGGCCTCCCAGCTACTACTGAGACTCTGACCTCTACCTTCCTTCTGATCTCTGGCTCCTGTATGGTTTGTTTGACTTTGACCTCCTTGGTCATAGACCATGGGTCTCTGTTCTAGCCTGATGGCTCAGCTTGACTCTATGTTTCGTTACTGACCTGTAAAGTCATTTCTCCAAGTCATGGATGACAGGCAGCCTACAACCATAATCAACTACACTCTTGGCTCAGCCTGGTACCATCTCTGTCACCTCCTGCTCTGGACTAAACCCAGGTCTTGGCCTCTTAAAGTAGCTTATAATCCTAGTTTAGCCAGAGAAACAGATTGCTCTCTTCTGTCACTTCTCATTTTGTCTTGGGAAAGGATATAACAATTATGGAACCTCTATTTTTTTTAGTGACATAGTCCCTAAGAAATAATCACTGGAATGTGTGGGAAACACTAATCACAATCCCAATAATTTAGAAAAAAAACAGAAAGAAAAATATTTTCCCCTCTGGGGTCACAGAAAAATAATGGCTATAATATGATGGTAATTTATGGTGGGAACCACAATTTTAAAAAATCTTGGCAGCCTGCAAAAGAGTAGTAGTTCAAAAGTTAAGTGGGAATTAAATATAAGGTAGCATGTACACAGCCCTCTGCTCCCTCTCCTGCCCATTCCCCCCCCCATCCCATCCCCTCAACTTTTCAGCAGTGATTGGCAACTTAGTTTTACACATATTTGAGGAAAAATACACACACACTGAAATGTTACCCTCTGAGCTAGAACAGATTTTTGTGTAATCTGTAGGTAATTGAGTACTTGGAGAACTTTTTAGTGTTCTTTGATTCCAGCCAAGATAAATATGCACACACACACATATATATGTATGCCTGCATGTAGATGTATATATACATATGAACCCAAATATACATATACCAACATGCACACAGGTATGCATATATACGCACACAATACACATATACATGTATATTTGTGTGCATGTATATATATAAACATGCATGGTGTACACTGTATATGCATATATATATATATATGTATACACACACACATATAACTTGCTAGCAAATAATCTAGCCAAATTACCTACTAAGAGTAAAAAAGGCATTCAGTAAAATAGGTCTGGGTTTCAGACAATTCAAGTATAAAATAAGTTCACAATGACTCCCCCAGCACATGTCAGTTATTCACTAATAAGATCCAGGAGAAAAATAATATCCCTGGCCCCCTTTCAGCTTCACCAGATTTTTAGCGTTGGAAGAGATCTCTACAGCCATCCTATTGAACTGATACCTGAAATGAATCCTCACTAGAACATACCTAACAAAGTGGGTGCAATGTCTGTTTGAAGGCCTGCAAAGTGCAGCCATTGATTAGATGAATGCCTTGGGAAATACTGAAGGGATCTAAGGCAGTTTTGCATGGGATGGTCAAGGAAGTGATACAGAGGACGGTGTACTAGACTTGGAATCAGGAAAACCCAAGTTGAAATCCTGTCTCAGGCCCTAGCTGTGTGGCTAACGGCAGGTCAAAACAAGTCAACAAGCATGTATTAAGTGACAGGCACTTTGCCAAATTCTGGCGATACCAAAAAGAACCCAAAACATTCCTGACTCTCAAGGAACTCACAGTTTAATGGTGGAGACACCATGCAAATAATTATATACAAACAAGATAAAGTGAGGCGGTTCAGTGGCTTGGTAGATAGAGCACCAGGAGTACCTGAGTTCAAATCTGGTCTCAGATACTTACTAGCTGTGTGACCCTGAGCAAGCCACTTAATTCCAACAGCCTCTCCCCAAAACAGACAACAACAACAACCAAGATACAGACAGAACAAACTGGAAATAATCTCAGAGGGAAGGCACTAAAATTAAGGAGGACTTAAACTCAGCCTCAGTTTCCTTATCTGTACAATGTGGATAGTAAGAGCATCTACCTCACAAGTCTTGTAAAAATCAAATGAGATAACATATATTAAGTGCTTTGCAAACCTTTGAGTGTTATGACAACCAGCATTTCTAGAGCATTTTAAGGTTTCCTAAGTGTTTTGCATGTTTGTTTTTTAATTCGACTCTCACAACTATCCTATGGGGTAGATGACATTATTATCCCTTTTCTTTACAGATAAGAAATCTGAGGCAGACAGAAATTAAGTGACTTGTCCAGGGCTACCCAGCTAAGTTTCTGAAACAGGATTCAAACTCAGGTCTTCCTGATTCTAAGTCCAGCACTCTATGCACTGGGTAACGTAGCTATTTATAACTGAAGCAACCACAAGGATATTCCTGCTAGCTCTGGCATGTTTTGCCTTTATTTTTTTTAATTCTTTTATTTTACTAAAGAGATTTTAAAATTTATTTTTACCATCCATTAAAATTTATTTTTGAGTACTAAATTTTCTCCCTCTCTTCCCTCTCCTATCCATTGAGAAGACAAGAAATATTATATAAAATATACATGGGAAATCATATGAAACATTTCCATACTAGCCATGTTGCAAAAAAGCAAGAAAATAAAGATAGTAAAAAAAAAGTATGCCTTAATTTTCACTCAGACTTCATTAGTTCTCTCTTTCAAGGTAGATAGAATTTTTCATCATGTGTCCTTTGAAATTGTCTTGATCAGAATAGCTAAGTATTTCAAGGCTGATTAGCCTTACAATGTTGCTTTTAGCGTATACAATGTTCTCCTGTTTCTGCCCACTTCACTTTGAATCAGTTCATAAAAGATTTCCCAATGAGCCTATTTTCTAAAGGCTGTTAATGTCATGCCCCTAATAGCACCAAACTCTCATCTATTTCCCTAGACACGTATAATGCATGGGCTAGGTATGCCCAGGGGAACACTCATAGTAGACCGTGAGGAAAGGCCAAGAGAATTGCTCTCCCCTGATGTCCAGGCAAACCTGGTTTCACTCTGGGCATTCCCATGTTTCTACTGCAACTTAAGAGTGATAAAGTTCTTCTCTCCCAACAACCCTATATGCTACTTTGAATAAGCACCTATTCACGAATGAAGTTGAGGGACTTAGCTCAAAAGTCTTGAAACTGGAGCTTGAAACCATGTCCTTCTGACTTGACAGTGGGGTAACAGTGAACAGAAGATAAGGGATCAGAACCCAGATTATTGTGATGCTGAGTGAACTCTATCTTAGTGTAAAAGAAAGTAAGGGGAAGAGTAAGAAGATTTAGAGATCTGAATCTGGAGCTATTTAACAGAATGAAGTAAAAATTATTGTCTATTATACTTCTGTGGGTAGTATATTGCAAAGGCAGCTAAACTTGGAGTTCAGAAGATTTGAGTTCAATTCCTGCCTCACACACTTAATAGGTGGCATGACGATGGGCAAATCACTTAACCTCTCTGTGCTTTGGTTTCCTCATCTGTAATCTGAGAACGATAATAAGAACATCCACCTTGCTGGGCTGTTGTAAGGATCAAATGAATTAACATGTTAAAGTGCTTTGCCAACCTTAAAGTGCTATATAAATGCTAGGTATTATTGACTGACTCTGACTCCAAATCTAGGGCTCTTTCTACTGTTGCACTCACAAGAACATACCATTGGGATGTGGTGACAGCCCTGCATTTGCCCAGTCTATGTCAGGTGTTTCTAGTAAAACTTTCCTTGGGGGAAGGGGAAGAGAGAGGACTCTACATAGAAGTATAATTTAGAAAATTAGAAG
>CM053600.1:159273728-159300638 GCA_028646575.1 Pseudocheirus occidentalis | reverse complement strand
TCCTCCTCCTCCTCCTCCTCCTCCTCCTCCTTCAGAGGACCACATGTCTAGATTTTGAAGGGACCTCAGAGGCTATCTAGTTCAGCTCCCTCATTACACAGATAAGGAAACTGGAAGGTTAATTGTCCAAAGTCACACAACTAGAAAATGGCAGACCTGAGATTCAAACCCGGTCCCAAGACTTCAAGTTCAGTTCTTTTTGAACCATATCACTCATGGAAATATAATAAGCTAACATTTGACTCTATCTTGCTAACAAGCTCCAGACTTAAATCTTTTAATCACTGTTCCAATGAATTCTCTTTCCCTTCTTCTGCTCTAAGATATAGTTCATTCATCATCACAATAGCCTGGGCCCTTATTGGGTATCAGCTGAGCCTAGGTCTGAAGTTGATGGGGACAAGGTTGAAAAAGAAGGAGGAAAATCAGAACTTCACCCTCGCTTTGAGACTGTCTTCTTCTAGACTTTCTCCAAGATTGTTGTCCCTCAGAATAAGTGTACTAAGGCCAAGGGAGGAGTTCAATATTTCTTCCCTCCAGGAAACCATCCCGTTATAGGAAATGTTCTGTTGTAAATCTATTGAATTTGTTTTTAAGTCTACTTTCAATTCAAGCCAGTAGCCTTTTATACATACTTTAATAACAAATTTAAATCTTAATTCATAAGATTTTTAAAAATTTAAATCCAATTATATTCAAAATAGCCTCCCCTCCCCCAAAATGCAACAACAAAAAAATGCCAACAAACCCAAAAGAACTCTCCTTAATTCCATATTTAAGTCTACAAACACAAGTGGATGCAACTTCTTTACTCTCCAAAGCAGCAGTGCAGCAAATTGAGAATTTGCTCTCCACCAATTTTCCCCTTGATTCTACCACTTCCTGTTTATCTCAAAGTGAGATGGGGCTGAGAGGGAGGGAGAGGTCTCTGCAATGTCTAGAATGCTAGGACCTAATGCTAATCAGACAATATTCCCATGACTTGGGGCTACCCTTACCCCAGAAATGACTCCAGTTGTTTCAACATCCATTATTGAGTTCCTCAGAGTTAAGTTCAGCAGCCACACAAAGAAAGACCATAAAACCTCTTCCTGGTGTTTTGAATTCACCAAGATCCTTGCCTTGTCTCATCTGAGGCATCCCATGTCACTCAAGTCATTCTTCTGTTTTATGCCTACTGCTGCTTGGTTCTTGATTTAATGGTTTTGGACAGACCCCTTTCCTCTAAAGTCTATTGAGTACTGATGCTTCTATTGGTTAAAAAGTCTTTTCCTATCTCTTTCCACTGCCCTCACAAACAACAACTAGCAGTAGTCAACAATTAAATTCAACAAATATGAATTAATTACCTAACATCCACTTTGGGCAGCAACAAAAGGCTAAGAAGAGTTCTCTTCCCCTTTTATGACGTCTGATCAAGGCAATGTTCATTTTTCATATAGTTGGGAGGAAAACATTTAGCTAGACTAACTTCTTAAAGTAACTTTTTCTTTAATTTTCTTTGTTATTATGAACTTAATAATCATAGAGAAATATAAACATTTCAGTATAAAAGAAGACTGTATATAAAACTGTGAACCATTAGTTTTCAAAATTGCATAAAATTTTTTTTTGCCTTTTTTTTTGGAAGGCAATTGGGGGTTAAGTGACTTGCCCAAAGTCACATGGCTAGTAAGTGTGTCAAGTGTCTGAGGTCAGATTTGAACTCAGGTCCTCCTGACTCCAGGGCCAGTGCTCTATTCACTGCACCACCTAACCTCCCCTGCATTTAAATTTTAAAAAGTATTTATGTTCCCTTCTGAAGTTACTTTTGTCTGTTTTTTTTAATGTAATTTTCAGATATGGCCTCGGTGTTGACTGGCACTTGATTGTACGCATTTGTTATAAGGAGAACTCTCTCCCTCTCTCTCTTTCTCTCTCTCTCTCTCTCTCTCTCTCTCTCTCTCTCTCTCTCTCTCTCTCTGTGTATGTGTGTAATATGGTGACAGGGAGTAAGTTAATGAGTAATGAGTGATGGACGGGCCAAAAAGACAAAGGAAATCAATAAAATCACTTTGCAAGTACCAGTGGAGATGATGATAATATAAGTGCCCTGTTAATATTATCTAGGGAATTGGTTACCATGGATATGCATGTCTTACAAAATGACCTAGCACAGGGCTCATGGGAAGATGAATTAAATTGGAAAATAATTTTACAAAAACAAATAGCTTTAATAACAATGGAAAGTTAATCCTGCTCATTTCCCATTCCAACATTCAGCTCTAGACTTGAGAACAAATCCTTACCAGTACTGTGTGCATGCCAGTATAAAGTCGGCTAAGGGACACCATGGTAGAAAATAAGATGGCCAGCATGAGTCCCAGTGTGAAGGGGTACTGTGGAAAGAGGGAGAGAAGAAATAAGAGAGTTTGCATTGGCATTTGACATGAATATTTCAGCAATATATACACGAACAGTCTAGGGAGGTATCCTTCCTGGCCCCCGTCTAGCATTAATCACATTAACAATCTTGCCATACAGACCCAGAAGTAAGAACTAGGGAACCAAAGAGCGTGAAGGGAGAGGGGTGACGTCTAAGTGTGAAGCTATGGTGCTGTACCTTCTACAGGAAGGTAAATGGTACAGAGTAGAAAGCAGACTCATGTCTGAAGCTGCTAAGTTAAAGTAAATGGAATTTCTATGGCCACTTTCTCTTTGAGTTCATGATCTTATTGTTTCAGCTCCATGGAAGTTAGGGATGAGGGAGTTGACGG
The DNA here is from genome assembly GCA_028646575.1 of Pseudocheirus occidentalis. NCBI lineage: Eukaryota > Metazoa > Chordata > Mammalia > Diprotodontia > Pseudocheiridae > Pseudocheirus > Pseudocheirus occidentalis. Next base: position 159,297,882 of record CM053600.1, on the reverse strand, counting down.
TGCTGCCACCAGGATGTTCCGAGTAGCAGTTATTTTGGTGATATTTGGTGATATTCGCTTACATTTTGGTGGCACTCAATTGTGACAGGAATGGCAGTGGAATGCACTGACTAGAGTGACTAGAATCGGAGATGGGAAGATTGGGGATTCTGAGTTGGAATGACGTGCTAGCCGAGCAAGCTTGGGCACGTCTCAGCTTCAGATTCCTCATCTGTAAAGTAGACAATGGTAGCACCTATCTTAGAGCCTTGAAGGCTGTCATGAAGACCCAAACCAATGAATACAAAGTATTTTGCTAACCTTAAAGTACGATGAGGATGATATCTACCGGGGGTGATGATCCAGGAAGAGTAGGCCTGACCCAGGAAACTACATACATAGGTATAACTTGGATGACTAGAGTCCAGACTCAATTGCATTTCTTTCTTTTTTGTTTTTTGTTTTTGTCTTTTTGCAGGCAGTCAGGGTAAAGTGACTTGTCTAGGGTCACACAGCTAGTAAGAGTCTGAGAACAAATTTGAACTTACGTCCTTCTGACTCCAGAGTTGGTGCTCTGTCCCCTGTGCCACCTAGCTGCCCCCAGATACAATTCAATTTCAACATAATCTAGCTACTGAGGTCTGGGGCCATGAAAGGAACATGAAAAGGAGAGTCTGATCATTAACTGTATCTAAATAGATGTCATTCTCATGCTCAAAGAGCTAATAATTACCTGGTCTTTATCGTGTTTACACAGTGATGACAATGTTTCAGAGAGCTGTGTCTTCCTAAAATTTAACATTCATTTGGCTCTGGATGTTTAGCCACATTAATGTTAAAATTAGCAGTTAATGCTGACACTGGATATGTCATCTGCATGTGTTTAAATCTGCTGAACTAAATGGTTAATTTTATTTATCATAAAAATATGTGTATATAAGAAAAAAAGGATCAGAATGCCTTTGCTACATGTGAACTAAAAGTGATTAGGAAAAAAAAAAAGGTTCAGTGTAGTCTTTAGTTAGACCCACCCAACCTCTGTCCTGAGGAGAGTCTCCTTTTTGCTTCTTGAATCTGTGGTGAGTAAAACACACAGTGAGCAGCATGGTGGCTGGCGGCTCTCCACCTCACCTCTCTCAGATGCAGTTCCTATCAGCAGTCAGAGAGCAGCTGCAGACGCTGGCAGGAGCAACATTTAGATACCTCCATACTCAGAGGTTATTTTGTCGTGCTTTCTAATGGAAAATAAAACTCACCACTCTGATTTAAGTAACATACTAAATTGTTAAACAGCACTAAAATGTGTCCCCAGATTTGGGGGGGGGGGAGGATGGAAATTTCCTCTTGAAAGGGTATCTTACTCAGATCTAACTGAAGTCTAAAAAGCCATCTCTAGACAGCCTATACAGTTTACAGGAATGGTTCTCCAAAAGGCAGAGGGGGGAAATGATTGTTATGTGGTATAACTGTTAAAGAGTCTCCTCCCCTCCCCAGTCAAAGAAGTGCTGAGAAAAGGTACTTCCTTCCCTTTAATGGGGGGGTGGAAGGAGTGGGGAGATTATGAGTCTACAATACTGCATGTATAAACTCGGGTGCTTCTATTGGCTTGTTTTTCAGAGCTACATTTCCCCCTTTTTCCTGTTCTTTTTAGTCTTAGTTACAAGGAATAGCTTGTGGCTAAGAGAGGAGAGAGGGGTGTATTTGGAAATGAAGATTATGTAAAAACAAAATATATCAATAAAAAGGAATGAAAAAAATCAAAGTAAGGAAACCTTTTAAAGTTGTTAAAGGAGGCCTTAGCATAATTAGCATTCAAGTTATTGCATAATCACAAAAAATTAACACATTTTCCATCACATTTATTAATCTCTTAGCAAATATGTTGTAAACTTAATCCCATTTAGTTCCTTCCTAAACAATGCTTTGAAGCCATCAATTAGAATGGACTATTCCTCATCAAGAGTAGGAGGGGCCTGGGAACTCTTTGGTTCAAGGGTGATGGCTGCTTACTGCTTCTGGGTAGAGACAACATGACCAAATGAATTTGGTGGTTTCAGTTCAGTCCTTTGGGACCATTTGTTCAGATTACACAACTTCCTAAGTCTGGTTGTTCTAAAGAAAAGACCAAGAGAACTAGAATTTAAAATGTAAGCCTGGCTATGAGACTGAGAACAATAATACTTAAAGAAAGTTTTATTAGGTGCCTTAGTGGGTGTTTAATCCCCCTTAGTCACTGTTTCACGAATCTCAAATTTACTCAAGCTGTTTTTAAGGGAAAATTCTGAAATGAAAATCTGTTCTCTTAAAGTGAATATAACACTACCCCTCCCTGCAAACCCCTCCCCAGATAGGGTCTATCTGCTGGAGAAGAAACAACAGATGAATGGGGGCAGTAGCTCTGTGTTTTAATCCCAGTTCAGTCAGTTTCTAGATGTATTACCTTGGGCAAGTCCTCTCTAAGCTAATGAAGCTTAGCAGGTATTCATTCTCTCTCCCTCTCCTTCTCCCTCTCCATCTTACTCTCCCTCTCCCTCTCTCTCTCCCACCTCTCTCTCCCTCTCTCTCTCTCTCAAATAATTTATTTTTAGTTTTTAACATTCCCTTCCATAAGATTTAGAGTTCTGAATTCTCCCGCTTCTTCTCCCCCTCCCCAAAATGACATGCAATCTGATACGGGCTCTCATTATACATTCATCGTAAACATATTTTCACATTCGTCATGATGTAAAGAAGAATTAGAACTAATGGGAGGAACCACAAGAAAGAAGAAACAGAACAACAAAAGAAAAGGAGAGCAAATAGTATGTTTCTATCTGCATTCAGACTCCAAAGTTCTTTCTTTGGATGTGAGGAGCGTTTTCCATCGTCAGACTTTGGAGTTGTCTTAGATGCAGATATTCTCTTTCATTTCTAAATCGATTCTATGATTCTTGTAGTTCTACCCTCAGTACCAAAAGGCCCCCCAGTAGGGCTGCTTCCTACCTTGTATCTGTTCATCGTGGAAATGAGGAATGTGAAAGAGATAGCTGTTGCTGCCATGACGTGAGTAGATGGCATCCCAAATTCATGAGCTAACCTCTTTTCTAGTTTCACGACAGGAGGGGAGGAGGGCCGGGGCCACTTCAGAATGTCTTTAGAGACCTGACCTATATACATAATCACCTGCAAAATAAAGAGAATGAACTAAATTTAAGTTGATGTACATAACCTAGACATTCAACTGATGAAACTGGTTTCTCAGTCACACTTTGGAGATGCCCAGTGTCCGAGATTACTGGGTGCTGCCTCTCACTCTGTGCCCATACTGTTGCCGCACATCTGTAAAGCATGGTAGGCTGCTGGGATGTATTTCAAGAGCACTAACCTTCTGGAGCCTCAGAAAAAAAAAGAAAACCAGAAAAACAGAATAAATCAAATCAGGCAGAGTTGTCTATTCTAAAGAATAATAAGACGTTTATTATTCTTAAGGAAGAGCAGTTAAGAAAGGTAATTGGAGTCCATTTGACTATAATCAATAAGCCTAAAAAATAGGTCACAAAAGTATTTTTTACACTTTCAGTTTTATTGATTTGTTTTGTTTTTGCATTATTCAGTCAATCCTCAATTTCCTCAGGGGTAATTTTCCTTTAAAAAAAATGGCACAAGAGTAAAAAAAAAAAAAACCACTACCAAGAATGTTGATACATTGAACCTATGGGAAATAGAGGGTTAGGTTCCCATGACCACCAAAAATGGTAATCTTTCACTAGAAATTGCTGAAAATACATACTTCTTTAAAACAAAACAATTCTGATCATATGTCTCTAACACAGTAACCATGAAATAACCCTTAAAATGCAGTACACAAGATAAAATTGGTAACATGGAAAACATTTTTTCTCATTAGTAATTCTCTAGAATTCTGCGACCTTGTATGCTAATATCTCAAAACAAAAACAAAAACATTGATTTGAGACAATACTATACTGCTGTAAACCTTTCTACCTTGACTGCCCTCTGAAATGTAAAGGAGAAGGTGCTGTGACTTTAGCCACTGCCTTCAGAAGATGCTGAGACTGGAAAGGTCTGGACATCACTTCTGATACTCCGAATGCATGAGGAGCCAAATAAGACCAGTGAAGCATCTAGTAGAATACCAGCCACTCCATAAACCTGAAAGCATTGCCTCTCTCACTTTTTTTCTCTACTGTATATAGCTACAAATGTTCTTGGCCGCCAATGGGAAAATGAAGTTACCACTACAGCCACACATATGTTTGAAGTCATGAGAGGTAAACACACAAATGTTGAAAATTGTGTTTACAGGTTATTCCTGTTTTGTGCAAGGTCTCTTATACCAAAGAAATAATACAGTGACCTCATCTGAAAGTTCATGCAACATTTCATATCTGCAGCAGGTTACCACCTTTTTAAAAAATTAATAGAAATTTATTTTCCCTTTCTCCTATCCCTACCCCAGTTTTTTTTTTTAACAAAAAGGGAAACTTTCTTAAAACAAAAATACATAAAAAAGGAAAATAAATTCCCTCAATGAGTCACGGGGAAAATTTTATATTTGTGTATATAAATTTAATGAATTATATAGATATAATTATGTATGTATATACATATATGTATGTGTGCATATATGTATGTATATATTTGTGTGTGTACATGTATATGCATAAAATGATGCATCCTAAATTTTCCATTACCTCTCTATAATGGGTAGTATGTTTCAGCATCATTACTCTGGAATTATGATCATAAATAAGACAGAACATAAATCAGAGAGAATTTGATTAGTCCTTCCCCCATGCACCTCCAAATGTGGCTTAGATTATGAACACAAAGAATTTACTAAATTAGTACTTTCTAGAACAACCATTTTAAAATGTTTGGGGGGGGGGAGGGCAGAGTCAAAGGACAATGGGAATGAGTCAGGGATGAGTCCTCTGTTTATTTTTTATTTCCTTCTCTTAAATATGTCACTTTTAATCGTGAACATGATTAGCTTTCCCAAGAACATGTCTACAGATTTTTTTGGTTTTGCTTCAGATCATCTTAGGGCTTCCTCATATTTTCAGTTTCTCAAAACAGTCATCTCAGAATCATTTTGATCAGCTAAACATATTCTATTAGATCTTTCTGGGTTTGGGTGTTCTCTCTTCCCTGATCCATGTAGTTCCCCATGAACATAAAGTGTTATTTGAGTTTACCTAATAGCCTTTAGAGTGTGCAGTGTATGTTTATTCATGTGTAATGGAAGTTTCCTGTGGAGCAATAAACCACAGCCTCTCACTGTGCTCAGCTGGCTATAGCCCCAAGGACCTAAGACCTCAGTGAAATCCTACAGGATCCCTTTGCTAAGATAATATGATATGGAAACCTTGACCATGTTACCATCTTTTTATGACCAGGAACTATTTGTCCAGTGTGCTAATATGTTTATTTTCCCCCCCCAGGTTTCTGAATCTTCCCTGTGAACCTACTGGATTTATTCTGTATACATTTATATATGTACTTCTTGTTTTTGCTGTTAGAGTGCAAGCTCCTTCAGAAAAGGGATTATGTCATTTATTGTGCTTGTATCTCCAGAGCCTATCACAGAGACTGCACATTTTAGGTGCTTAATAAATGCCGACTGACTGGTTGAAGGACCATATTAATTTCTGTCTGCTGAATTTAAAATATCATTCAAAGCAAAATTAAATTACTCAAATAATGAACTTATTTGTTCATAATAAAGAGGAAATAAAAAGAATTACACAAAATTATACATCAGGAAAACTGAGACTTAAAAGGATATTACTGAACTTCTTTTAAAAAAAATTTCAAATAGGCGACTGATGAAACAGAGACTGGAGAACTTAACCCAATCTCAGGAAAACAAACAACTAAACAAGCCACAAACATACTGCCAAAGTGTGGGGGGGGAACCCTATGTTAGATAAAAACTTAACCAGATGTTTAAAGAACGATTAGTATGTATACTACAAAAAATAATTGTCAGAAATAGTGAGGGAAAAAACTCAATTCCACCCCTTCTATGAGACAAATATGGCACTGATTCCCAAATAGGGAAAAGAAGAAACAGAAATAGGGAAGTATAGACCAATCTCAATAATGAATATTGGTATAAAAAAATCTTAAAACAAAATCCTACCAAGGAGACTACGTAAATCCAGAAAATAATTGATTATGATTAAGTTTGATTCGTATCAGGGGTGTAAGGATGCATCAACATTAGGAAAACATAGTACAATTAATCATATAAGCAGAAGGAGAATGAAACTCACATGACCATTTCAATAGATACAGAGAAAAAGCCTCTGGCAAAAGGTAGCATTCATTTATATTAAAAAAAAAACACTTTAAAAGGCATAGGCATGGAAGGATACTTCTTTAATATAATTAAAAGTATATATTTAAAATAAGAGCCAACAGTTTTATAATGGAGAAATAATAGATACTTTCCCAGTATAATCAGGAGTCAAACAAGGATACCCTCTTTCCTCACTATTATTTGTCCTGACACTAGCAAGAGTTATAAAACAAAAGAACAAAAGCAATTTTATAAACATTGGTAAAGAAAAGATAAAAAGACCCCCATTTTCAAATGATATGATTATGTACTTAACAACCTCACAAAAGTAGCAGAAAAACTAAGTGAAAAGATTAATGCTGGGGCGGCTAGGTGGTGCAGTGAATACAGCACCAGCCCTGGAGTCAGGAGTACCTGAGTTCAAATCCGGCCTCAGACATTTAAAACAAAAAACTAGCCGTGTGACCTTGGGCAAGTCACTTAACCCCAACTGCCTTCCAAAAAAAAGCAAAAAAAAAGAAAAGATTAATGCTGTCAGCAAGGGTACAGTGTACAAAGAAATCCCACAAAAGCACCACATTTCCTGACAATGCTAACAAAAATCAGAAAGACATTTTAAAATAAATTCCCTTAAAGATAATAACAAAAGAACATAAAATATCTGGGATTTAAATGGCCAGTGAACATACGAGATTTGTATAAATACAACTACAAAACACTCAGTAGAAAAAAAGAAATTTAATTATTAGGGAGATTTTTACTGCTTATGACTAGAGCACACCAATATGACAAAAATTAAAATACTACCTAAATTAGTTTATAGATTTAATGCTATTCTAATCAGATTACCAAGGAAACACTTTTTTGAACTATACAAAATAATAATATGCATTTAAAAGAAAATAATTCTGAAAATCTCACACAAATGAGAAGTACAAACGAAAGGGATATATTGTTATGAGATTTCAAGCTATATGACAGAACAGTATTTATCTGAGCAATCCAGAACACAGCAGAATTATCACCTCCCTTATTAGGAACACTATACCTCTCTCAATAAAGTCTAAGATCACACTGGTTTCTCTGTTGGTCAACAAAGCATTTATTACAACTTACTATGTTCCAGGCCCTGAGCGAATTCCTCATTTGATCCTCATAACCACCCTCAGACTTAGATTCTATTATTATAGCAATACTTTATAGTTTATAAACTGAAGCAGAGCTTAAATAACTTGCTCAGAGTGAGTCAAACAATTAGTAAATTTCTGAGGTCAAATTTGAATTCAGGCCTTACTGACTCCGAGCCTAGCGCTCTGTCCACTGTGTCATCTAGCTGGAAATATAAAGAAAGGAAACCTCTCCTACTTATACCTTGTAATAAGCTGGTAGTCCACTAAAACTCCAAAATATTTTTGAAATGAGCACCACTTGCACCTTGTCCTTGTGAGATTGATTTTTTTTTTTTTTGGAATGAAGGAACTCTTTCTGGACCTTCCATTTTATTTCTAATGAACATTGTTTTTTTAGATTTGACCCAATATTCTAGTCTGCAACATATTTTTGAATCTTGACTTTGTCTTCTAATGGGTTATATCTCTGGGCTGATAAGTATGCCAGTCTTCAGTTATTGAAAAAATGTGAAATACACACACACAAAGAGTCAACCACAGATCTCTGGGGTACTCTATGGCTGAACTCCCTAAAAGATGATTTCAGCTTGTGTCCAATCATTCTAGCAGTTTATATGATCATCTAGTCAACTCTTGTCCCTCTTGTTCGAGGAACACATGAGTAACTTTGTCACCTTTGTTGAAATCAAGGAAAACTATAGCCTACAGTTGTAGCATTAACCTAATCTTCCAGACTAGTAACCTTGTCCAAAAAAAAAAAAAAAAAAGAAGGCTACGTTAACCTCACCTACTCCTGACAAAGCTACATCAGCTCTCAGTGATCCTCTGATGTTGAGAGCTTTCTATCCATCCTAAGCTCACCACCCCCGTCCCAATACTTGAAGAATTTTGGGCCATGGGACCCTATGCAGCCTTTCTCTGAATGCTCTGAAATCTAGGGTTCAGGTCAGAATTGAGCAGTTTTCCAACTCATCATTGGTCTTGGTCTAAGTAATCTCAAATGCTCTATCAACGATCCCTCCCTAACCCCTCCCCCTGCTCCCTTCCAGCTCTGGGGTTTTCCTGACCCTAATTTCTTTCACTCCACTCAAGTCCTGTACTGATGATTCATTGTGGAACAAAGGTAAAATCAGAAGGTTGTACCAGCAAAGTGTCATTATTGGCAGGTTCTAGAAGACCAATCCAGAAAGGAGCTGATCACGTATTTAGTGGGAGGTTATATGCCTGTCACCTCAAGACCAGCTAAATCGAGAGAGTCTCATGACCATACTTGGCTGCAGGGATATGAATTTTTCCCCTGCACCAACTCTTGAAAGTCTTCTCCTAGGTTATAGTTTCACTCTGCATTGGTGGAGTACTCCCACCAATGAAATCACAAATAGTTAATAACTGAAGTGTTTGTTTGAGTAGTTGGATGTTAGTGACCCTTATTGTTTGTTTTTCTACATATATATCTGCATTATACTGCACTATTATGTCACAGTAGAACAGAAGCTATTTGAGGGTAAAGGCTGTTTAATTTTGGCTTGTGCCTGGCAGTGTGTTACACACAGTATCCACTGGTTGAAGTGACATAAGACTACCCTTTCCAAACCTCTGAAAGTCGAGTGTGTTTCCAGGTTCAGACAGCCTCCCTCTGCACCATGCCCTCCTCCATGCCTGTAAAAGTCTCTGATTGGAAAGATCAAGGCTATCACTGTTGGGAATAAATGAACAAATTTTCTAAACAAGACAACACTTCTGTCATAGAAAATTTCAGTGGGATCGTGTACTGCCAAGACATTTCAAAACATTTTCAATAATCATGGAACAAATTAAGCCCAGGCTGAATGGCCAGTGATTAGGACAGACAAGTCACTTGAGGACCGCTTAGGTCACAAGGTCAAGATCACAAAGGATTACTGGTTCCTTAAGAGGAGGACCTTAAGTACCTGAGGCAACAATTTGCCTTTCTGGGAATGTTTTCTTATCCCAGGGGTCCAGCCCTACAAGATAATGGTTAAGCACAGGGAATTTTGTCTCAAGCTCTCAGTGAACTCAGTCCGAGCAAAGGAACATATTTAACAATAGAAACTGAATGCTTCAAAACAACAGGCTTTCATGAAAACCAATCGCTATTCTCTCTTAAGTGATAAAGGTGAGAGATGCAATGCAAAAACAATGAACAAAAAGAAATGGAGTAGAGAGAATGCCTAATTGAGGTGACTGACCCTGAGGTTTGTTTACTCCTTCACTTAATAATAGTAGTTAATATTTACAGACTGCTTTTAAGTGCATAAGATGTTTTACATACAATTTTTCATTTAATCCTCACAGCGATCCTGTTAGATAGATGCAATTATTATCTCCATTTTGCAGATGAGGAAATGGAGATTCAGAAAGGGTGTCTTGTCCAGGTTCCCATAGCTAGTAGGTGTCTGGGATGAGATTTGAACACAGATCTTTCTGACTCCAAATTAAGCACTCTATCCATGCTGGAAATCAGGCATTTAGTAAATACTTTTTGGTTAACTGAGATACTGATGAATGTGAGGGCTGCTTAGATATGGGCTAGTAAAAAAAATGATGTTAGCTAACATTTGTACAGTGAATTTAAGGTCTGTCAAATGCTTCGAGTACTTATCTCCTTTGATCCTCACAACATAAGAGGTAGGTACTACAGGTGTTAGTATCTCCATGTTACAGATAAGGAAACTGAGAAAGTGACTTGCCTATGGTCATACACAGTCAGTAGGGGTAGATTTTGGATGTAGATTTTTAGATTTTTAGGGGTAGATTTTGGATGTAGATCTTCCTTGTCTAATTCAGGTCTTCTTGATGCTATAAATACTCTATCAAAGAGGCAAGGAGAGAAGGAGAAGCCTCTGGAACTCCAATCTGAAGGGTGGTGTTCCAGGTGGGGAAAAGGGGGGGATATGGTAGAACAGATGCCTGAGTAAGTCCAAGCTCTCCTGGTGGATGACTGAATATCTGAAAGAAGAAATTGTGTCTTTTCCTTTCAGCAAGATGGAAGATGTCTTCCCTGGGCACAGGAGGCAGCTGAACAGCAGGGTAAACCTAAAATGTCCAAATTTTATAACTGTTTGTTGTATAAGAAGAAAGTTGTCTGCATTCCTCCTTTCTCTTTAGAACTGTTGTGAAGATTCAGGGGATACTGGAAAAGTATTTTGAGAAACTCAGGAGAAGGACACAATAATAAAAATCTAGTGCCTATTGATAGGACCAAGTTTGCAGTATTTAAAAGGTTTGCCTCAAAGTATAAGAACTTGCTCAAATTATTTTCAAATAGTGTAGTCAGTCTAGAGAAGAATAAAACCTTATCTCCAAATTCACAAGTGTATAACTGAGTCAAGAAAACTCATCTTCCTGAATTCAAAACTGGCTTCAGACACTTCCTAGCTATGTGACCCTGGGCAAGTCACTTGACCCTGTTTGCCTCAGTTTTCTCATCTGGAGGAATGAGCTGAAGAAGGAAATGGCAAATCACTGCAGTATCTTTGCCAAGAAAACCCCAAATGGGGTCCTGAAGAGTCAATCATGACCGAAATGACTGAACAACAACAAATAACAAAATTGTGAGGGAGATAGCTTACTTCCTGCCTCCTTCTATTCCTTAATCTATGTAGCCATCCTAAGGGTTCCATAAACTCATCCTTCTCCTATGGCTACCTACCTACCATCCAGTATTGACTCAGGTAGTATGGTCACTGAGCCTATGAAATGAAAACCTCTCAGGACTCTGAGGCAGGGACAGATGGCAGCCACAAATCATTGCTCTCGAGACTCTTCCATCTCAAAATTACCCTCAGCTTTGCTCCTGTATTTCTGCACCTGCAGAGAGCTGCAGTCGAGGAAGTCAGGAACATGTATGACAGAGGGAAAAGAAGTGGAATGGAGACACAGAGACATCTTACCAATGTGGTATGAGGGCAGCTAGGGTTCTGCTTAGAGATCTGGAACCAGAGTCAGGAAGACCCGAGTTCAAATCCAACCTCAGATAAGAGCTATGTGACCCTGGACAAATCATTTAGCCTCTGGTCTCCCTCAGTCTCTTCAACTGCAAAATGATGGTAATTATAGCACTCACCTATCAAGGTTGTTGTGAGAACCAAATGGGATAATATTCAGAAAGTGCTTCACCCAGTGCCTGAGCACACAGTAGGTACAACTAAGATGTTAGCTACTAATACTATTACTACTCTTCATTCCTTCCTTAAGCCATTACTAAAGGGTCTAACACTGTTACTTTAAAACAACAACAACAAGTATGTGAATAGAGCACGAGTCCTGGAGTCAGAAGGACCTGAATTCAAATCCAGCCTCAGACACTTACATGTACTAGCCATGTGTCCTTGGTCAAGTCACTTAACCCCAATTGCCCTGCCTTCTCCCCTCCAAAACAAAAACAGGAACAAATAAAAGGAAAATTTACCCAAGTAAGCAACAATATGAGTTCAAAAGAGAATAAGAAAGAGAAGAATCCATATTGAGTTTTTCAATTACAAAACTGGGCAAGGAAATATATCTTCTGGCATCATTAGCCTATATTTTTATTTATTCAGTTTCTTTCCTCCTTGGAACATATTCAGTTCTCAGGTGATATATTATTGGTATCCAAGGAGACGTTTTTCACCACGTTCTTAAATCCAGTTGAGTTTGTGAAAGTACTAGGGCAGTGATATCCAACTCCATGAGAGAGGGGGTGGGCACTAATCAGTACATACAGATCTCTGTCAGCAGCATATTACTTAGTTGTAAAGCTCATGTTATCTATGTTTTAGTGTATTTTTATTTATCTTGTTAAATATTACCCAATTCCATTTTTATCTTGTTTGGGCTTCATTACCCTTGGCCACTGGTCCATATTTGACACCTTTGTGTCGCAGTGGTTCTCAACCTGTGGGTTGTGACCCCTTTGGGGGTTGAATGACCCTTTCACAGGGGTTACAGGGGTCACCTAAGAGTATTGGTAAACACATATTTCCGATGGTCTTAGGAAGATGGTCTTAGGAACTGAGACCCGGCTCCTCTATCATCTCCAGGTGGGTCCACCCACATGCAGATCCACCCACATACAAGTATTAAAGAGCTGCAGCATTAGGAAGGTTGAGAACCACTGTGTTAGTGGATTATCTTGTGTCTGTTAACCAGTGTGCAAACTATTTCATCCTTATATAATTTCCATATTAATTAAAATTCAGGGTCCTTTGGGAAAGGGACTGGCAATCCCCATCATCAACAACATCAGCATCCTCATCATTATCATTTATATAGCACTTTAAGGCTTGCAAAGCACCTTCTATATGCTGTAGTAATAAATGCTTCATAAATATTTGATTTATAAATGCTTATGTATTACATGAATGTTTAATTGAATAAATGTTCATGCTGACAGGTAAAAATTTGCTGAATGTACGTAAGTTCATGACCCAGAGTGATCTTTTCAAAAGCTGGTCTGACCAATGGCCTCACCACTAAATTCATTCTCCAGCTCTTTGGGTTCAGTTCTCCCAACTGGTCTTTTCCTGGTTAAGAATTAAGGAACTATAAAAGAGAATCCCTTCAGGGATTTACTTACTGCAGTTCCAGAGCTGAAATGGAGAGGCTGCCTTCTATGTGTGAAAACAAACTTGAATATTTTCACAGTTGGGTAATAAAAACCTTTCACTGTATATCCAAATGTGTTAATGTGAATCAAATGTAATATTAATAAGTCCTCATATACTTGCTACATTTGGCAAATCCTCTTCCAGGACGGCTCGATGCCGTCATACTATGCTTTTCATTCAATGTCCTAAAATCTTAGAATATTAGGGCTAGAAGAGACCCTTGATATTATCTAGTTCACTTGGCACATGAGGAGAACCTAGAAGCCTGGAAAGAGAATATGACTTTTTTAATGCCACAATCAATCAATCAATCAGTCAATCAATCAACCATCAAGCATTTATTAAAGCACATACTATCTGCCAGGCATGGGGGCAACTAGGTCGTTCCATAGTGCATGGCCTGGAGTCAGGAAGACTCATCTTCCTGAATTCAAATCTGGTCTCAGATACTTACTAGCTGTGTGACCCTGGGCAAGTCACTTAACGCTGTCTGCCTCAGTTTCTTCATCTGCAAAATGAGCTGGAGAAAGAAATGGAAACCCACTCTAGTATCTTTGTTAAGAAAATCCCAGATGGTGCATGAAGAATCAGACAAGACAAAGAATTGAACAAAATGTGCCAGGCACTGTGTAGTGCAGGGATTAAAATCTGGGGACTGATTTTTTCTTGCATTCTGTTAAGTACCCTAGGCTGGCAACATCAAAAGGAAAATTAGATATATGCAACAGAAGTTTTTCACAAATTTTCCAACATCTTCAGAAAATGACCTTATGGAATTACTTTAGGCATGAGAAGCAACAGGCATGAGAGACAGTTATTGAATTTCAGCCTTTTCCTCAGTCATTATAGACCTAGACTTTGATGAGATTTTAGAGATGAGAGAATTGAGGCCCAGACAGGCTAAATTACTCACCCAAGGGCACCAACATAAGTGGCAAGGTCAAGATTTGAAATCAGAACCTGTGACTCCAAGTTCAGCTCTCTTTTCTGGACATTCACATGATAAAAAATGTCCAAAAAAATCAAGAAAGGTGACCAAGGCTAGTAGTAGTCCAATGTTAAGAATTACATGTGAATTTACATTCAGTTTTAAATATTTAAGATGAAATGACTAAAACCATTCATCAAAGGTTGACAGAACAGAAGACCCTAAATATGTAGCTTATATTAGCAAGACTTCCTTTGTCAAAATCCATATAGTCCCATTTGGATCACTTGATTCTGCTTGCTATTTCTCTAAATAATTTACTCACAATTTCACATTCTACAAGAAGCAACATAGCATATTGGGAAGATCAATGGAAGTCAAAAGATCAGACTTTGGCTCCTGGGTCAGCTATTTCCTGGAATCTCAAAAACTGAAAGGATTTTAGAGGCCATTGAATTCAACCAATACCTGAAAAAAGGATTGGCCTTTATAGTATCCCTAAAAGAAGCCATTTAGTCTTTGGTTCAATGGCCCCCTGCTGCCTCCAGGGGGGCAAACTATTTCAATTTTGGAGAGCTCAAATTGTTAGAAAATTTTTTTCTTTATGTCAATCTGTTTTGTAACTTTCACCCCACTGGTATGAATTCTGACCTCTGGAGCCAAGCAGAACAAATCTAATCTTTCTTCTACACTATATCCAATTCAACATTTTATTAAGTGACTACTATGTGCAAGTCACTGAGCTTTTAAAGACCCCCCCCCAAAGAAAAGGGCATCTCTACTCCCCAAAGAGCATACAATTCTATGATGACATAATGGCATGACAATCCTTCAAAGAGATGAAGACAACTATTACTTTCCCTCCTTCCCCCAGTCATCTCTTTTCAAAGCTAAATAAATTCTCCAAGTTAATAATGATAATAACTAACATTTATATAACACATACTATGTGCCAGGCATAGTATTAAGTGCTTTGCAATTATTATTATCTCATTTGATAGTCATAATAACTTGACTATTATTCCCATTTTACAGATGAGGAAACTAAGACAAACAGATTTATGTGACTTGACCAAGGTTACACAGCTAGTAAGTATCTAGGACTGAATTTGAATTCAGGTCTTCCTGACTCCAGACCCAGTCTTCTATCCACTAAGCCACTCACATGGCATCTCTGAGTCCCTTTACAGTCCCTTTGGCCGACTCTAGAGAGTGTTCACTCTCCAATTCATCAATGTCTTCCCTAATAGGTAGTAACCAGAAATGAACAAAGCACTCCAAATGTGATTTGACCCGGGTATAGACTACACTATTTAACCCTGGCTAAGTCTCCTTCCCAACTGAGCCCTGATTTCCTTCTCTTACTGTAAGATACTTGATGTTTGACTAGGTAATCTTCAATGATCCAGGGCTCTTTAAGTCACTTTGTAACTCACAAATCAAACTGTTTCAAACATACCTCTCCATTAATTACTCAATTAGTCTCACGACTGTGTAACAAAGTTTTTGGATGATTTTAAATTGTTTATTTAGTCCTTTGCCCTTTGCTTCTTTGTATCACCTTAACTTTTGTCTTTTACTTTCAATTGCTTGTTAAAGGAGTCACAAATTTCCAAAAGAATTCACTAATATGGAGATCTGGGCAGAGTCTGGGTGGAGAAGGAATTTCCTGTGGCTGTTAAGATGCTTCAGATGCTTCTTTTTGTGGATGACTTTGAGTTGATTGCATCCAAGATATCATCCCAGCTCTACTTCCATTTTCAAGCATAACTACAAGGAAAATCTCAAGATATGATCAACAGGAATCTATACAGGGCATCCCAGAAGTCTTAGTGGAGTTTCTTTCTTTTCTTTTTTTTTTTTGTCAGTGTAGTTTCAAACTGTTAAAAGTTAAAATTATAATCACACCTCTTTTGATAGAGAGATAGACATCTGGTAGTCGGGGGGCTCTGAACATATTACTACTCCACCAGGAAATCAAAAGTTCCTTCTTATGAAAGGAAAAATGCCAAAGGAAAGCAAAATGCCAACCTCCCAGAATATATAACAAAGACTGAGCATCTGATTGGCTGAGTGCCGAGAAGCTTGAAAATCCTTGTGCCCCAGCACTTGATTGGAAACTCCCCGTGCCCCAGAGCCTGATTAGCTTATTAATTGTGCTTATTAATGGGCAGGAAAAGTCTTCAAATTCCCTTAACATCACACCATTCTCCAAAGAAAAACAAGGCTTTATAAAGAATGTAAAGAATGTCAGATCCAGCCCTGGACCTTAGGTCTCACTGAACCAGTTTTCTGGGATAAAAGTTTTTTCCTTAAACCAGATTGAGGGATTTTATTCCCTTTCAGGTTTTGGCCCTCGAGATGCTGAGTCTTCTAACTTTGCTGGACCCAGGAGCTGGTTTGGTTTGTAATTGATGACTCCTGCTTCTGCCATTAATTTGAGGTAGCAGTTCTAGGTATCTGCTTTCATTTCTATCACACACCCCATCTATATGCCCTGAGGTTACAAATTGCCTAGTAGGTGCAGATCTGTACTGGCCCAAGGAGCTTCCTCATGAGGAAATGCCCTATGCCAATGAAATCATAAGCTTGTAAACAAAACCAAAAGTCTTCCTGTGCTCCAGTCCCTAAGAATGCATTTTCTGGGGTTTGTTCACAAAGGGAAAGAGGATATAGAAATGTCAGGAGAGCAAACTGTGTAAGATAATTAGACATCTGAATAAAATAAATCTACTTAATACCTATATACTGAAGGCATCTAAGCTTTCAAAACTAATCCTCAGCACCAAAGACCTCTAGGCATAGACCTGGGCTCCAATACTCCCTAGACTGGAAATCCATTAGTCACCTTGCCTCAAACAAGAAACACATTTCTTCAGAACACAGACAAGCCAGTACTGAAGTCTGTCCACCTGGGCTCCTGGGCTCCAGTTCACTGCTCTATTCTCCTGACCCCATGTTTATTTTCAGTTGTCATTGTTATGTGTTGTTCTTGCTGCTGTTATCTGACATTTATATGACATTTGTGGTATAATCGAAAGAGGGCTAAATATTTTGAAAATTCCATTTTCTTTTCTTTTCAGTCCTGAATCCCCCCTCCAATGAGAAAGACAGAAAAACAAAACCCATTACAGATATCTATAAGTAAGCAAACAAATTCTTGTATTGGTCAAGTTAAAAAAAAATGTCTGGATTTGGAGTTAGAGCCTGGGTTCAGATTCTGATTCTTTCCTTTAGTACTTGAGTGACCTTGCTTCTCTGAGCCTCTGTTATTCACCTGTAAAGTCAGTGGATTTGACTAAATAACTTCTAAATTCCCTTCTGGTTCTAAATCCATTATCCTATGAAGGTTTGCAAAGCAGTTTGCATAATCTCATTTGTTGTAAGAGATAAAATGGCAGGGCTGTGGTACTCCTCTCCATATTACTATATAAAACTTGGCTAAATAATGCCACCCTCCCCTGCCTTAATCAGAGGAAACCAAGGGAAGTAGAAAACAAGTTTGGCATTTCTATCACCTCATAAAGATCAGAATTCAATCAGAAGCAACTCCCAAAAGCTCACAAGAAATAACCCTTTTCTTTGTAATCACCCCCACTCTTATCTTTTATGTTACAACATTTATCTAGTAGCAATAACCTAGTAGAGTGAAATGGGGAAATAGATGTTTTTGTTCAAGTCTAATTCCAAATCTGAAATTTATTGAGAGAAGATCAAATTCCAGGAAACATACATATAATGCAAAGAGGTGGCTGACTCTCTTATTCCCAGGAAATCCCCCCACACCAACAGTCCCATTTTAAAATGTGACTGATATTTTGTACTCTTAAAGCTATCAGTCCCATGTGCAGCTTGGTACCTATGATCTTGAAATCAAGGAAATATCTGCTTTTCCCCTTCTAGTCACACCCATGTAATCTCACCTTTCTGGTCTGAATGCAACATCTTACCTTGTGGCATTAGGTTTGAGAGAGCAGAAGACTTAACACTCACTCACTCACTGACTCGTTAAGTATGTATTAAGCTCCTGCTGTGTGCTAGGTACATAATAAATGATGCGGGACACAAAGAAAGGCAAAAGACAGTCCCTGTTCTGAAGTTCAGCAGTGATATAAACACAATCAAGGGGGAAAAGTGTTCCAAAAGCAAATTTCTGCTAATGATTTGTTTTAGGAACTACATGGGAGAAAAAAAAAACAGATCCTATATTATTTTGAGATAGATTTTGACATTTATCCATTATTTTTCATTTTCTAGGAAATGTAGCTAGTAGTTGCAGCGGATGTAGTGCTGATCCAAGAGTCAGGATTGCAGGGAGTTCAAACCCAATCTCAGGCACTTACGATTCTGGAAATTAGTCTGAAGATGAAGGAAGTCCTATAATATAATAGCTAACATTTATAGTCCCTATAAGGAACTGAAAGAGACCATAGAGGACACTGAGCCCCACCCCTTCATGTTACAGTTGAAGAAACTGAGGCCCAAAGAGGTTCACTGACTTAATCTGGGACACAAAGCTAGTGTGGGACTGAGGCAGGGTTTGAACTTGAGTTTTCCTGGCTTTAAGTCATATGTCAAGTTAAGATAACAACAGCACTTACCTCACAGAGTTATGAGGACTGAATAAAATAATATACATAGTACTTTGCAAATCTCAAAGGATTAGATAAATTGCTGGCTATTTCTAATTCTTTTTTGGGGGGGGGAGAGCAATTGGGGTTAAATGACTTGTCCAGTATCACAAGGTTATTATCTGAGGCAGCATTTGAACTAAGGTCATCCTAACTCCAGGGCCAGCACTTTATCCACTATGCCACTGAACTTCCCCTAGGCACTGCCATTTTTGAAAATGTGTTAATGCTTCAAACTAACAACTAATAATGGCTAGTTATATTTTTAGAGCTCTCTAAAGTTTACAAATATCTTTGCTCAAAATAACACTGAGAGACAAATTATTGAGGTATTATCCCCCTTTTGTAGATGAGAAAACTGAGGCTAAATCCCATAAGCAGTAAGCTTCAGGGGCAGGATTTGAACCCAGGTCTCCTGACTCGAATGCTTGTTCAAAAAGCACTGAGCCATACTGCCTTTCACTTATAATGCCTTAAACTGGACTCTCATTTTTGCAAGGCAAACATTCTCTCAAAATATGCAGGCTATCTCTAATATTAACAGCACCTCAAATCTCCAGTTATAGTTTTCCCAGAATTCACAGCTTTAGCAACAGCCAGCTAAAGATTCTCAGCCTAGTGCATTAATAATGAGTTCTGGCTGCATTTATGTAGCTGCTTCACTTATTTAGATACACTTTGTGTTCAGAGTGCCCCCTCAAGCATTAAAAATAAATATTGAGAATAACCATTACATTCACAGTGTATATTATTAAACAGACAGTGTTGTCTTCCCTGGCAGCATTTCAGGATGGTCAGGTTTATACTGGCAAACAAAGCAATTCAGGGACTTGTAAACTTTTTCAACAGCTACATAGTCTTTTTCAATAGTTTATTTTTTTTATACCAAGCACATTTTGTAGCACACTTGGGGTTCTTTTACATAAATGTTTTATACATGTTATCCTGCCTCAGCCACTGATGTTCCATGAGAAGCCTTAAAAAGTGAGCAAGCTTGTGGGCATAATAGGAGCAGCAGTGGAAATATCTTCTAAGGCACTTAGCCATCTGAATCCTCACCCCCACCCCCAGTAAAGGCTGATGTCTCCATAAAGACAGAGACCAGTATCTTCATTTTCAAATAAGATTCTGGAATTAGGGAAAAAAAGCTTAAATCAGAGTTCTTAACTTATCTTAGCCTATAGGGATTCGTGGGTAGAATTTTAAGAGGGGAGTCTGTACTTGGAGGGAAAAAGAAATCACATCTTTATTTCAATGTAAGTCAAAAAGCTTTATTAAGAAGCTATGCTGTGCCAGGGACTGTACTAAGCAGTAGGAGTACAAAGAAAAACAAAACAAACAAAAAAAACCCCCATAAGTCCCTGCTATCAAGGAACACATAAAGAACTGGTTTCTTCTGTAACACTATGTATTTTATCTTATATATTTATTATTCCAAGAAGGGTTTGTAGGTTTCACTAGCCTGCCAAATGGGTCTAAGATATAAAAAGTTTAAGAATCTATGCCTTAAAATTAAGGGGATGTCCATCAATTAGGGAATGGCTGAACAAGTTGTGGTATATGAATGTAATGGAATACTATTGTGCTATAAGAAATGGGAAGGAGATGGACTTCATAATTACCTGGAGAGGCATATACAAACTGATGCTAAGTGAGAAAGCAGAACCAGGAGAAATCTGTACACAGTCACAGACACATCATATGTGTGATGACCAACCTTGATAAACTACACTCTTCTCAACAATGCATAGTTATAAGACAACTCTACAAGTCTCAGGATGGAAGGAGATAGCTACATTCAGAGAAAGATCTAGAAAGAACAGAGTTTAAATGGAGACTGAAGCAGTCTACATGCTATCATTCTTTTTTCATGTTTGATTTGGTTTCTTTTTCCCACTGTTCACTCCATCTGTTACAGCCCTTCTATACAACCAGACTAATGTCTAATGTGAAAGTACCTGCAGATCCTATACTTGATTGCATGCTGCCATAGGGGGTAGGGGGAAAGGGAGGGGAGAAATTTGAAACTCAAGGGATTCTGGAACTGAATCTTGTAAACTAAAAGTAAATAAACAAATCAATTAAGAATTAAAATTAAAAAATTTAAAAAACCCATATCAACTTCAAAAAAAAGAATCTTTGCCTTGTAAGATCTAGTCCAATTCCTGAACTGTACATAACAGAGAACTCAATATTGATATAATATTTAATAATGAATACTGAAATGCAGGGAAGTTAAATGAGTAGCCCAAGGACACATAAAGAGTGAATGGTTAATCAGTATGCTTGCCATCTGGGGATGGGGTGGGGCTAGGGGAGAGATGGGGAGAAAATTTGGAACTCAAAATCTTGTGCAAATGAATGTTAAAAACTAAAAATAAATTCTGGAATTTAAACAAGTGATTAAGTGATTAAGCCAAAACTTGGACCCAGGACCTCTGACTCCAAATCTGGTGATCCTTCCAAAGTGCTGATCCACAAAAACAAAACCAAACAAACGAAAACCCCCAAACTGGCCCATACGCATACTAAAAGAAAAATTTAGAAGGAAAAAAAGTTTTAGTTGTAGATGTCATTGTAGCACACTTTCTGGATTCTGTCCAGACACATACTAGAATAAATCTAGTCTCTGGCAAAAGCATTCAGTCCCAAGATAATTTTAAAAGCAGTCTGGTGTAGTGGACTAGGCTTGGAGTTAGGAGGACCTGAATTCAAAATCTGACTGAGCTATGGCTCTCTGAGCCAGTCACTTACACTTTTGACTTACACTTACCGTGTCATGAAGGAAATCAACTATACATGGGCTTCCTGTCTGACTCAGCTTTTTAATCTAAAAAATGCACCTTCCTCACAAGTTTTCTGTAAGCATCAAATGAGACAAATGTTTGTTCATCTTAAAGTAGTATTATAAACACTAGCTGTGATTCTTACTGTTACGTTTTTTTTCTTTCTTAACTGTCTGAAATGTAAAACAAGCCTAAAAGTTTCCTTATGTGAAAAACAGCTACAATATGAATCTCATAGTCTTCTTGTGATGAGCAAATCTGCTGGCCTTGCAAAATGCCATAAAAATGTCAATAATAATAACTTTTACTACAAAGAAAAGAAATGAATGGCCTGCAAGCTATAGTTTTCTATCTGCTTTGTGGCTGTGTCTGTTTAGCTTGCATTACAAGTGGTTTGGTAAGGATCATCATTTCCTGGAAAGCCACGAGTCTGGTTTTAGACTTAATATTGCTAACATGGAACACCCATTTTTTTTTTAAGGCAACTAAAGACTGCACTTAGATCCTGGGTCAGTGTTGGATTTTCTAGAAGTTGGCCTTCAATGAGAGATGGGTTTTGAGGTTAGGGAATGACTTGATGCATTGAATTGTTGGTGTTGATGGCTACGTATAAGTGGGCCTATCAAGGGAGGGTCTTGAATGTCAATTCCATTTTCAAAAAGGACTCAGAAAAATGTCAAGGTCTGGCTAATAATATATTTCTACCCAAGCACACAGTGCCATGAGCTAGATGAATGTATGGGGAGTGATTGGATTCAAGTCAATTAAGCTAAAATGACTGGTTCTCCATTTGAAAAATTAGGTTTAATTTTCAGAAGAAAAAAAACCCCACCATGGAGAGCTGAGATGAAGTTATGGCACCATCATATTTTCCTCCTGGTTTAATCCCAACAGGAGTAACTAAATTACTAAGAATCACTGTTCTCATTTGATGGTGCACACATAGTTCTGAAGATATTCCTAATAACAAAGACTCTTTTATGCTTCATAGTTTTAGGGAGATCATCTCATATAGTGGAAAGACAACGAACTGGGACTTATGGGATCTGAGTTCAAATCCTAGCTCTGACACTTGCTACCTAGCTAGGTCATTTACCCTTCCTCATCTGAAAAACAAAAGAGTCAGACCTGACATCTAAGGTCTCTGACCCTACGATCTGGCACAATCTCATTTTATAGACAAGAAAACAGGTATAGACAACGAAAAGGAGTTTCACTGCTTAAAAAAAAATGACAGAGCCAAGATTTAGAATCTCTAACTCTAAATCTAGTCCTTCAGTCTGTTCTTTTTGTTGTTGTTCAGTCGTTTCAGTCCTGTCTGACTCTCCATGACCCCATTTGGGGTTTTCTTGGCAGAGATACTGGAGTGGTTTGCCATTTCCTTCTCCAGATTATTTTGCAGATGAGGAAACTGAGGCAAACAAAAGTGACTTACCTAGTGTCACACAGCTAGTAAATGTTTGAGGCCAGATTTGAACTCAGCAAGATGAGACTTCCTGACTCCAGGTCTGACACTCTATCCACTGCACCACATAGCTACCCCCTGACCTACCACTTCTTGTATAAATAACAAAGTTCAAGGGTCCTGGGGCTTTGGGCTTCACTCCATAAGCAAATACCAGAATGATTATGTGCTGAAGTATTCAATCATCCCATATAACATCATCAGTGATGCTAATTGGCTCTCCAGAAGTATATCAGATGATCAGCTCCAAATTCTCAGGTCCAATTGCACAATCTCACTAGCCTGGCCTGGCCTTCATGAATATTTTCCACTCACAAAATCGACTGCACATAAAGTGATGACTAGGTGCTCTGGCTTACTGCTCCACAAGCAAACCCAATTTTCTGTTTAGATGACTTAGAAGGAAATGGAAGGCGAAGGAAATGTGTAATGACTAAAACTCAATCTGCACACTAATGTAATTAAGGAAACTGTAATTAAAAAATGTAGGGAAGATTTGCTTAGGACAACAGTGTATCATAACAGCTTTCAAGCAGCCCTGTTTCTCTCTGCTCAGAGAAGAGAGGAATATGTATTGAAAGCACCCTTACTTAACAGGTCACTTTATGGGAGGCAAGGTAGTAGGGGGTAATGAATACTACATATAAAAATTAGCTATTATTTCCATCTCTTTACGTAACATTTGCATGCTAACCTAATGCAGCTCAGAATCTTGGAGTGAGGTATTATTAAGGACACCTGGTTCAGCCCCTCAGTGAAACATGAATCCCTTCTATAAAAGTCCCCAAAGGAATCATTCGGTCTTTGATCAAGTGTCTCCTTAGATACTTATCTAGTTCATAGATTTAAAGTTGGAGATCATAGAGTTCAAGCTCCATTTTTCAGATAAAAAAACTGAGGCAAAGGTTAAGTGACTTGTCCAGGATCACACAGCTAGTATGTGTCTGAGGCCAGATTTGCACCCAGGAAAATGAATCTTCCTGACTCCAGGACTGGTACTGTACCCACTGTGACATCTCATGCCCTGCTGTAGGGAATATAGTTATTGGTAAGACATGGGCTCTACCCTAATGGAGGGTATAGTCTAATAAGGAAGATAAGATCTAGAGTTAGACACGTACTCCTATTTTTAGCTTGGGACCATGAACAAGTCAACTCTCTCTAAACCTTCGGGCAAATCACTTAAATCTGTTTGCCTCAGTTTCCTCATCTATAAAATGAGCTGGAGAGGGAAATGGCAAACCACGCCAGTATCTTTGCCAAGAAAACCCAAACCCCAAAACGTGCCACAGAGAGTAGGACACAACTAAAAAAGGACTAAA
>CM053600.1:159253315-159273228 GCA_028646575.1 Pseudocheirus occidentalis | reverse complement strand
AGCAGCAGCAGCAGCAGCAGCAGCAGCAGCAGCAGCAGCAGCAGCAGCAGCAGCAGCAGCAGCAGCTACTAGCTAGATAGCTACCTGGTTAGCTGGATAAAGCACTGAGTAAGCACTTACTATGTGCTGAGCATTGGGCTAATCCCTAGGTATACAATACAAGCCAGCACAACAGCCCTGCCCTTAAGGAGCTCACTTTCTAACAGAGGAAAGACAAGACATAAAGCAGAGCTGGAAAGGTAGTGGGGCTATGGCCAAACTAGAAATATGTTTTGCATGACTTCAAATGTGTACAGGGTATAATATATCCTATTTCTTGCCTTCTCCATGGGTAGTAGAGAGCGTGGAGGGGAGGAGATAATTTAGAATTGGAAATTTTTTTAAAATCATTTTAAGGGGAGAGGGAAGAAACCTATGCAACATGTTGCAATAGAAAGTTCATTGCCTTTCAAACGCCATCTTTTCTACCTATGAGACCTTCAATAAATCACTTGGGTCTATTTCTTGGGGTCTCAGTTTTTTTATCTGTAAAATGAAGGAACTGGAGCAGAGGACTCCTAATGACCTCTCACACTCTAGACCTATGACCCAATGAGTTTAGAAGTGGAAAAAAGAATGACAATGAGTGTTGAAAGATACTTTTCTTCCTCTCTCCCTCACACAGAATCCAGAAAAAACATTAATTTGGTGCAACAACTACTGACCATGATCTAAGGTAATATTTTATATTCCCGGGGATCCCCAAATCTTATGTCAGTGCTGTATTTTTAAAATGCATTTTGTTGGTGACTTTTATGTTTACAACAGTCACTTTTGACCTTCTCCATCACTCTTCCAGAATGACCCCTTCCTTTTAATAAGGAAAAACATGTATAAGAAATCAAATACAATGACCAAATCTGATGGTGTATACAACTTTCTGCCCAGGTAGTCCCCTACCTCTTGGCTGTGAAGAGGGAGGCAGGATATATGATCTCCCCCTTTCTCCTCAATTGCTTTCAATGTGATTTTCTTTTCATCTTTTGATTTACATGACTCTAGTCATCAGTCTTCTATTTTTTTTAAAGCATCTAACTAGTCGACAAGAAGATTCTCTTTATTGAGGAGGTGAGCTGAGTAGTATCTCAGCTCTGGTGCTGAGTAACATAGAAACTAAATCTGCCTGGATTCATAGCTTCCCTATGCCCTGGGGTCTGGTCTCTCGAACCCACCCCCTGCCTATAATAATAGTGATGGCTCTCTATCAGCTTGGGGCTTACACACATATGCCTAGCCAGGGCAAAGGTGAGGATGGAAGGAAAATGCAAGCTATGACCTAGGAATTACTACTTAATTTTTCAGGCTTTGTGCCATCAGAGACCTCACTACCAATTCAGGAAGGGACCAAAGTATTGGTTTTCAGATAATGTAAAAATGAGAAACTACCATTTGTCACTTGCTTTAATAAGAGTGGTCTAAAGACTATTGAAAATGTGTTGAATTTCTTAGAACAGTAATTCATAAATACTAATGGACAAATACTCTCCATCCCTGTCACCTTGAACATCTTCTTCCTTGAATCTTCCTCCCCCTCCCCCCCCCCACTTAGTTCATTTTAGAATCTTAGAATGTCTTTTTTCAGGAAGCTTTGAGATGCTGGACTTTTCTCTTTTCCCTTCCCCCTGCTTATTTTCCTCCCAGGCATCTTCTGGGAAAGTGTTGCCTAATTACAAGGCATTTCAAAAGCTGTTTCACCTCCCCTAAACCTAAATGACACTCTCTCTTCAGGAAAAGGGAGCGTTCTAGTGGGAACTAGCAAAAGCCCTAAGGGCATGGGTTTCTTGAAAAAGTGTCTCTTTTCTCCTTCCTGATTCATTTATTGGGGGCTGCAAAGTAAGGGCATTTGGCTATCACTGTGGAAAAGGGAGGTGGGGGTGGGGGGCGATGGAGAAGCACTAGTGAGTTATTAACTCTAACCATATTAGAGGGGAGACTGTTTATTACACATAATAGTTATCAGCTAAGCTGGATGGTGACCTTCCCATGACCCTTTGTAACTGGGAAGATTTTAGGGTGCCTTGTCTGAGGCCTTCAGGGCAGATCAGAATATCTATACTATTTGTTTTCCTTTTTTCCCCCCATCCCATCCTACAGTTTGGGTCCAGGGAAGAGGGCAGATACCGGATCAGTGTATTCATTTTCCCTTCCACTCTTAAGTTAATGTCTATCTACTTGTTTAATTTTGCCAGTGAGTCAGAATCCACATGTGAATCCACAAATGAAAATTTAAGTGTCTTCTAATTTAAACTTGTTCTTCGTATGTTACAGACTTCCAATGATATTTCATTTAACACTTCATTGACATTTGGATTAGGAAATACAGTAGTACAACAGGGTTAAGGAGTAAGAATGCACATATCTATGTAAATTTACAAGTTTCTATACTAATGTATATATGACAGTTGCTAAAAATAACGCGACTCAAAAGATCTTGGTTTCATCCCAGTCTAGCCATTAAGTCTTGGGGTATGATTTTAACAAACCATTTAAAGAGTTATTGCCCAAGCAATAAATAGTCCAAGAATAAGACTAAGTAATTGTCAAAAAAAAAAAAGAGAGAGATCCAAGATATCATAGCCATGTGGGAAAAAATGCTCTAAATAACTCCTACTTAGGTAAATGCAAATTTAAGCAACTCTGAAGTTACATCAGAAGAGTAAAGATGACAAAAAGGGCAAATGATCCTTGTTGGAAGAGTTGTGGGAACACAGACAGGCACACTAGCTCATGGTTGGTGTTGCTGTGAAATGGTCCCGCCATTTTGGAGGGTGATGTGCAATTATGTCCCTAAAGTCACCAAAACTGTGCCTACTCTTTGATCTAGCTCTACCACCACTGGGCCTATATCCCAGACAGAATAAAGAAAAAGGACATGGAAACATGTGCAAAAAATGTCCACAAGAGCTCTTTTTGTAGTAACAAAGAATTGAAAAGTTAAGGGGTACTCGTCAATTAGGGAATGGCTGGAAAAAGTATGGTATGTGAATGTAAATGAATACTACTGTGCTTTAAGAAGTGACAAAAAGGATGGTTTAAGAGAAACCTGGAAAGATTTGCATGAACTGATATAGAATAAATTGAACTGAATCAGGGAAAACAATTTATAGTAGAATAGCACCACCATAGACATGCTATTTTTCAAAGACTTAAGAATGATAATCAAGGCACTGACCAATCACAATACCACTAAGACCAATAATGAAGCATCCTACCCATTTCCTGACAGAAGGGCAATGGATTTAAGAATGAGACTTTTTTTTTTTTTTTACAAAGACAATGTGGGAATTTTATTTGTTTGACTATGAATATTTGTTGTAAGGGTCTTTTTTCTTTTCTTTTAAACTCCATGGAAGGGGAGATAAGGCTTACTAATTTTTTTAAAAAGGAATTTAACTTTTATTAATTTTAGTTTCCTCATTTGTAAAGTCAGAGATTGGACTAGATATTTGACAAGGTCCTTCCCAATCCTGCTAGATGTGTGTCATGTGCCGAACAACTGCTTTCTAAACCTAGAGCTACTTGGTCACAGATCATTCCTTTATTGTGCACTCCTTTATAAAATACACAAGTTCTTTGATAATGATGATGATAGCTAACAATTATACAGAACTTTGCATATATTATCTCATTAGATTCTCACAACTCCATGAAGTAGGAGCTATTATTATCCCCACATTACCAACAAGGAAACTAAATCTGATAGTGGTTGAGTGGTTTGCTCAGGGTAATACAACTCCCAAGTATATGAACCTGAATTTGAAATCATGTCTTCCTGATTCCAAGTCTAGGATTCTATCTATGATGCCTCCTCAGCTGCATCCTCAGCAGTGTAAAGAAGACACTCCTACCTCAATTAATCACAGAAGACCCAGGTTTCTCAACTGAACCAAGCAAAGGTAAAAGTCAGTTATGTGTGAATAAGTCCTTAATTTGAAAGGATCATTGGGTTTTTGGGCCACTGGATGATATCACACAGGAAATACCTTGAGTTGGTTCAAGAAGATCAAGTTATGCCTTTCAGGATACATATAAAAACAGCAAGCTAATTCAGAGCCAGTCAGTAGAATGGTAAAGAACTCTTAAATTCTAGAGCTGAGGATTCTAAGCCTCTGAGAAAGAATCACTTTTGGGAAAGAAGAATGTACCTTCCACTCTTTTTTCCCCCCTCTCCCAATTGGTAATTTTTACCAGAAGGATTGGATTAGTTGGCAAACAGAACATCCCCTGAGAAAATGGCAGCTGAGTATCAGAGTCAGAATTCACTAGGTTGAGGACTTATGAATTTCAAAAGTTTGGGAGATATGGAGGTGCCAGCATCAAAAGTAACGTTCACTAGAACTGCAGTGGCTAATGGTAGAATTTGCATCAGGAGCTAGGAAACATGTACTAAGGATAAACAGATTCATTAGGGAAAGATAGCTTCAGGACTCTATAAGAGCACTGACCCTTGGAGTCCACTAGAGAGCTTCACCTAAAGTGAACATCATGAGGGCTCCACAGGAGAAAGAATTTTCTATTAGACAGCAGCTGTCAGCTAATCTGTACTTGTGCCTCACTATCATTTTTCTCTAAGTCTGAATCCACTTGTCCCAGAGACCATGTGTGTTTAAGGAAAGAGTGTATCTCTAGTTTTTTTTTTTTGGAAGGGGGGGGGATTGTTTCTGTAACAACTGAACTTGCTATACCTGTTTCAAAAATACCCTTTTCTAAAAGCTAATTAAGTCTGGCCAATAATCAATGGAAATCACACCAGTGGGTCTCATGAGTGACAGTATTTGAAACCAAGCCACCCTCAGAATTATCCCTAGAACCATGAGAGAGTAATAGTAATTGCCCTGTGGGGACTCAATCTACCAATGTGACAGTAAATAAAGGCACTATCACTGTGAAAGGGTGCTACAAAAAGAAAGATAAGACACAGGACATAATGCTCTATCTTAGAAGCAAATGCAACAATCTGGTTTCTCTCTCTCTCTCTCTCTCCCTCTCTCTTTCTTTCTCTCTCCCTCTCTCTTTCTCTCTCTTTCAGTAGAGCAAAAACTCCCCAAGGGAGTCCTTATTACTGAATTCAAATGACATTTCTGAACCACTGAGTTGGTTCCTCCACTTCTCATCATGGTCACAGAAATCCCTGAGATAAATGACTATTATATTTACAAAGCCCTTGGACACTTGGTACACTGTCTATAGGTCTATGCCTGCAACAGATGAGAGCCTCCTAGTAAACCATTTACTAGCTATGGCTGCTACTGATTCTGTTCTTGCTGTTTAAAGAGAAGCCACAACACAATGACTTTAAAACTAGGTTGTTAAAAAACAAACCAAACCCCAAAGGTTCTCTTTTATTCACATGTTGTTAAATGCTGAGAGGGAAAAAGGAAAGGGCTCATCTCTTTCAGAAGTCTCTTGCAGAAAGCCAGGTTTAAAAAACATCACACACAAAGCTGCTGGGGACCAGACAGAGTCTTGTTTTTCCAGAGGCTCCCAAATGCTTAGCCATTTCAAAAAATTCAATATCAATAAAGAAGGAAACATCTAAGGAGTTAGAAAAAAAAATTAGTTCCATTTTTTTCTTCCCAATGCAAAGGTATATATAGCATGCCCTTTTCACTATCTGTTAAGTACTAAAAGAATGAACCAGCATGGGACTTGGAATAAGGTGACCTCAGCATTCTTCCCACTATTCTATAGTCAGAGGCTATGAACAGTTTTCAAATGAAGAATGGTATACTATAGATGACCATTTGAAAACATGTTCCAAAGCAATAAATGTTAAGAGAAATGCAAATGATGAAACTCTGAAGTTTTACCTCAGATCCTGAAAAATGGCAAAGATGAAAAAAAAATCAGTTCTTGTCGACACTAGAAGACTTGGAAGAATATGGACATCTTTATTCGAACAAAAGGCTGACCAAGACCAGTCCTGGGAGAGCCTAGACTTCAAACAAGGGGCCAAGCTCTTTTTAGCACTCTCTTGCTCTTTATATTATCCAGTCCAGAGCCTCAAGGAAAATCCTTTAAACAAAGTTTATGTTAGGCTCACGTATGGGTTCAGCTCAGAGAAAATGGAGATTAGAGTGTTACTCGAAGTATAAAGTGGATCAGGTAGAGGACAGCTATTTATTTCCTCCACAAAAAAAGAAATTTCTGAAACACAAAAGATTTCTAAGTAGACAACAGAAAAGATTTAAAAACTTGACACAATAACCCCAAACTCCTATTAAATTATGAGAGTTTAATGCTTAAAACACAAAGAAACATTCGACGGGGCCACTGAATAGCTATTTCCTTTCCCCCTTAGATCTACACTTTCTAAGCAACTCCAAGAGACCTTAGATGCATGTTTGTAGGAGTGGTCATCTTCTCTGAAAAGGGTATAGTTTCAGGAAACTCTTCCTGCTTCTAGTCAGCACTGACTGTGGAACCCTGGAACTTTTGAACTCCAGAAATAGTCATTCCTGAAAATTTTACCTCTCATTATCCTCTGCATTGTCACCTCTGCTCAGGGAAACACATACAAAACAGAAGTGTCGCCCAGAGACATCCTATATCAGGATTATTTAGGTCCCCACCTGTGTTCTCAGTGTCATCAACACCTGCCATATCTGCAAAGGGGAAAGTAAAGGAACCTTCATGGGAAATCCAAGAAAGAGTGTCACAAAGTGCCCATGTACTCAGCAGGTAGAAGGAGAGTAAACACCAGAGGGTTGAGCCATCAGTTTTAAGGATTACAGAGTGAGTTGTGAACTGAAGTAATTATTGTATATGTCAGTTTGAATTTATGCTAAATGTTAAACTAAACTGTTCCTATCTCTTGACTCAGCAATCTTATAATTGGGTATATACCCCAAGGAAGGCAAAGAAGGTAAGAAGGATTTCTTTGTTACCAAAGATCAAAATATTATTTTTGTGGTAGCAGAGAACTAGAAACAATGTTTATATCAATTGAGAAATGGATGAAAAAATAACTATATGAGTGCAATAGAATATTACTATATAGTGAGAAATAAGAATAATGAAGAATTCAAAGAACCAAAACAAAGTGAAATGAGAACAATATATACCATCCCCACAGCAATATAAACAAGAACACTAAAAGAAGTCACACTCTAATGAGTGAAAAGCTAATAAACAGATAATGAAACACACTTCCCTCATCATGACAGAGAGGAGGCTAAGGCAGAATGTTTTATAAATTATCAGATTTATTCACTATGTTGAACATTTTGCTTAAATTTTTCTTTTTCACAAGGAAGGATTCAACCTGGGAGAATAGGAGAAAAGGGAAGGAATTTTTTTTCCTCCTATCTATCAGTGGGATGTCAAAACAAAAGTCATCATCAAAATGCTATATTTTTAAATGAATTGTTAGCAAAATTAGCTTACGTTTGCTGGTGATCAGACTATTCCTATGTCATTTTAAATCAGTTTTCTAGCTATCAAAAGAAATGGGAATAAGGTAGCTAGGTGATTCAGTGAACAGAGTCAGGAAGACCTGAGTCTAAATCCAGCCTCACCCAGTTACTAAGTGACCCTGGGCAAGTCACTTAATTCCTGTTTGCCTCAGTTTCCTCATATGTAAAATATAGGGATAACAGCACCTACTTTCTGGGGTTGTTAGGATCAAATGAGGTATATTGCCTAACACATGGTAAATACTATTAGCGTTATATTACTGTAATGTTAGCTATTATTATTATTATTTTGGGATTTTTTTTTTGGAGAGGCGAATGTAGGGCAATTGGGGTTATATGACTTGCCCAAGGTCACATGGCTAGTTTCTCTCTCTCTCTCTCTCTCTCTCTCTCTCTCTCTCTCTCTCTCTCTCTGTGTGTGTGTGTGTGTGTGTGTGTTAAGTTTCTGAGGTCAGTTTTGAACTCAGGTCCTCCTGACTCTTATGCCAGTGTGCTATTCACTGCACCACCTAGCCGCCTAGCCATTATTATTTAGATTGAAAGGGGAACTTGGCTTTCTGAAATTCAAATATCCCTCTAAGGACCATAGAGTTTTAATCCTTTCACTATAAGACATGTCTTAATGATCTTTCTTACAAGAAAATGAAATTAAAACTTTGTATACCAACAGAATTGCTCTTAAAAGTGTAAACTTAAGCCTGAAATAATTATTTAGAAGAAAATAGTCCTCAAACAGTCCTCAACAATCTGGGTTTATTTGCATGAAACCTGCTCTGAAAAAGAAATCTGTATACTCAGTAGTGTTGAGCAAGTGTTTTTGTTTTATGAAAATTGGCCTTCATGGCTGATTTATAATCTCTGGATTGTTTTTACTTAAGTTTTACAAACCATTAGTCCATGCTGCCAGAAGGGCAAATATCTAGGCTCTTCCTTCATTTTTTAACCTAACTTATCAACTAATCTTTTTCCTCCTTATTCTATGCACAAGTTCTTAAAACTTCTCAACTTTTATATTTTGTAATGAATCCAAAATTCCTACTTTCTTCTGTGTCTTAACATTCTTTAAGACCCTAAAAAAGGACAACTTTCAATTACTTTTATTCATTTTCCTTTTGTAGCTTTCTGGGCACAGAAGGAAAAAGGAAATTCATCTTACTTTTCCTTGCAACTTGCTAACTCCCAAGGAAAGAGCTGATTCATCCATGTTATAAATATAGCTTTATAAAAAAACCTTTACAATTCCCTCCCCTCATAATCCCTTCCCATGACTCCTCCCCACAAAATCTGAGGGTCTGTAAAAGCTTTTCAATTTGAAGGAAACAGATTTTTTTCTTCTAATTTAAATCCATGTGTATGTCAAAAGAAATTTAATTTTAAAAACAACAAAAACAAAACATATTTTTCTGGTTAAATTGGAGCCTAGGCTATGCAAACAATGTTATTTTTTTTCCTCCCTCATTTAAAAAATAAACTATGAAATACACATTAGTATACTTCTTGTTTGTTGTTCCTTCAGTTCAAGAGGATGAGATTTGAGTCTTAAGCAATTCTTCAAAATTTTAAGATAAATGATGAATACTAGGTTTACTGTATTTCTAAGGACAAACCATGGCTAGGCAATCCCCTTTCAATACAGTCAGGCTAAGTCTAACACTATCATCTATTCCCAGCAATAAAACCTACCCCACTCTCAACATCTTCCTTTGCCCTGAGATATGTCAATTCAGTTCAATTCTACAATCATTTATTAAGCATCTATTGTATGTATGTATGTATGGCCCTAAACCAAGTCTTGAGGATCCCAAGACTTCTAAGAACTGTCTCAATTATGTTGCATCAGTCAGGTCAGAATCCAAAGAGAAATCAGTTGCCAGGAACAAATTCATCATTGAACACAGTGACTGAAGAAAATATTGTACACTCTCAGGACTATTCCACTAGTGATATTTTCAGATTCAGATCTGAAATCTAATCAGAGAATATAAAAATGTTAAATAAATATGAGATATTAAATGACAAGAATTGGAAAGCTAAAGTAAGTTGAATAGCATGGTTAAATCTTTTTCCTTTAAAGAGGAAAGACTGTTCTGATTTAGAGAAATAAGTCCAACTAAATGAATGTTAAGTAACTCCAGCAATTTGGAAGTGAGCTAACCAGTGAATGAATTAGTATATCAAAACAATGAACCTTATTTCAGTAAAATGGATGCATGTAAAGGATGAGAAAAATTCTGTTTAGCAGATTCATGAGATTGCTTTATTATTTGCATAACAAGGTTCTCCTCATCATGCAAAATCAATTTTAAATTCGCAAAGCTTTATTATATTTATTAAGTGTTATTTGTGCAGTAGTGCTCATTTTATAACTGACTTTTGGTACACCATGAAGAACATGAAATAAGCAGACTGCCGTTTTGAAACAATCATTTGCCTTATACGATCGGAATGCTTACTGCTTATGATACAACATAAAAAGTGCCAAATCTGGAAGCAAAGAACCTATGTTCAAATCCTAACCCAGACTACCTATGTGACCTTTGCAAAGTCACTGCAAATCTCAGGGCCTAAGGTTCCTTGTAAGTTAAATTGAAGAAGTTGGGTTGCATGACCTCCAAGGTCCCTTCCAGGTCTAAATCTATAGCACTGGGACCTCCAACCCAGAGGGCACAGGATGGGCAAAAACGTCTTTTCTGTGGTACCTTCAATAATAGTAATCCTTATGTTATTAACAGGACTGACAAACTGGGCTCACATAAAGTATTACAAAGATTAGATATGGGAGCATATTTTATCTGCTAAATGGTAAATAACTATGAGGGGGGAAAATGTTCTGGAGTTATACCACTGCAAATTAAATGGCTTCTTCTGAAAGTACTTTGCCTATAGCACATGGGTTAGAGAAGGATTTGTCATCTAAGTACTTGATAGCGATGTGACTTTGGGTTTTCTCCTCTCTGGACCTCCATTTTGGCATTTGTAAAATGAAAGGATTGTTTACTCTTATACCATATTCCAAAATCAACTTAAAATGGATACCCAACTGAATTAAAAGTCACATCATTAAAAAAATTTTGAAGAGAATCAGATCAGGTACCTTTGGTAACTATGACTAAAGGGAGACTCTTTAACCAAACAAAGGATAAAGGCTTGCAAAAAAAAAAATAGAATAGATAAATTTAATTATTTGAAACTGAAAAGCTTTTGAGTGAATAAAATCAACTGCACAAGCATATCAAGGAAAGTAGTTCATTGGGACTATATCTTTGCATCAAATTTCTCTGATAAACATATGGTATTCTAGTCATATAAGAAACTAACATAACTATAAAGACCCAAAACCATTTCCTAAATTGACAATCGGACAAAGAATTCAAACCAAGAGTTCTCAAAAGAATTGCAAACTATAAATATCCATTTGAAAACATACTACAAATTGCTAATAAGAGAAATTCAAATTTCAAAACAACTCATCTCACACCTAGAAAATTGGCAAAGATGACAAAAAATGGGAAGAGTCAATATTGAAGGGCTTGTGAAAAGATCGGTACAAGTCGATACAATGTTAGTGAAGCTGTGAATTGGTCCAACTAACCAGTCTGGAAAGCAATTTAGAATTATTCCGAAAAAATGACTAAAATGTTCAAGCCCTTTGACCCAGAGATGCCATTGTTAAGTAAAAACCCCAAGGAATTAAAAAAATAAAAAGAAAGGTCCCATAAATACAAAAATATAGCAGCATTTTTTTTTCTCCCAGCAAAAACTGGAAACAAAGTAGAAACTCATCTATCGAGGAATGGCTAAACAAATTGTGATCCACAAATGCAAAGGGATATTTCTGTACTATAAAAAAAAAAGTGAACATGAAGAATTCTGAGAAGCATGGGAAGATTTACATGAACTGATGCCAAGTGAATTAAACAGAACCAAGAAAACAATAGACACAACAACCCTACCAATGTAAATGGAAAGAAAACAGCAATAAGCTGCAAAATTAGACTAAGCTGGGTTACAAAGAAGAGATACAAGGATTCGCTCCTCTCCCCCTTTCTTTGTAGAGTTTGGGGATCACGGATATAAAAAGTGCCTATAACTTTGGACTTGACCAATACGTTACTTAGTTTTGCTGAAGTGTTTTCATCTTATTCTTTAAACATTCTTTGTTATAAGGGATGGCTCTGAGAAAGTGAGTGTGTCAAGTCAAGGGACCATGGGCTCATAGATTTAGAGCCAGAAGCTTTCTTAGAGGTCATCAAGGCCACCCCCCTTTCATTTTACAGATGAGGAAACTGAAAGCCAGAGAGGTTGAGTGACCTGTCTAGATTCATACATTTACTAAGTGCCAGAGGCAGGATTTGAATTCAGATCTTCTTGAATCTCATTCTAATACTATCTATGCTACTCCAATACTGCCTCTTGATATTTATTGTGAATTGAGGACGAGATAAAAAAAAACACTCTTCTACTTTCATTTAAGCATTGATTAAGTACTTCTTGTATGCCAACATGGCTGTAGGAGCTGGAACAAGAAGGAAAACAACCCCTGTCTTCAAGGAACTTATGTTGTCTTCAAAGAACTTAATTTCTTTTTTTTTTTTTTTGAGAGCAGTTGGGGTTGACTTGCCCAAGGTCACATGGCTAGTTTTTGTGTTAAGTGTCTGAGGTTGGATTTGAACTCAGGTCCTCCTGACTCCAGGGCCAGTGCTCTATTCACTGCGCCACCTAGCCGCCCCAAAGAATTTAATTTCTGTGTCTGAGTTTCCACATCTATAAAAAGGGTTTATACCTGCCCCACCTACATCCCAAGGTTGTTTTGAGGATCAATTGATCAAATGCATATTAAGTGCTCTGCATTAAGGAGAATTGTTTCATAAGGATAAACAAAACAAACCAAATCCATTCCCAACAGACTCCAGAAATGAAGAGGAGGATTCTGACGACATAGACCAAACTTTATGACCCCCCCCTTCGCTTCAGATCAGCTTGACCGAATCTCTGAGTTGCACGTTGAATATCTTTCTACTTGCAGTGAAAAGATGGTAATAATTGATGCGATGAAGAGAGTCTATCAGTGGTGAGGAGAGAGACCATAAGGATGAAACAATTATTTTTTCATATATGCATATATATCCCAGGAGGATGTTGGTTTAGGTAACCCCTCTGACACAAACTGGCTATGTGATCTTGGGCAAGGTCATTGAACCACTCAGTACTCTAGGTATCTCTCTGAGACTATAGACTTCAAGTCAACCTCCATGGGGAGAAAGTTTTCACACCCAAGATTTCCCTATGCCAATTAAATCACAAGTCTAGTCCCTATTCCTGAGCTGATGCGAGGACTAAGGCTTGGTGTGTGTGCGTGCTCCTGAGAGATCATGGGATTTCCTCTTTGAAAACAAAGGACACACGCAACAACAACATGGGATTTAGAGTCAGGAGGGACTTGAGAGTTTACCTGGACCCATCTTTTCATTTCACGGATGAGGAAACTGAAGCCTGCGTTGGAAAAGCAGCTTGGCTAAGGTTTCTCCCTCTAATCTAACTCTAAGTGAGCTCAGAGAGGAAGCTGGATATCAATTCAACAAATCTTAATCATGCAACTACCTGCAAGACACAGTGATTTTCTTCTGGAGTCGGGACTATGCACATCCTCCCTTCTGACTTCCCATGAGACAAAAGTCTTAGAGTTCCCTGGTTTCAGGCCTAGATATAATTAGATGAATGTTTCCTGATTTTTTTTTGATGAGACATGAAAACCAGAGTAAAACTGGGGCCTAAATAAATGACTGACTCCAAATTAATCTGAAAAAAGAAGTGTTTCGTTCTTGGTCCTACTGGCAATGGAAAATCAATCAGCCTGGTTCTTTGGGTATCTTCCATCCAGGACCTCACTATATCTGAATGAAGTAAACTTAAAAAATATCCTTCACCCACAAGAGAAATTAAAACCCAAGGAAGCAGACTGTATAGACTTGTTTCTCCCTGGGAGATTATAGGTTTGGCCTAATCCCAAAATAGGCAGAACATGGGATTTACAGACAAGTACAAGGGGGCACAAGTAAAGGGGGAAAGGGGAGAGTAGGTCTGTTTTACAGTCATTAAAAAAAAAAAGTAAACATTTTTCTGTTAACCATACTGTAGCAGTAATTCTACAGAACCAATCTCTGGAAGTGCATATCCTTTCTAGACGGCTAGGTGGTACAAGAGATACAGAGTCGGGCCTGGAGTCAGGAAGACCTGAGTTTAAATGCAGCCTCAAACCCTTGTAGCTGTGTGACTCTGGACAAGTCACTTAACTTTTGTTTGACTCAGTTTTCTCTGATTCAAAATGGGCATGATGATAGCACCTTCCTGACAGAGTTTTTACTAGAATCAAATGAGATAATATTTAAAATAATGAGATAATATAATGAGATAATAAATACAAATTATAAAAATGAGATAGCAATAAATAATGTGATATAATAAATGTCGTATATAAGTAATATATCATATATCAAATAAATCATAAATAAATATATAATAAATATAAAAATAATGTAATATAATAAATAAATAATGCTAGGCACATAGTAAGCACTACATGATTATTCTCTTCCCTCCAAATCATAATCCCATTTTAAAAAATTAAAATAACATTTAAAAAAATCCTTTTCTCAATGTTAAAAAAAGCTAACAACTACAAGAAAACAAATCTCACAGAAATCTGCTCTTAATGTTTAACCAGATCCAAATGACAGATTCTGCTTGTTTCCTAGGAGAGTGACTGATGCTTAATTGTATTCTATTCACTTCCAGTTAGGGAGGCCCATCATTTTCCCATTGTGGATACTTTTTAAAGACTCATTAATCTCCAGCAAGAACTAATTTAACTTAACAAGCAGGGAAATCTTTTGAAGTGAAAGAAGCCACTAGTTTAAACAGAAGATTAAGCCACAAGTCCTGTGGATGATGACTCTGAAGGTCATCATTTGGTACTAAGATTGACCCCAGCCTGGTATTTCATGAAGTATAGAACTTGGGGCATATAATCTTCATCTCTTCCCTTACCAAGTGATAACATTTCCCAGTAGCAGCCCAGTGAAAGCTTACCCAGGACGTAGTATCAGTTTTTTTGAATTGGAATGAACTCTAAAGGTTATTTAAATCCAATTTCCTCATTTTTGAATATGAGGAAACTGAGAACCACAGAGACTGAATTACTTGTAGTCATCAGCGAATAAGCAACAGGGCTATGATTTGAACTCAAGTCTTTGGACACCAAACCAAGAATTCTTCCTACTATAACAGGGACTCAATCAGAGATCTGTGAACTTTAAATACACATACACACACATAAACTGTATTTCTATATAACCTATTTCCATTACAATCCTATGTATTTTATTTTGTGCATTTAAAATATTATTATGAAAATGGGATCCATAGATCTCACCAGCCTGCCAAGGGATCTGGGGCACAAAAATGGCAAGAACTACTTGCCAGTATACACCATGATTTAAAGAGATGTCATTGCTCAATCTTTATATCTTATTAAATTAAAATCGACTTCTTACTATTGTAAAAACAAAACGAATCTTCCAATTTGTTTAGACAGCATCTGTAAGACAGTAACTGGGAGAAGGAAGAAAATAAGGATTTATATGTGACAGGCACTTTACAAGTATTACTTCATCTGATCCTGACAACAACACTATAAGGTAGGTGCTCTTATCTATGCCCATTTTATAGTGGGGGAAATTGAATCAAACAGAAGTTAAGTGACTTGCCCAGTTCACATAGCTAGTAAGTATTGAAGGCTGGATTTGAACCCAAGCCTTCCTGACTCTAGACTTAGCACTTCATCCATTGTGCTACCCAACTGCCTAATTAGAAAGTAGATTCATCTATAGTTTTAGTTAGTGTCTGTCTCAATTCAAGGACCTATAGGTTAGTTTTGCATTGAAGAGTGATAATAAGGCTTCTCAGATGTTTTACTAATATGTGTATAGAGCACTGGGCCTTGGGTCAGGAAGACCTGAGTTAAAACCCAGTCATAAACATTGCCGTGTAAGCCGCATAACCCTGGCGAGTCACTTAACTTTTTGTCTGCCGTAGCTTCTTTTTCTGCAAGGAAGGGGATAATAATAGTATCTAACTCCTACGGTTGTTGTAAGTATAAAATGAGATAATATTTTTAAAGTTTTCTTTTTTTAAAATCTTAGAGAGTTATATAGAGCTAGCATTTAGAGTTATTATTACAAGTAATAATAATGATACATCTTATGATGACAAATAAGCATTATTGCTATCAAAGATGACGCTTTCCTTGTCTGCTTCCACTATTGCATTATGATTATGAGACTGCATTTTGATTACGCATAATGATTATGAAAAATGGCATCCTGTCTTCATTATGAACAAACACTGTCTATAAGGATGGCAAGATTTAGAGCTGGAAAGGACCTAAAAGGCATCTAGTCCAAGCCCTTCATTTCACAGATGAAAAAACCAAGGTTCAGAGAGATTGGACATTTGGCCCAATGTCAAAACATGGTAAGTAGGAGAGCTGGCATTTCCTCTGATTCAAAATTCACACAAAAGTGCTTGACTATAAAACACTGGGCATTGCAAAAATCAAAAGGAAAGCAACCAGCTGGTGGGGGGGGGGTTTCCTCTGAAGCTCACCAGAGAAACAGGGAGGGGAATGAGGCAAGATGAGATGGCTGGGGAGAGGAAGTTGTTGGCATCGGTACCACATTGATGACATTTTTGACTCTCAGATTGCCAAAGTACTGTGGTCATGAAATGAATCTGAGTCTTGACACTCTGGAAACCTGTGAACACACAAGACAAACTAATGATCTCCAACTCCCTTCAGCTGCTCTCCACCTGGATGCTTTATCAGAACCTCAAAGTCAAGTTCACAACTGAGATTTTTTTTTTTCTCTAAAATTTGCTTATTCTGACTTCACTTTTATTATCAATGGTGCTACCATGACTCAGTCTTCTGTGTTTAAAACATCAGTGTTATTTCTGTTCCTTCACTTCTCATAACCAGTCATTAAGTCCTATAGATTCCAACTCCATAATAGCTATCTTTTATTCATTGTGTTCTGGGTTTTCCTACTGCAACTACAGTGCGCAGGTCTTTCATTACTCTCCACTCATACAACTGCAAATGGCTCTAGCAGGTTTTTCTGCCTCCATAACACTACCTAGCATTAAAATGTAAACTCTATAACCAGGAACCCCTCTGCTTACATTTCCCGTCTTCACTCATAGTTTATGTTCTAGCCAGACTGGACCACTCTCTTCCTCTGCTACCATACTTTGGGCTCTCTTCAACTCCCCATGCCCTTTCTTTATCTATCTCCCTTGCCTAGAATGTCCTCTCTTTCCATGTTTGCCCACTGAAATACAATTCATCCTTTAAAGCTAAATTTGGACGCCACTTTCCTCATGAAGCCTGCCTTGATCTCCCCCCACTAGCTCCAAGTATAGACTCAAAGCCAGATTTCCTTATTTTCTGCCCAGTGCTCTTTCTACTATTGCACATTGCCTCAAAATTCTTTTCATTCTAGCTTCTTCTAGGCTGTAAATGTGTATCCTGGTATAAACTTTTTTTTTAAAGAGGTGGTCTTGCAAAAAAAAAAAAACAACACTACCCAAAGGAGTTGAAAAATAAAGTAACTCCACATTTGATGAGAATTTAAGACTTTACCAGTACTCTCTGGAGGTGATCATCAACCAGAACATAATTATATAGCCGATTACTTGCCACAATAGAAACCCAAAGACCTTAATGTGACTAAGTAATAGAGCATAGATTTAGAGGTGGAAAGGATAGTATATTCACCTTTTAATTTTACATGGTGTGTCTGCAATCACTTTCTATTGCTGAGGCTTTCAGATTCAACTTTTAGAAGCTTAATCACCATGGAAAAGAACTGAACCTGAAATTGGTTATGTTGCATCACCAATCTTTGGTTAATTGAGATTAAAAAAATAGATGAATCATTGATTTTGAAGACTATTCTTTAAAAAAAATTTAAACACAAAATTTAAAAAACAATTCAGTATAACTTTAATGAACAGTATATTAAATTATGATACATTTAAAACAAAATTTAAATGAAAACAAAAGTATAATTTGACACCTTTCTTACTAATCCCTAATGTATTAATAATTATAAATCCAACAAACTCAATATAAGTTCGTTTTGACCCCCAACTCTAAATATAAATCTCCTTCATTTATTCTGTAGCTTTATCTTAGAACAAAAACTTCGTAGAATTGGTAGAAAGTCCCTCAATTTCAAGCTAGTTTGCTGTCAGAAGACTAAATTTCCTCTCAGTTGACAGATAGATTAAAAGTCCTCTGACTGTTACAGATATTCTTGCTCAGTCAGAGGTTCTTCAGAATTATTACTATTGCTTCATGTCTCTTCCCTCTTGGTAAATATGAGGAAGAGCTTGATATGTTTCTTCTTGCAAGAAAGTTTTATTTATCACTACTTTTGTTAGTCATAAGGGAGATCTTAGTTTGTCCTTTTTGTAGACTTTTTATTTTAAAAAATTCTAAACCTATAAAAACATCCAAAAAATGAGCACCCCAGAATCTATATGGAGTTTATCTTGGTATGTGGTGTGAGATGTTAATAAATAATAAATACATCAATAATAAATAAGTTGAACAGATTATGTGTATGACATACAGAAGCAATGAATGTAGTAGATTAATGTTTGACCAAAACTTCAGGAAAACTGGAAAGCAGTCTGGCAGTAATTAGGTCTGTTTAACTTATTCATTTATTTATTTTTATGAAGACATAATAGGTTGGCTAATTAGTGCTATGTATTACTGATTGAGATCTTATATTGTTAAGGATCCTTCTTGTTCTACCTTTTCCATATATGCCTCACATTTTTGCCCTTCTGTT
This sequence comes from Pseudocheirus occidentalis, assembly GCA_028646575.1. Taxonomy (NCBI): domain Eukaryota; kingdom Metazoa; phylum Chordata; class Mammalia; order Diprotodontia; family Pseudocheiridae; genus Pseudocheirus; species Pseudocheirus occidentalis. The sequence continues at coordinate 159,254,855 of CM053600.1, read as the reverse complement.
CCTCCAGATTAATTTTGTGAGTTTCTCTAGGTATAAAGTAATCCTTTGGTAGAGTAATTCATATGGAACTGAATAAGTAAATTAACTTAGGTATCGATGGAATTTTTATTACGTTGGCCTACTCTACCCATGAGTTTACTTTTACAAAACTGCCAGTCAGTTGCATTCCTTTTTATTTTTGTTTTTGTTTTTATTTTATTTACTTGTTTGTTTACTTTTAGGTTACAAGATTCAGTTCCAGAGTCACTTGAGTTTCAGATTTTTCTCCCCTTCCTCCCCATCCCCTAGCCCCGGATCTGCAGTCAGTTGCATTCCTGACCTCTGATCACAAATTATCTTACCCATTCTTTAGTGTTGTTTTTATTCATTCAAGTTCAGCTCTCCATGATCCCATTGGGGGTTTTCTTGGCAAAGATGTTGGAATGGTTTGCCATTTCCTTCTCCAACTGGTTTTACAGATGAAGAACTGAGGCAAACAGGGTTAAGTGATTTGCCCAGCTAATAAGTGTCTGAGGCTGGATTTAAACTCAGGTCCTCCTGACTCCAGGGCTGGTGCTCTATCTACTGAAGCCCCTAGCTGACTACGCATTCTTTAAGCACAGACTTTATTCCTACTAGCACTAGGAAGCCTTCTCTTAGCAGCTCAGCTTGAAAGAATTTCTCTTTCCTCTGAAATCCTGAAGCACTTCTAGTCTGGGGTGTTTACTTGACAGACCTATAGTATTAATTTTCTTAACCATGTTGGTGTGAGTCATGATAAATGTGTATATTTTAAACCTAGTTCATAAAAAGAACTAAAGTAGAAATGAGACCAGTCTCCTGACCACGATAGTCTCCTCTTGTCATTTTTTTTCTAGCTACAAGAATCAACTGCCCATTCCACATGTAGCATATAAACACTAATGATTGTTGCTAGAGCAAGGAATGACAAGGAGAAGGTCAGAATTCTTTTCTGGTAGCACTTGTTTCCCAGGGATGTTGGGATCAAATGATATGATATTTGGAAAGTACTTAGCACAGTACCTGGCACATAGTAGACAATATGCAAACGCTAGCTATTCTTCTTTATTTATTAACAACAAAGAAAGAAAGAAAGTTAATTGGTTGCCCCTCTCCTTAAAGGCTAGACCTAAATTCTTTATTCAGCTTATTGAATATCTAACCAATTTTGAGGTAAGAGTATTTTGGGGGGTGACTAGGTGGTGCAGTGAATAGAGCACTGGCCTTGGAGACAGGACCTGAGTTCAAATCCAGCATCAGACACTTACCACTTACTAGCCATGTGACTTTGGGCAAGTCACTGAACCCCAAATGCTCTGTCTTTATAATAACAATCAGTTTAGCAGATACTTAGCCCTTAGTAACCTAGGGCTAAGCAGCACTTAGTAATTTAGGGCTAAGTATGGAAGGTGTGAGCCCTGTCCCCTGTTGAGAGGGTGTGAACTCCCCTGTTGACATGGAAGAAGTGCATTGGCTGAGATAGGAGGCCAGTATGTGTATATAAGCAAGAATTCCAGAGACAGAGAGACAGAATTGGAAT
>CM053600.1:159199343-159252815 GCA_028646575.1 Pseudocheirus occidentalis | reverse complement strand
GAGGGAGAGGGGGAGTGTGGGGGAGTGTGTGTGTGTGTGTGTGTGTGTTTCTCTCCCAGCATCTGGAAACTGGCTGAGACCTGAGATGGAGTTTTCCTGAGACCAAAATCTGGTGAAGGCCAATATCCCTTCTGGGTCCTAGGGCCAGCTGAACTGCTGGAGGACTGAAGAAGCATGACCAGAATAAGACTTTTTTTGTTCATGGCCTAGCTGATCCTTGAGTTCCAGGCAAGAGAAGTGGTGAAGGGTTTGAGATGTGCTGGATCCTGTGAACTTCAATGTGTGCCAGTGACTGCCCTGAGGACTGGACAAGGACCTGGGAGCTGTCTACCTCTGAGGACTGGACGAGAACCTGGAAGCCATCTGCTTCTGAATCCAGGATTCAGGAGGGAGCTGAAACCATGGAAGGGGATCCAGGGAACCAGAGAGACCACTCGGAGACAAGATCAAGAAAAGGTCTCCCCTTGGAGGAAATTGAGGTTTGCTGGACATGGAGGGGTAGAGGGTTTGTGTGGTTTTCTAATGACTGTACTAGTGATTAATGATATTTAGTAACTGGGAATCTAAATTAGTGTTAATCTAGATTAAGTTAATGTTTGCCCCATGAGTGGAAGACTGATATATTGTGAACTGACTGAATGAATTTAGTGGAGGATTTCCCCCTTAGGGAAACCAGATGATTATTCTTTTGTTCCTTGTTCTAAATATTGTGGCCCCTGTAGTTAAAACTGTGTGGCCATTCTAATGTTAAGCTTTTATGTACACTATATTGTGACTTTCTGTGATCAGATGTAATGTTGTGAATAATATATTATGATATATTGTGAATGTTTGCCTTGATTTGTAATGAAATAAACAGAGTGTTCACTATGCTGTGTAATCCAAATCTTAAAAGCTGTTCACAGTAGCATTCTTTTGGGAATCTGCTGGTGCATGTTGTTACAGTCTTCCACCCTCCAAAAAAGTTAAAGAAAAATTTTGTCCAATAGAAAGGACCTTGGAAGAAAGAGGAACAATAAAGCATGATTGCCAGTTACTCGATCTCTGTGAAGCCCACCCAGTTCTACCAGATTTTTTTTTTGAGGCAATCAGGATTAAGTGATTTGTCTGGAGTCACACAGCTAGCAAATATCTGAGGTCACATTTGAACTCAGGTCTACTGACTTCATGGTCAGTGCTCTATCCACTGTGCTACCCAATTGTCCCCTGGTTCTATCATATCAGAGGAGAAATCATTTACCGGATCAGGAAGGCACTAATAAGGACATAGGTAGAAAGTCCAAATGTTGCGGAGATTCCATGAGACAACACTAGAGACCCTTGACTCTCACTTTCTGCTTTTCCTCAAGAGACAACCCAAGAAATCATTTAAAAACCAAATATCTTATAAACTTTAATAGCACATAAAATGTTAACATTATTTCTACTAGTAATAATAACATTTTATAAACTTTACCTTAACAAAACTAATTAAATTTATTTTTATAGCTAATTAAACTTTTGACATATCTTCAACCTATAGCTGTTTTAGAATTTTTTTTCAAGTGTTTATTTCTGATTTTTCCTGGACAAATTGTAAGCTTTAGGAGGGCAGAGACTTGGTCTTATACTTCTTTGTATTCCTCCAAATACATAAAACAGAACTTGGTACATATCAAATTTCCAGTGAATACTGGTGGTTGATGATGATGATTGAAGCCAGAAACTGAAGTCAAATATATTTTGCCTAAAGGACAACTAAGTAACTCAAGTTTTGGAAAGATTACCACTATTCAGCTTCTTCCAAAAATTATCTGAGAAACTTTGCCAAGACCATTTTGGGGTTTTGCAGACTGCTTTCTAGAATACTGAGTGTTGCGCTGATGTGATGTGGGCAGACCTATCAGTCTTATTCAGCACGGACAGGCACACTAATAAGGCCAGTTGACCAATCTGACATATTCCATTTGGCACCTAGTACAGAGTCAGGAATTAAGTGTTTACTAGAAGAATTAGTCATTTTTAAATCAAGTCTGTGTCCATAATAGGCAGCGGAAAGAAAGATGTATTTGGAGTTGGAAGATCTGATTTCAAATTTGGGTTCTGCCACCTATCACTTGTGGGACCTTAAGTATCTCACTTGAACTTCCTGTGCCTCAGGACCTTCAATTAAGAAAAGATAAATGATTATACTAGATGACTTCCATGGTCCTTCTAGCTTGAAATCTGGGACCCTGTCTGTGATCCTTTTAGTTTTTGTTATAATGCTTTTCCAATTCAGTCATCCTCGACAAGAGGTTAACAGCTGGCCCTTTGTACCAGTTTGATTGGCTAGGGGTGTGGGAGATTGGATAAGAGATCTAATAACTTGCCTATCCTTACATCACTTGGCTTTCCTCAAGGCAGGTGTGGTCATGAATTGATGGGATGAATCAATTTTTGCTCATTGAAAAAGTAGCTCCTTAATTTAAAATGGATTCCTTCTTGGATCTCAGATGGCTATTGAATGGATATTGCTTCCTTCTTAGTACTTTCTTGGGGAAGAAGTAAAAGGGTCAGAAAGGTCCTAGCAAGAAGGAATGTATGTACCTAATGATTTTCATGAAATCTCTCTCAGTCTTTAGGAAAAGTTTGTCTGTGAGGTTCAGTTGGCAGGAGCTCTAATGATCAAGAATTTGAAGATTCTGTAGATTCCAGTAGAATAAATGATAGCCATATTTAGAAATGGAAGAAACCTTAAGAGTCATTGAGTTCAACACTTTCATATTGTAGATGAAGAAAGTGAGGCCTATAGAAGTTAAGTGACTTGTCCAGGGTCATATGGGTAGAAGAAGGATTTGAACTCACATCTTCCTGACTCCAAGGCTAGCACCTTAATTGCTACTCCCTCAATATGTCATGTCAATCATTTATCAGTGATTTTTTTAAAAGTTAAACTAACACAATGTGCTGAACTAAATTCTGTTTACATTTCATAAGCTACAAAATAAAATCCACTGTTTCTGTGGTAGGTTGAGAAAGATTCTGCATTGTAACCAGAGACAATTAAGGAGACAGTGAGAAGCCAAAGGGGTGCTTAGCGCCAACCAGAAGCTCTCCCCCTGAGGCAAACACTGTCAGCATGTAGAACCTTATGCAACCAAGAAGGAACAATTTGGAACCAACAAAAATGAAAGTTTGAAGAAAAACTAGGCTAGTGTGTCCCTGTCACTCCAAGGGGAAAGGGCACACATGGTCTTTTGGGGGCAAGCCCCCAAAGCAGAACTGCTTCCCTTGTGTGGAATCCATATCCTCATCAAGCAACCGTGGGGCAATAATTGGTTTTTCCAAACGGGCTACCTTCCCAGGAAGGGAATGCATGGCCAGTCAACAGAAAAATCATTTGGCAGTTGTAGTACAGATTGTAAATGATTAAACTGACTTTCTGGTACAAATCAGTCTTATGTGAGGTTGGGCAGCATGAGCCAATTTTTCCAAGGCTTGATTGCCCCTGGATGAGATGTACAATCAAAATTCCAGACCTGCAGAGTTGGGAGGAGAGGGCTGGGGGCAACCTCTGGCGTCTCCCATCAATGTATCTTTTATTACTGCAATTGACTTTTTTATAATTCCATAAAAAACAAGCTCTTTTTTCTTCTTCCCTTATGGTACAGTTACTGCCTCTTGGTAATGGTGCTTGAAGGGTTATTTTAAACTCTTCTTTCCATGCGTCACAGTGTACCTAAATAACTGGATGAATGAATTTATGTGGTATGCCATCCTGACACAGACCTAATGAGAAGAATGGGATGGATTTACTCTGAGGTTCTTGCCAGCTCTAACAGCCTATGGCTCAGTGAATCTCTCTATATACTTAGGACTTTATTCCCCCTGGCAGAGCCTTTGATACTTACTGTACCCACAAGACAAAGCTTAGGACAGTCCCTGTAAATCAAGGGATTTGTCATTATTACTTTGGACGACATTACTGAGAATGAAACCTAAACACCCAAAGTTTTAGTCTGCTAAAAACCTCCTAATGAGGCTTTAACACCAAAATATGGAAAATTAATGGAAGACTTTGGTTGAAGAAAGGGCTAAATCGGTGCTGGAATTCTCTTATGTATGTTAAATTGTCATAAGGGTTGAAAAATTCTTCATTGTTAATTGTGAATTCAATTTCAATTTTAAAGAATATTTATATTCAAGGTTTATTATCTTCCAGTGTCCCACAGTTCCACAGAGGGCTATATTAAAAAAAAAACCTTCCATTTATTTAGGAATGTTTAATCCAAAATGCTAGGTTTTTATTTATTGTTATTTTTAAAAAGCTACCCCCTTTAGGTGTAGTACCATTGCTAAAAATCAATTACTCACATACAGAACACAGGCAATTTATTAATAAACTGAAACCTGTTTTTAGCCCACTAGATTCAACATAAAAGGTTATCAAGATCGTAAAGAAATCAAAACAACACAGGATAACAAGCTTCTAAGATTCAGTTTCAGAAGTTCATCATTTGGAATCTGCAGGCTTTGTATTTGCGTTACTAACCTGAGAAACAAAGAAAGACTATCTACTGGAAAAAGAGGAAACGTGGTCCTTTTGCTTCATGTTCTAAAACTGGCCATCCTCCAATTTTTATGAAAATCTTCCCTGACTCTAGGAAAAAAAAAAAGACAATGAAAGCTATTTTAAAGCTAATTTCTCTTGTACTGCAGACAGTCTGCCAAAATGGAAGTGGAGAGATTAGATAATCTCTCATTTGGACAGTGTTTCTTTTTTTCAATCATAGCCCCAAACATCTCTGTGTATCCTGGAATTCTATTAGGAGAGGCCATTCACTGGCCTCTTTCCCAAAGTCTGGGGCATCGAATATATGCTGCCAGTTAAGATTCAAGAGCTTAATACCTGGACACCACATAGAAGAAAGAACCAAATTACTGTTTTCCTTCCAACTCATTTAGCAGAGGCTTAAATATAGGACCAATTAAAATCTCTGGAATGTAATAAATTTGCCTCTTTTTTTAAAGTTAATTTAAATGTAGTAATGTATTTTCAAATATACTAAATTCAATAGAAAAGCAAAACTTTTTTCAAACTATAAAGAAAAACAGCAAAAGATTTCTCCTAATCCAGAAAAAAAATTAAGTAGCATTTAAAAAAAATTCATATTACTTAGCTATAGATTGATGACAGACTTAGGGACCCCAAAGCACATGAGGTAAGCTCTAGGCATAGATGAACACATTTTGGCACTGCCTAGGCAGTGAATTGTTCAATGATTGATAATTCACATATGACCCCAAATGGGGCCTTTCTTAACCTCCTTAGCATCTAAACCTAACTTTGGAGAGGATTTCTTTCTTCTTCCCACTCCATCGTCCCATCCAAATCTTAGCTTTCTCTCCCTGCTCTTTCACTAAAACACTGTCTTTCTGGAGTATTCTGGGAAGAGGGACAGAAAGTTCTATTACCGCACTAGACAATGGTGGAAACTCTAACAAAGACTTTAAAAAAAATGTCTCAGTCTTATTGCACTCAATGTATGACCTTGGAGAAGTTACTTGACTTCATTGGGTCTCAGCTTTCCTGCCTTTAAAATGGTGATTAAATACTACCACTCTTGTCTACATTTCAGTCTAATATTTTCATGAGGATCAATATGTACTTACTAAGTACCCATTATTATGTGCCAGCCATTGTAATTGGGGCTAGGGATGAAGAGACAGAATCAAAACATTTCTTGCCTTTGTGGGGCCAAAGATAATACATATGAAAACAGAACCTTGCTCCTCTAACCCCTAATGCTGCAATCCTTTCCATTGTACACTACTGCTTCTGGTTTGACTTTGTGTTGTTCCTGTTATTTTGATGAAGGAAATAGCAATGTAGCCATGAGACACTTAGAATATTCCCGTCAATGCAATACAATGAAATAATGTTTTAAAACAAAAGAAAACTCTTCAGTCTTTGTGCAGTAGCATTCACATCAACTTTCATGGCTGGACTGATGTAATGGTGAGCCTCTTTGCTTTGGAAATAAGTGCATGTATGTGTGTACACATATACTTACACATATGTGTGTTGCATGCGTGTGTACACACATGCACAATTAATATATTGCACACATGTGTATACACATAGATATGTACATATATGTATACACACAATACATATGGGGAGGGGAGATATTTATTCAAGTCAGATGATTTCTACAGGTACCCTTACTAATTATACAAGTAGCTTTTTAATTTTAAACCACATCTGGGAAATCCTTGAATTCTGAACATCCCTCCTAACAATAACAGCAATATTGCTTCCAAGCCACACCACCAGAACTCAGAGGCAGAATGTGACAGAGGAAGGGGCATTGGTTGTAAAATCAGATGTGGCAGGAAGGTCCAGATTTTCCTGACTTAAGATGTGTGACTTTAAACAAATCATTAAGCACCTCTTGGGCTTCAGTTTCTTCACCTGTAAAATGAAGCCATCAGACCAAATGACCTCTGAAAGTGTTGGACAGCGACTATGAGTATGTGACCTAGGCTCTGCCTAAAACAAGCCACTCTTCAGAAATTGCAGCTAAGTTCAATATGCAACAAGCATTTGTAAGTCCAATTAAAACCAATTTACTAAGGTAACTATTGAAAAGAACATGCTTTTGGAAGGATAAAAGTTACTCTCCTCCACCTTCAGTCACCAGGTCTATTAATGTAAGAAAGCAATTCTCCTGACAGTAAACGCCCAGCAACCAATCAAGTGACTTGTTTGGGAAGTACTGAAATTCAGCAATAGTCTCAGCCATTCCTTTCACCTCTAGGCTAAGCCTTGTTACTTCCAGCCTCTGACAACACAGTCAAAACAAACAGCTCTGAAGGACTTAAGATCTTTGATCAATATGAAGACCAAACACAATGCCAGAGGGCAGATGAATGCCATCCACCTCTAGCCAGAGAGGCGATGAGCACAACATACAGAATGAGACATAGTTTTGGACATGGCCTATGTAGGAATTTATTTATCTATGCATATGTGTTACAAGGATTTTGTTTCTTTTCTTTTTTTCCAGTGAGGGATGAGAGCAATATTGCTAACTGGATTTTTTTTTTTTTTAAGCTGGGGGTGAGGTAGGAAATGGCGATCATGGGAGTAAGTGCGTAGAGTACTTTGTACACTCCAGTTCTCAAGTCTTCAGTCATCCAATGATGGCCAAACACGAATCACATTCAGTTTTCTCATTTGTAAAATAGTGATAATATATTACTTATACCACTAATCTTCAAAGGATGATACTGAGAAAATCCTTTACAAACCTTAAAGAACTATATAAATGCAAATTATTATTATATGTCCATGTATAGGTAGGCAGAACCACCATGGATGGAACGCTGGACCTGGAGTCAGGAAGATTCATCTTCCTGAGTTCAAATCCAGTCTCAGACACTTACTATCTGTGTGACCCTGGGCAAGTCACCTAACCTCTCTTTGTCTCAGTTTCCTCAACCTCCCAGGGTTATTGAGAACCAAATAAGATAATATTTGTAAGGCACTTAGTGCACTGCCTGGTGCATAGTAGGTGCTTAATAGGCATTATTGCTATCATTAGTATTATGAGGAACATTATATAATATTATACTACCATTATTATTACTACATGTAGTAGTAGAGATATGAGGGGCAATATGGTTTCATAAACACACGAGGAATTAGACTTAGGCCCTAATTACAGGTATCCCTAGGGTCCTTTCAGGATCCCTTAACTCTTCTCAAAAGACACTAAATCCCAACATAACCAGAATCTTTTTTTTGATTGATTTATTTACTCTTAGTTTACAAGATTCAGTTCCACAATCCCTTAAGTTTCAAATTTTCTCCCCTCCTTCTTGCCCCCTCCCATGGCGTCATGCAATCAGATATAGGATCTGCAAATACTTTCACATTGGACATCAGTCTGGTTGTATAGAAGGGTTTAACTGGTGGAGTGAACAATGGGAAAGAAGAAACAAAACCAAACATGGAAAAGAACGCTAGCATGTAGATTGCTTCAGTCTCCATTTAAACTCTGTTCTTTCCAGATCTTTCTCTGAATATAGACATCTCCTTCCATCCTGAGACTTGTAGAGTTGTCTTATAACTGCGTTGCTGAGAAGAATCTGGTTTATCAAAGCTGGTCGTCAGACATATGATGCGTCTGTGATTGTGTATAGATTTCTCCTGGTTCTGCTCTTCTCACTTAGCATCAGTTTGTATAAGCCTCTCCAGGTAATTATGAAGTCCATCTCCTCCCCATTTCTTATAGCACAATAGTATTCCATTACATTCATATACCATAACTTGCTTAGCCATCAGAATCTTTTAAAGAAGGCTTAACAGAGTTAAGAGTTGCTTCCCTTTCTTAGAACGATTTAAACAATGGGTTTTGAGTATTATGTTATGCCTGCAAGTTAGATTTTCTTTCCAATAAGATAAATCCAGCATAGTTTCTCAGAGACTTGTAATAGTAGTTACCATGCCTTGGGCCATGGTATAGTCAGGTGACACAAATTAGTAGGAGTTGGGCCTCAGGAGGAATTATGTGGGCTGCTAGAACATGCAAGTGCTCAAAGAAACAGTGAATGGGTTGGGGTGTCTTTCTGTCCCCCTGGGGTCCTCTCCAATGTATCATTTGAGCACCAAGTGACAACCTAATGAAGCCAAGGTGGGGTGTAAAGAGGTGAGCATAAGCAGAGCAAGTAACAGCTTGTCATCTGGTTAGGGCCCCATGCTTCTGCACATCGTACTTAACCCCTAGCATTGTGGCCAAAGTAAAGCCCATGTACCTTGCAAAACAGGTCTATCCTATCTACACAAATCAGGCTAAGCTATTTCCCATGGTTATCAGGCCATGAGGGGGAGTTATGCCCCTTCTTTCTTCCCTCATCTCTAACATAGAGCATACAGGCAAGTATCATCAGTAAATTGCTTGATGTATATGTGTATGTATGTGATATATATATATGTATATGTACACACACACACACATATATACTGGTACCATTTTAAAAAGCCACAGAAAAATATATGAGTACCTAAGATTGCCCTACAGCACATCCCTGCTAGAAGCTGTCTACTGTAGCAACATATATTATGGAAGTTATTACTTTCATTCATTCACCATGGATTCATTCACTCAATGAATGAATAAATATTTGGTGCTTACTATATGCAAAGCACTGTGTATGTAGTACTGGGATACCAATACAAAAGCAATACAGCCCCTTCTCTCCAGGTGTTCCCTTCCTAATAGGTGGAGACAATAAATAGAGATTTCAATTGAAAATTATTTGGAGAGATCCCATGGTCTTTAGGGTGCAGTGGTTTTTATAAGCATGACTAAAGCTAGCACCCTCTTAGTTCAAGTTGAAAGTTTGGATGAAATGAGGTTCTTGTGAGTCATTGAACAATGGGGTTTATTTTGCTCTGATACAGCCAGGGTGGAATGGCTCTTGGGTCCTAGTCTCTGTCAGTATGTTAGCAGGGGCCTGGCTGAGGCAGAGCCAGTGGTCTTTGGGGCACTGCTATACTTGGTACCTTTAATTCAAGGTCCTAGACTGTCTCAACTGTATTCTGAAGGGAGGCATTGGCCAAAGACTTGCCTGGCAAATGCCACCTCCTGTCTGTCCCTCAGGGTGCATTGCTGCTTCAGAATCTGGGAAGCCAGGAAATAGTTTATTCTATTATGTACAAAGCACTTCAGGGATACAAAGAACAGAACTCAGTTGGTATTTGCGGCAGTTACATCGTTATGCAATGCTGATGAAGCCAAGTGGCTCAAATCAATCAGATTTTGGCAAAGACCAACTTCATTCTATAGCTATAGGATATTACCCTTGATGGGAACCAGCTAACAAACAAGTGTGTTGATCAAAATCAATCATTATTTCGGAAGGGGGGCACAATTCAAATCACAGGTCCTGATAGTAGGTCCAAAAATCTACCATTTTTTTTCTTCATGGGCTAAAGAACTCTTTCTGCCAAGTGGTCCTCAAAAAACCCTACCTCCTATGTGTGTATGCATATAGATATTCCCTATATGTACATGCCACATACATACACACATACCTATGCTGGGTTCCATATAAGAAATACAGAAGAGTGCTGGCCTTTTGACACATTGACATGCTTAAGGTTCCCAGTCTTCCTTCTCTTTATTCTAGATGGGTGTAACTATTACTCTAGCAACTCAGATTTACCTTCTGCCACTGTGTCCAGGTCACCATGATGGACAAAACCTGTTGTTTCTCAATGAGTTGGTTTTGGTCAGGGGAATACAGAAGGAAGTATCACCAGTAAGTTGTTTGATATATACTGCTGCCGTTTTAAAAAGCTACAAAAAATTTGAAAGAGGGGAAAGAGCACAGGAGATACTTGCTGGCGGTTTTATTTTTTCATCTGAAGGTACTGCTTGAAAATTTGCCCATATGATTCTCCATTTGTCTCCAAGAAGAATAGATGGAAAACAATGGACTTAAAAGAGATGCTGTCTGGAACATTTGACTAAAATTACAACATATTTGATGCTATTGCAGAAAAGCTGCAATGTTTTTGCCCCAGGATTGCCTTCATAATATCTTTATGGGAGGGAGAAAAATGGAAAAAGTCCTTTTAATTTTACAATTTATATTTTGGCTTTTGAACCAAAAGTATCATAAACAGCGACTATTTGAGCTTCACTACCCCTACCCCACCAAAAAGTGAAAAAAAGAAAGGTCCTCTCCTTCATCCTGATAAAAACCGAGGCAAGATAGGGGAGGAAGGGAGAAGGGGAAGGGGAAGGGGTACCTCCCATAAAGCCTAAGCTGATCAAGTTTCTTGAAGCAAGGAGCCAGCTCACACCGGCTTCCAGATTAAACCCACAGTGTATCTCCAAGTTACAAAAGGAACCAGATTACTGAACTGGCACATTCAACGAAATCAGTGAAAGCCCCAAAGATCATTTTTCAAAGTCTGAGTATCAATGGGAAAGAAACTTGGACTCCACAGCCCTCCTCCCTGTACCCTGCATGAAAGGAGAGGTCCTCCCAGTTTTAAATACAAAGTATGTGTCTTTCTCAGTAGGCATTGCTCCAGCAGGGGTCGCTGCGTCACAGTTATATCAAGGCAGCTTAAGAAAGGGTTTTATGACGTTCAAGTCATATGGATGGAGATAGGACTGTCCTGATTTACATGTGTTTGTGAGGATTCTTTAATTGCATTTTGAGCAGTGAGTAGAACTGCAGAGAGTGGCAAGCTTGGGAGACAGAGAGCTGAAAGAAGACATGGCATGGTGCAATGGCAGAAATATAGAAATAATGGCGATTAGAGCTAATTAGAGCCAATACATTGCTCTAAGCTTACAGATTCCTAGAACTCTAGAATTTTAAAGCTGAAAAGGGCTTTAGAGGTCATCTAGCTCAGAAATAACTAGTTTGGGTGATGGTGAGGGAGAATCACTGCTCTCCTCTCCCAGTTCCCTCCCGCTCCCCAAAAAGAAGCTAAAGTCGCTCAGTCCTTCCCTCTGAAGTCTTCAGATGAGCTAGTGGTAATTCATCCCCACCAGCTAAAAAAGTGTTAAATGAGTACTTATGTACACATGAAGATACAATTGTAGGGTTTTTACAGGGGTCTTGAGAAAGGATTATAAATATGCTGTTATTTTTGCACATTTACATTTTTTAAAAGTTATAAGCAGGAATAGTGAAGATAGGAAAGCTAGACCTGTGATTTTAATGGTATAGAGAGCTCCAAAGTGAGGAAATTGTTTCTGTTTTCTAAGGATCTTCATTGCAGATTCAATATTTCAAGACTAAAATGGAATCATCATTAAAATGACATCAGTGGCCTAGATTGTTGGGATTTTTGTTGTTGTTGTATCATTTCAGATGTATCCAACTCTTCATGACATCCTTAGGAGTTTTCTTGGCAAACATCTTGGAATCGTTTGCCATTTCCTTTGCCAGTTAATTTTACAGATGAGGAAATTGAAGCAAACAGGGTTAAGTGACTTGCCCAAGGTCACACCGCTAGTAGTAAATGTCTGGGGCCAGATTTGGGCCAGATGAGTCTTCCTGACCCCAGGTCTGGTGCACTATCTACTGCTCCACCTACCTGCCCTTGTATAGACTTTACTAAGTCAACTTGGGTTAGTCCTATACAGCACGTGAGAAACAGAAAGGGATATTGGACAGAGGGATAGTTTCAAAGCCAGGACCCGAGTTCCAGATCATCCTAACACATACAGCTCCCCCCTTCATTCCTGTCCAACCTCCACCCCTAACTCTCAAGACTTTCCCCACCATACTAAAACAGCCTTTTCACCCAGGAAGTTCACTCTCCCCCTGTGGTCTCTTCATCCTAGAAGTTTACCCCACTTTTATGGCCCCTTTCTCTCACTGGCTGAACCAGAACCACCATTTTAAAGAAAGAATCTTCCTTCCTTTCTGAGTTCTCTGGACTTTTTGCCACCTTCCCCTACTTTGTTCCTTTTGCCTTCCCTCCAATCCACTTTATTTTATGTGTTTTTTTTCTTATTAGAATATAAGCTCCTTGAGGCAAAGGCTCTTTTTTTGCTTGTATTTATACTGCTTTGCACAATAATTGGCACATAACAAGCACTTCATTAATGCTTGTGTAATTGACCTGACACAATTCTGTGCTAGGTTCTATTGTTGGACATGTGGGAGAATCAGTCTTGTCCTTTTGAGGAGCTGATGCTCTAAGGTTTCCTTCTGTTTACTCTAGATGGGGGGAAGCTCTGGCTCTTATTGCTCTGATTTACCTTTGGCTGATTGGTCAGGGTCATCAAGATAAGCAGGACCTGCAGCTTCCCACTGAACTGATTAAAGGTCAGGGGATTAGAGGAAAGTTCATAGCATCCTAAATTTAGGGCTGAAAGGGACTTATGAGGACTTCCAGTACAATCCCTTCATTTTACCGATGAAGAAACTAAAGTTAAGAAAAGATAAGTGATTTGTCCAAGGTCCTACAGGCAGTAAAATGTCAGAACCAAGATCCCAGGAACCCAGGCCCTCTGACTCTAAAACCATACTGCCCATTGTACCAGACTGTCTGTTGATATTTTACAAAAGAAATGTTCCTTAAAATTTGCTTGTCAATTGAATTTCGATGAAAGAATTAAGAGAGCTCACTTGTTAAGATGCAGAGATGTCTTATAAAATGAAGAATAGTCTTTATGGACAGCTAGGTGGCTCAGTGAGTAGAGTCCCAGCCCTCAAGTCAAGAGGACCTGAGTTCAAATCCGACCTCAGACACTTGGCACAAAAACTAGATGTATGACTTTGGGCAAGTCACTTAACCCCAATTGCCCTCCAAAAAGAAAAAAAAAGAATAGTCTTCAGAACTGAACTTGTAAGGTGAGATTTCAGTGTTGTGGGTTCTCTTAAAGTGATATAATATTGAAAATGAAAGCTCTTCCATTCCACCTCCATGATAAACTCTGAGAATTGCAGGATTTTACATCTAGAAAGAGATCTGAGATCATCCAGTCCAAATTCTTGTTTTGATCAGTGAAACAATTGACATCCCCAAGAAAAGACAATTGATTATTTCCAGGCCAGTGGTCTCAATCTTGTACTTTTCAGCTAATGCCTTAGGTCCAGGCAAGGAACTTGAATCTTTTCTGTTATCAGCCAGATACTCTCGATCCTGAAGCCCCTCTGTCTTGGCTCTTCAACTATTAGAAGTATTCAGTTTCCCTGTACTCTTCTCTTGCATGGACTAATCATATATACAACTCTACCCTCATGAAAAAGTCAACACACCCACATAACATCAAGTTGCATAAGTCCCCCAAGCAAAACTGATCTAAAACGGTTCTTTTGCAAACCCTATATTATTATTAAACTTTTCTCTGTCTTCCAATAAGTCTGAAAGTCCCTCTACGGCAGGAGGAAGGATACACCCTATTCTTCTTGGTATTCCCCATAGGAGACAGCACATGTAGGTAACTGATATCTGCTGAATGAATTAAAGACACTAACAAAATGAAACTAATTAAAAAAAACTAACTGGGACCAATGAAGAGAAAACAATCTTATTACTCATTAGTACAAACAGAAAATAGTCAATTTGTCTTTTCTAGGCACACCTCCATCTTCCTACTATCTTTTTCTGTTCACATATTAGGAGGCACAAGTTTTTCAAAAACAAAAAATTTTAATGAAACATGTCAAGTTGTATTTTTGAGTTCATTTTTTCCAGAGAAAACTAAAACACAATATCATTGGCTTTGTGATCCAAAGAACATACAGCCACTAGGATAATAAATAACAATAGATAATAATGATAATACTTACAACCCATATAATAATCAACTTTCTGGACACATAAGGGTCAATATTCCAGTAAGTGAATGGAAGGAAAGTGATGTAAAAAATTTCTTCACCCAAAGCAGCTGAAAACTTGAATAGATAGTAGTAGAAATAATTCTTCACAATGTACTTCTGTGTGTACTTCTGGGTATAAGGCTGGAAAAAAAAGTTTGAAAAGACTTTTGTGAGTTAACTGGGAGAAATCATTTCATAACATGTTTTAAATGACATTGTCTAAAGTAAAGAGTCCTGAATGACTAAGACCCTGTCTTTTCTTAAGATACTAAACAATGAGAGAAGAAAAGCAAATGGTTTGGTTATGCCAGTTGGATAATAAAGCTCCAAAGACAGAGTTTTAATGCTCTTGGGGGAAAAAAAAGCTAAATAACGCAAAGGAAGCCAAAGTTAACACAAGAAAGATGTTGTGGAAGACTAAGTTATATGTGTTTATGTTTGTAAACCCTAATGGCTTTACATAATAGGATTCTTGCTAATATCATTGGCTATATTTTACTTATTTAGTTATAGAAATATACATATATGTGTGTGTGTATAGTGTGTACATACACACACAGAGGCATGATGAGATACTAAAAAAAATGAGAAAAGGAGTAAGAGTATCTATATTTATAAATGTAAATCTGGAATTATTTACCTAAAACTTTTACCTCCATACCAGGAAAATCACCAATCAATGAAGCAACATGTATTTATTTATTAAGTTCCTTCTACATGCCAGACACTATGGTAGGCACCAGAGATAAAAGCCCAAGCATTCATGCCCTAAAAAGCTTACACTTTGAGAATGGAGGAGGAGACAATATGCATAGTATAGATAAAATAGATATAAGGTGATGGCAGGGGTGCCAACAGGAGTGAAGGAAAGTGGGATCAAGAAAGTCCTCATGCACAATATTGCACTTGAATTAAGCTTTGAAGAAAGTTAGGAGATGCTAGGAGGCAGAGGCGAAGAGGCATGGGGACAGGAAATGGAGTGTCATGTTGTTGATCCTTCTTTCTCAAAGAGGACCAATGATATCATGAGGGTGGTTTCACTGAACTACAGGAAGTATGAAGTGGAATAATATGAAATACTACTAGAAGGATTGATTGAGGCCAAGTTGGGAAAGACTTTAAATGCAAATAGAGGCATTGCATATTACCCTGGAGGTAACTGGAAGTCACTCAAGTCTATGGAGAAGGGAAATGACATAGCCAGATTTACACTTTAGGAATGCAGCTTTGGCAGGTATATGGAGAATGGATGGGAGAAGTGAGATATTTGAAGCAGAGAGACCATCTAAGAGACTCTTGCAATAATCCAGGCAAGAGGTGAAAAGAACCTGATGTAAAGTAGTGGCTATATTAGTAGCGAAAAGAAAAGGAATGTGAAGAACATCACAGAGGCAGAAATGACAAGATATGGTAACTGCTTAAATAA
Organism: Pseudocheirus occidentalis; assembly: GCA_028646575.1. Lineage (NCBI taxonomy): Eukaryota > Metazoa > Chordata > Mammalia > Diprotodontia > Pseudocheiridae > Pseudocheirus > Pseudocheirus occidentalis. The sequence continues at coordinate 159,237,064 of CM053600.1, read as the reverse complement.
TCAAACTAATTGAGAGGGAAGAGTTGATGATACCCAAGGCTGTGAACCTCGATGACTAGAAGAATGGTAGCACCCTCAACAGAATTAGAGAAGTTCAGAAAAAAGCTGGGCTTTGGGGGAAAGGTAATAATCTCCATTTTGTGATGAATTTGGGACATCTGGTTTAAGATGTCAAATAGGTAATTGGTTATACGTGATTATATATGACTAGAACACATATATTTTGGAACTGTACGCATGGAGATGACAATTAAATCCATGGGAGCTGGTGATGTCACCAAATGAGAAAGGGTAAGTGGAGAAAAGAAAGGGACCCGGGACACACCCTTGGAGTATACCTACCATTATCATAAATGGTAAAATGTGCAGATATCTAGGGGATAAACTGGGTAACAAGGTCCTGGAGGATACTAAGCAAGGTGTAATAAAGTTACATCATTGCCCTAATCTAATCTTTATAGCAGAGTAATAGTATCAGCCTGACAGAGAGGAAGTGATGGGCTATGTAATATTAATCAGATTTTAACAGGGTTTTACTTCTGTCCTGGAAGGCCTAGTTGCCAATATTTGTAAAAATACTCTCTCAGCCAGTATTCCAGTATTCCCTAATTTAAACTCTATTGAGCATCAATGAAATTACAAAACTATTTACTGCAATCCCCTAAAGTGATACTGGTAGGTAACATGTAGAATTTCTAAATTCTTTAATAAACAGTGAAAACATGGTTTATTTTAATTTTTTTAAATTTCTTTTGTCACCAAGATAAAATAGTGGCTTCCCTTTATAATTGTATTTAAAGATATAGAAAGGTAATGAAAAATGTATAATGATAGAAATTGAAAATATTCTGCATAACCATCAGTTCTCTTACTCATTTCCAATACTTGAAATAAAAATACGAATAAAGGATTTAAAAAAGAGAGACATCTAGCTATACTTTTAGTATTATCAAAATTATTTCTGCATGATATTTCAACCGATAAACATAATAACTCCACTGGCATTTAATTTTGAAAGATTTCTTTAGAAAAGAGTTTGGTTTATTGTCTGATTCTGAGTGCTCTGTCTTTAAATGCTAAGAAGTTTCCTTGGCTTCATTCTTTTGTTGGGTAAAATACTTAAAATGGCAATAAGTCACCAAGATCTTGACTAACACTCCACAATTCTAGGTTCAACAAACTGAACTATTAAACAAATTGACTTTATGCCTAGGACAAAACAAAATAAAACAAATCAACTCTTTTCTTCTTTTCAGACAAAATGGGTTCTGCTTTATTTTTATTATCTAGTATTGGCAAATTTGAAATACTTAATTCACACAGATTTTTACTAATTCAACCGATCAAAGTCAAGTGTTTACTGATATATGTATAGAAGAAAGGACATCAACAGTCAACTAAATAAATCTCATAAGAGAAATTTAACCTATGTAGATCGATTGCCATAACCAGCCCATTAGTCTATAAATGCTTGACTTATTTTTGAAACGGAGAGAGATGGTAGCCAAAGGCAATACTTGTTCAGGATATAAACTCACTTCTAAAATTTTAGGGAAAACAGTAGAAGATTTAGAAGCACTATCCCCACCATAAAACAGTGAGAAGCAGTAAAGGGTAAAACCAGTTGGAAGAATATTTGGCAAGAGTCCTGAGTAAAACACTCCAAGGGCATTTAGGAATGAGTCTGGAAGGACAACAAAGAAAGAAGGGCAAGGCCTGCAAAGATATTTGTAACAAACTGTGTTCCCCATCAGGGACAATGGAGCCATCACACTTGGCCTCAAATATCACATCCCCAAATGGGCTCACAGAGGAAAACAGACCTCTCTGTGAAGAGAAAAAGTATTGGGAAAACATTTGAACTATGCAAAGTGTACTCAGGGGAAATAAGGACTGAAAGCAACACAAATGTTAGGAAATTTGTTAAGAGATTGTTTCATAGGTATAGAAGAAGATAAAAGAAATTTGGAAAAATTTCAGACTTCTTTCTTCATACAGAAAAAAGCAAAAGGCATATATGTCAATTTTCCCACATATGTAAAATTTTTATGAAGATAAACTACATATTCTTTGAGTCCAACCTAGATGGAACCATTAGTAGGAAGCAAGAAGGCATTTTGGAAGGATATTCTACTATAGACCACAGTCTTACCATCACACAAATGACTGAAAAGTATAAAGAATTTAAGAGTCTGCTAAACTTGCTGACTGAACTTCTTCCCCCCTAAACTTTGTGATGTGGTAGAGTAAATTGTTGCCTACAGGCTCTTTAAAATTATATAAGATTTCTTAAAAGACATAATATTGGATGATCCTCTTATCCTTAATATCAGGCAATGTGTAAAACAGGGAGATGGCTAAAGGTGTTTGCCCCTTTTAGGGAGGAGTTCCAGCACAGAACAAGTTGGTAAGGGGTTCCCAGTAGATAGCAGGTTTGCAAACCCACTTCTTGGGTTAAAGATGGCAGTGATTTAGCACTAAAGCAGGAGTTGTCTGATCTTATATCTCTTGCTAAACAGATTAACAGTAGGAGATGTAGGTTTGTTTGTTGGGTTTTTTTTTAGTGGTATCTCATAGTAACTTCCATTTGCAGATGGAATTTTGCTGGTTGTCTTAAACTCTGTAACACTGAAGAGACTTCTGAAACAAATCTACTCAAAATAATTTGACCTAACCATTAATACAGGAAAAACTGAACAGATGAAGAAGGCCTTTTCTCCAGAGTCTGATATGCAGTTAGATGGATAACCTACAGTGGTCATTCATCAGGAGATAACTTGGAAAGGCACTTTCTAGAGTTCTATTAGTTAGACTCAGATTTAAACAGAAGGAGAACAGGCTGGATTGCCTTTACAAAACTGTGAGCTTCTTTAATGACCACAAATGTCTTCCAAATCAAAAGGTCCGTTTTAAAACAGTCTACTAGTAGTATACAGTTATAAGTCATCCAAAGAATTATAAAGTCTTCAAAGTATTAAAAACAAATTATCACCTAGAGAGCTAAGGAGAGGTACATGGTAGGGTTGAGCAGGCCATAACTCATTACAAAAGGCATTACAAAAGAGGACCAGAATTAAGGATGGCCTCAAATAAATGTATAAAAAAAAATGAGATCAGAGGATCTAGTCACATGACAAGAGGGAGAAGTAAACAATGGCTATCCCTGGCTACTACACTGGTATCTTTTTGGGGTCAAAACAACAAGTGATGAAGCCCTTCCCACTCCCCGCTCTACCATATTGGGTGAACACTCATTGGTGAGCCCATGGGAGGACACAGACAAGAGTTGCCCAAGTTGGGTAGGTACAAATAGGCATCCTGGTAGATAGACTCTGACTACCGATGAGACCACGGACCCATTTGATTAAACCAAAACAATGGCCCTCATACTTTTTCCCACCAATTTTAAAGTTTATATTTCATTAGAATACATGTTGATCAAAATTATCTAAATAAATGCTTAGTAATTAATTTTCACACTTTTGTACCTATGAGATACGGCTAAAAAAAGAAAACCTACATCTCCTACTGTTACCTATTTAGTAAGAGACATAAGATCAGATAACTCCTGCGTTAGTGCTAAATCACTGCCATATTCAACCCAAGAAGTGGAAAGTGAAGGTCTGGCCAATTAAGCATACGCAAGTATGGTAAAATTGGTTTTATCTTTCAAAACCTATGATGGCACAGTGGATAAAGGACTAGACCCGGTGTCAGGAAGAGCCAAGTTCAAATCTAGCCTCAGATACTTACTAGTTTTGTGGCTATGGTCAAATCACTTAACCCCTGTCTGCCTCAGTCTCCTTATCTTTAAAATGGGTATAATAATAGCACTTGTCTCAGAGGATTGTTGTAAGGATCAATAAGATAATATTTGAAAAGTATTTTGCAAACCTTAAAGTGTTATATAAATGCTAGTTATTAAAAAACCAGTTTCTAACATTTATAGATTTGGAGAAACAAGGATTTTTGATAGCACGAACTTTGCAGACCAGTAAAAACTTGCTATATAATGGAATCTAATAAACGTTTCACTCAATTATCGAATCTTTAGTACCAGGGATGGAAAAGGTTCAAGACCTTCCTCTCCCCCCACCCCTTCTTTCTTTCTTCCTTTGACTTTATTTACTGTGTCATCTTCAGAGGCTGACACTTCAATGCTTATAGCTTACTGCCTAATACCTTGTAAAGAGATGGGTCTACACCAGCCAATGCCCAATTCCTGGATTTTAGGCAAGAGAAGGTTTCAAGTCTCATGTCTATACACTTATGAAATTCTAAGAAAAGGCCAAGTTTCAAAGAGGTGTCTCTGGTGCTCATCTCTCAAAGTCTAAGGGTTCAATTTAGGGTCCAATTTCACTTAGAGATAAAGTTAAGCCCAGATAACAGAACAAACGAGGGGTGTGTGTGCACATACATGTATATAAACACATGCATATGTTAGCACACGTATGCATATGTGTGTATATTTTAAGCGTTGTTTTTCCAATCCAAAATATGGGGGTAGTAACTTTTTTTTTTTTACAATTTTTTTTTCTTTTTAGCCAGGGGGTGAGGGTGGGAGTCAGGGAGGGCAATTGCAGCTAAGTGACTTATCCAGGGTTACATGGCTAGTAAGTGTTAAATGTCTGAGGTCAGATTTGAAGTCAGTTCCTCCAGACTCCAGGGCCAGTGCTATTTACTATGCTACCGAGCTACCCCTAGGCTAGTAATGGTTTGTGATTAGATGTGGGAAAGATTTTGCTTCACTAATATACTTAATAAAACCAGTCACTATTAAGTTGGAAAGATAAAATAAGAAATCAAGTGCATAGATTTATATGTTGGCTAAAATGTGTGAGCTTCATTTGAAAGAGACAGGATTAGAGACAGTGACTGAAAAATACAGAATTTTGTCTCCCTAAAACAGAGAATCCTTAAAATGACTGAAGAATCTTAAATAAGAAAATCCTTAATTGTATTTAGACCCTAAAATGTGATTTGGGGGCTGGGAGAAGGGAGAAGTTAAATATATATATTAAGCAGGCCCAAACTTGAGTCAAATAAAATATTCCCTTAGCAGTGCCTTTAGTATAAGCGTTAATTAGCATTGTCCAGTAGGTACTAGGAAAGATGCCTACTGGACTGACCAATTGTTACTTTTTTGAGCCTATAAAAATGCTATTTTTATGTCTTCAGTTCTAAGATTCCTTCCAGCTATAGACTTAATTAGTAAAATTTTCCCACTGAGAAAAGCAGCAGGGGTTTGGGGAGAAGCAAAGACAAGTGGATAATCCGGGGTGCAGCCTAAGGAGGAGGCAGCATGTCTTGGGGATACCTTCTTGAAGGTCCAATCTTCAGGAGAATGAACTACCACTGCCCCGATGGGATCTGAGCTAAATAAGAGGAAAAAGGGATGAGGAGGTTGGGGTGGTGACTGGGAAAGGGCATGAAAAGCTTCAGGAAAGAGTTTCTCTGTAGACTCTAAATTCTCCACCCCGGGAAAAGCTCCAACTGCCTCACCCTTATGTTGGTCCTTACTTCCAACTCAGACCCAGAACCATGGCTCTGAGCTAGAAGGAGGCTGCAAGGTGGGAGAGAGTGATTTAGAAGGAGCAGCCACTCATTAAAACTGGCTCTGCCCAAACCTCTTCATCAGATTCTATTTTATTTCAGAGCAATCAGGTTCTACATGACATGGGTGTTCAGATATCCTCCCAATACCATGTGGACTTTCCTTCTAGTCCAAATTCAGTATTTTGATTAACAATAATAATAAAAACCTTAAGGAGAATATTTCATTTTGACTAGTTCTCATCATGTTTTTTAAAGATTATTATTATTATTTTTTACTTTAGTCTTACTGAGAGTGCTAGCTCTTTCATGGCTGGAACAGAAGCTTACATGTCAAGCTAAAGAGGAAATTAAAACAACTCCAAGCAACTTCATGTATTTCATTGAAATGGATGCTTTCTCCTATAGGTTAGGGCTGCAGCCCATTCAGCCTTTCTCATCCAGCAGAATTCTTCCCCTCATATCCTCCATTTAGCATCTTCCTAACTTGCTGGGGGCCTTCCTCAATGTATTTTTCACACTCCCTGGTTACTAGTGGGGCACCGGGCTGGACCATCCCTTGTTCTTACTGTAAGACTAGCCTCCTTTTCTGAACCCACAATTCCTGGATGCCACTTCTTACACAAAGAACATTATTGGAATTATGCTGAACTATCCCACCCCTTTCTTCAACAATGGAAAGAAATAACTTGCAGCCTATTATGCCTTCACACAGGTATCATCCAGACATTTTTTGTGCCATGGACCTCTTTGCAATCTGATGATTCTCTTTCTTAGAATATTTTAAATGTATAACATAAAGACTATAGGATTACAAAGGAAGCCAGTTATATTGAAATATAGCTATCAGAAATTAAAGCAACAATAACAACAGCTTCAGTAATGCCAGAAATAGCATGGTGTAATGGATGAAGTAGTTAGGCTTGAAGCCAGGAAGACCAAAGTTCAGATTCTACTTCTGGCACTCACTGATTTCATCTAAGTGGTGTTGGTGGAGGGCAGTGCCAGTGAGGCCCTCTACCAACTGGTGCAATCACAGATCAACCTGTGTATATTTGAGTAGAAAAGTGGCTCCCAACTAGGGTATGTGAAGTGCCAGGGGATGTAAGAAGTCTGTGAAGGGGTCATGGGAATATTACAAAAGGAGGAGTTTTGGTGAAAATAGTTGTGGATTGGATCAGGAACAATTTTTCTTGATACAAAAAAATGTTGCCAGGGGCTGAAAAAATACCATAAATATTGAAAGGCATCATGGTATGGGGAAAAGAACACTGACCCAGGAATTCCAGTCCCATCTCTGCTAACAAAGTTCCTTTAGTATGAGCCACTTCATCCCTCCCAACCCTTAGTTTCTTTCTCTATAAAATCAGGAAGGCTGGCCTCACTGAGCTCAAAGGTCCTTTTTGCTTTATGGTTATCACTTGGCTAACGTTCAAGTAGTTTTCCTGTCTTAAAATTTAAAAAAGAAAATTAAATAAAAAATAAAATAACTTAAAAAATAAAAAGTATTGAAAAGGGGTCTGATACCATTAGCAGTCAATATCACTATTCTTACTTTTGTAGTTTTACAGTAGGAGCAGAAACTGTCAAAGGTCAAGTAGGTGATACACCAATAGAATATAAGTTTATTGAAAATATTCCTCATCACTACCTGACCAACACATAATACATAAAAGTATAAGGATTAAACATATAAACAATGTCCTTTTCTCTACCACTGAACCCTGAAGACTATTCTACTATAAATAAATTATGTGAAACTGGAAGAGAAAGATAACACAGTCAGTGACAGAACCGGGATGCCAAAAAGGTCTCAGGTTAGAGTGATTGGTCAAGTACCAGAGGATATCATTTAATAAATGATCAATTTAAAAAGTTAACAATAAATATATTATCATAAAACTAATAAAAATTAAAAAGTAAAAACTAATTAAAGTTTTCACTTGGATTCAAGAAATTAATTGCACAAATAGCAAATGAAGAAGACATGTCCTATAGTGCTTCACAAACGCTCATTGACTAATTGACGTGATTAGACAATAGCTTGTATTAAAAAGTTCTAGCCACTTAGACTGCAAATTCAAAGGGTCACCTGGGACAAGCTAATGGGAGCTTCAGCTGCATTAAGAGAAGCTGAAGGTCTGGTCAAGGAAGGTGGTGATTGTTTCATTCTACTCTTCCCTGCATAGGTCACATGTAGAAGGAATACTATGGTCTAGTTTGGGTTTCTAGACTGGAGAGCTTACTGGTGCAGGAAATTCTTCCTATCAACAAAGATCAGCAAGTGTTGAACAATTGATAGTCTTAGAGAGTGCAAGTTGAGGTGAACCTCTCTAAGATTTAACCTCTCTAAAAGAGAAGGGCAAGTATAGACCAGGAGGAAAACTTGAACTCAGATCATTCTGACTCTAAGACCCATTCTTGCTCTACCTGACCATACTGCTTCTCATACTAAGGCCTGAAAAGCATTTTACAAACATCCCTTTTGATCCTCCTGAAAACCCAATGAGGTGGGTGCTTTTATTAGCATTATTTTAGAGATGAGGAAATTGAGGCTCAATTCAAATCTATAAGCATTTATGAAGCACCTATTATGTATCAGACAACAGTTTCAGGCACTCAGGATTAAAAAAAAATAAGTGTGTTCTGGGATGCAGAAGTTAGACTTATTTGTCCAGCATCATATAACTAGTAAGTGTCTGAGGTAGCATTTGAATTCGGGCCTTTCTGACTTCAAGTCCAGCATTCTATATACTACACCACAGCACAAAAACACATTAATACACTCTTTTTTTTAAATATAAAAAGGCCTCCATTCTTTAAAAAGTGCAAAGATGCATGTAGACCACAATAAAGCTAGCTCTGACAAGATGTAAATGCTCTAGGCCTTAAAATGGGCATGACTGCCTTTGTTATGGTCAATGTTCAACAAAACATAGTGAGGGTATGACATTAATTAACAGCTCAAAACTTAAGGGTAGCCATATTAAAAATTGTTTTCTGATGGTGCAACAGACATGGCCCTCCTTGAACTCCCATGCCTATCTGCCAGGTTCCTTTTAATTACCAGTCCAAGAAAGAATTCAAAGAATAAGGACTTTCCAACCTATGAGGAAAAAGAAATTATGATTACTTAGGAAGTTTAAGAAAGATTGACAGTGTCCCTTGAAGGGGGAAAGAGAAGCCCTGAGAACACGAAAGGGTTTCCTCTTTCATCTGAAAATCCGGATAGAATTACAATTTGGGTGACCTAACCGATGTCTGCACAGTACTTTGGTGATTAAAATTTCAGGATGGCTAGACTGAAAGTCAATAAAATGGAAGGACAGCTCCTTTGAATAATGGAACCTGAAAGGAAACTGCATGCCAATCACTTTCATCTGCTTCGTTAGCATTTGCCCAGATTCTTCATTCAGCGTCCAAACAAGAAGAGGCAGCCTCTAAGGAGAATTTAACAGGTCTCTCCTAAGGTATTTTACTACCAGCAGTTAGTTGTAGTCTTTTTTAAATTGATAGAATTTCTGTCCTCATCAAAAGACATTCATTATAATTCCTCTACTCCTCGAGACACCTGATTTTGGGACCATTACTTCCCCGTTGTCAGGATAAATAACAGCTATAATTAATTGTCATTCTCCTCCTCCCCTAAATATTTTGAGATGGTGCTCAATGGTGGCACCATTGCCAAATCCTAATCTACAACTATGCTCGGCACTCTGAGAACTACCAAGGGGGATAGAAGATAGAGCAAAGAAGAGAAATGACTCCAAGTTTGGGGAATGGATGGGAGAAGCCATTTGCCCTTCAAGTTCAAGAAACATCTTAAGAACTTAAGTATTTTTCAAAACATTTTGGATTCGCTAAAACGAAAAACACATTGAGCCAGACATTCTTCTACTTAACTGTTAAACCCTGTGTATTCTGGCAGATTTGGGGGGCAGATGTTTCTGATTCATTTATATTAACTTATCAAAATGACATTTTGCGAAGAGCCGCATGATGTTCAAGACAGGCCCATGTAAGCCTAAGTATTTTAAGCCAGGAAAAGTTTTTCTTTTGTTTGGTTTTTCCAATCCTGTTTTGTTTTGTGCCAGCGACACTGGGAAGCTCAATTTTGTTCTGAGCGTGGCAGGAAGGGCTCGCCAATTCCTCATTTTCTGTAAGAAAATAACATCCACAGCCACAAAAGATGTGGAGTGAAAGTGATTTGTGCAGAGAGGGTTTTATTCCTCTTGATTATTGTTTTGTTCTAAGATTTAAAAACAAAACTCCAAACACACAAAAGCAAAACTGAGGTCTAAGTAATTTGCCACTGAAATTAGGAAAACTTTGCCCAAATGTTTTTCTAACTCAAGCTTCTTGAACCTTTGGCAAAACTTGAGAATGTATTTTGTTTTGAATTCATTTGATACAGGCACAGCTATCTTTGATTTAAGAATTTTCATTACAGTCAAACTTAGCATTTAAAATGTGTTTGGGAAGGGAAAAGTTAATGGCAAGTCCTTCCCCTCTTTCTAAGGCTTCATTCTAGTCTACCACTTTTTAATAATAATTGTAATTATAACAACAATAAGTATTTGTATAATAACACTTTGAGGTTTGCAAAACCATTTACGTTTAAAGTTCACAATAATTCGAGGTCAGTGCTGTTGTTATCCCCATGTTAGAGAAAAGGAAACTGAGGCCGAGAGTGATTATATGATTAGCACAGCTAGCAAGTGTCTGAGGTAGGATTTGAACTCAAGTCTTCCTTACTCCAATTCCTTCAGATTATCTATTGGGCCACCTACCTCTACAATTTTTTTTTGTCCCCTCAGGGTTGCTGTCACAGTATGGTGGCACGCATCAGTGAACAGTAAAAATAATCAGGGCAGTTTCTGTCTTTTCAGAGTATTTTTTTCTTGTTCATACTTAAAAAAAATCAGTGGTACTCTGGAATCCCTAAGGTTGGGGGCCCTGAAATCACAGCTTTAAGTTGCATAGTGTTAGAAGACTATATACCAAGGGCTCCCGTCCTTCACCACCAGAGCCTGATGGGCCAATCCAATTTGCCCATAGTTCCTATTTCATATTTGGAATAAAAGCATGAAGCTTTGTGAGTTTTCCATGGGCCCTCAATGGGAATGAATTAAACAGTCTTGGAGCTTGACTTTGCCATGAGGGATCAGATGATACACTCATTTAGCAGGAAACCACATGAACAAAAACAATTTGATGAAACCCAGAGGTGCAAGTACTTACATGATTTACATGGTACTATGGGATGAGCCACAAACTCATCGGAAAAAATCTAAGTCTAGGAGTTCTGAGGGAGCTTTGGGTATAGGACGGCTCAGGTATGACAGATGGCAAGTCACTGTGGCCCTGGATACTTCATGTCCCTCATCAGTACAATGGAACTAAATCAAGTCAACAAGTATTTATTAAGCACCAGTCAACAAGTATTTATTAAACACCTATCATGTGTCATAAGAGCTGAAGACACAAAAAAAGTTAAAAGAATCCCTGCTCTTAAAGAGCTATCTAATGTTAACTAATTGTACATGTACTCAATGTTTAAAAAAATGTTTGGCTCCACTCTAAAAGAAAAAGAAGGGAGAGAGGAAGAGAAGAGAAAGAAAAAAATGGAAAGACAGTAGTTTGGAAATGTTAATAGCAGAAGCAGAAAAAGAGTAAAAACCATGTTAGGTTACTAGTACTCCTAATTGTTAACTATGGCCAAAGGTATTCACCACTGCCATGAGTTCAAATGGACTCTCAGTGAGATTCTCTGGTCTCCTGCTTGACGATAACCATTGTGCCCTCCACTCTGTCCTTGCACCGACTGTCCCCTATGCCTTGCCTTTAATGAATGCTTTTCTTCTTCATCTCTACCTCTTAGCTTCTTTGGTTTCCTTCAAGATTTAGTTCAAACCCTTCTTTCTTTAGGAGGTCTTTTCCTCTACCCCTTGTCTTCCTTCATAGTGATTTCTGGTATTAACTTCGAACTATGACATGTGTATCTTGATGTTTCCACCTTTACAATGAGTTCCTCCTTGAAAGTAAGGACAATATTTTTTATTTTCTTTTTATCCCCAAAATTTAGCACAATGCTTGGTGCATAACAGGCATTTAATAAATTCTTGTTGATTGAATGCATCTGACCCCAGAATACTATAGGAATTCTTCAGTGGGATCAATGGCCCCTCAAGAGAGATGAGCCTAGTAATCCACCTAATAAAAACCAAGTGGATGAGGAGTGGATATTAGCCCAGTTATGACATACAGCTGGATGGACAACTCATTGATTTAGTCCATTAGGATATGTGTCTTAGATAGACATAACAGACAATGAACTGGACTGAGAATTTAATTGGAAGAGGTGAGGAGAAAGATAGAATGTAAGTCCCTCGAGGGCAGTATCTGTTTTGTTTTTGTCTTCTCTCTCCAGATCCTAAAGCCACTTAATAAATGCTTGTTGACTGACTGGATTACATTTGGGAAACTATAGACATTTCAAGGATCCTCAGCTCTTCTGTATAGCAAAAGCTCATCTTTTATAAAACTCAAATGTTTGCCCTGTTCTTGCTATGTGTCTACAAATCAAGGCACAGCATTATCTCAAAGGAGTCAGAATTGTAGGTATACCAAAGAGAAATTAAAAGGAATGTGGTAGATGGAAACAGAAGTGGATTCTCAGAGTTGAAAGAACCCTAGAGGCTCACTAGTTCTACCTAGTGAATAGGCAGCCCCTTCTATAACTTCCTTGATAAATGATCATCCATCTTCCAGTGATGGAGAACTCCAGAAATAGATCCTAATAAACTGTGGAAACAAAACCTGCTGCCACAACATTCACCTAGCTTCTACTCTTTCTTGTCAAACCAGTTACATAGCACTGACAAATAGTTAACCATTAATTCCCACCTGGTTGCTGCTAAAATGAAATTGTGGTCATGTGTAGAAGCCAGATATTTTGGAACCAGGTCAGGTAGCTCAGTCCTCCTCATTTCATGCTAGATCAATGTATGTTTGATGAAAGGTTTTTACAAAACGGAAAAGTGAGGCTGGGAGAGGTTTAGTGACTTCCCCAAGGTCATCCAGCTAGTACGTCTGAGGTAGAACTGACACTTAGGTCTACTTAACTCCAAATCCAACCCTCTATCCACAGTGCCACTTAGCTATTTGAATGTCAGAGCATACTGTCAGAAAAGAGTATTAGGACTGATGTGAATAAAATCCTTTGAAAAGACAGACGCGTGAAAGAAACAAAATATTACCTTTTAAGGCACAATTTCAAAATAAGTGCACCAACATTGTAAAGACGTTTAAGAGTCCCACAAAGCTGAATGGACTTGCAGCCTTGATGAGGAATGGAAAAAAACCAAATTAAACAATCTGACTAAGGGCATTTAACCTTCTCAGGAATAAGACTCGCAAGAATCAGGAAGAATAGAATAGACTCAGGGCCATTGGGGAAAGGATTTGGAGGCCAGAAGAGAAAGAAAATTGTCTGGAGGATTCATATTACAAATTTGAGAATGGCAGATACTATCTGCACATGTAAAACTAATCTGGTTCACCAAGCTGGAGACCATGGTTGTCATTCTTGAGGACTAAAGGCACCAAGTACAAAGGCAAGTTTTCACTGACCTGTAGATTAAAATCATTGCTTCAATGTAACCTATGTGTTCTGTTTGAGACAAACTATTAGAAAAGTGAAACATTATTTTTACTGTTCTACCTAAACTGAAAAAAAATACTTAGCCTGAAATGAAAAACAATTATTAAATATACACAAAACGATGGAGCCTCTCTCAGAAATTCCAAATTGAGACAGCAATTCAGGAACCAGATTTTAAGTCCAAAGAATGACTCTATATGTTGAGATGTGGTGCCATTGAAAGCAGCATGACTGAGGGGGCTACATAGTTCCTTTTAGCTACTGAGAATTAGACACGACCTTTGGCCCTAAAGACACAATTCTTTTTCATTTTCCTCTTAATATTTCCAACCAACCGGTACTTATTTTTGGTCTTACCCTTACCCTGAAATGTTGTATTCTGTAAGCAAATATCAATTATTCATTCATTATAGGCCATCTTAGCTTTTCATCACTTCATACATAATAGATACCAAGGATTCATCTCTGCCGAAAAACACAGCATGCAGCAGACAGGTAAGAAAGCAACAATTTAGCTTCAGATAGGAGATTTCTCATGCGCAGCTCCTTTTCCTCTAAGTGTCAATAGTAGTAAATCACTGTGATTGCTATTGTAACTCCCTGGAAACGAAAAACAAATAAACCAAGATACGTGCTAATGGTAACTATGGGATAGAGGATAGGGAGAGGAGGGATTAAAATGCATTTAACTACGAAAACTTTTTTTTTTTTTAAGTATTTCTTCCACAAGTTCTTGGATTCCTTAAAACTAACAGTTTGCTGACAGGCCCAGAAGGAATAATTTTGCTATTGTCGTCACATACAACCCACATTTTGGCCAGAAAGACAATGTTGGTTCTGTGCCCTCTTGAGAAGCTCTACCTCGCAGTTTGGAATCATGTTCATCCTTCTCGGGCTGCAAGGCTGAGCAATCCAGTACACAAAATCACTTTTTCTGCCTATGAACAAGCAGCTGTCACTCTCATGCCCTGGTTTGGTACAAATGCTCATTGTCAGTCATCAGAAGGAGGCCTGTCCTTCCTGCATTTGGTCTTCATCTGGTCTCATCGTGGGAACTCTTCAGCTTACCCTATGTGCAGAGGTCTATGTTTGAATCCAGTAATTTATTTAGCATATGCTCCAGAAGCTTGCTCTGTGTGTGTGTGTGTGTGTGAGTGTGTATGGGGATAAACTCCTAAGGCTCTAATTCTCACAAAGAGCTCTAGAGTTTTCTAAATAGACTGAGGCAAACTCTTTTACTCTCAATAAGTTATGATTATAACATTCTCAAGAGTGCTAACTCTCAGCAATATGGGATCTATTGGCAAAGACACTTATGATAATCTGTTGTGATCAGTTTCTTCAAGAACCACCCAAATTGACACCAAACAGAGAATCCCAGAAGCAAGAATGATTTTTGAGATCATTTAACCTGGGTGGGGGGTTAACCTGGGGTCCATGAACTCCTATAGATTTCAGGGGGTTGGTGAATTTAAAAAAAAATATTTCGATAATTTTATTTTGTATAGGCAATTAATGTGGCACAGTGTGGCAGAGTGCTAGACCTGGAGTCAGGAAGGCCTGAGTTCAAATACAGCCTCAGATACTTACTAGCTATGTGATCCTGGGAGAATTACTTAACCACTGTTTACCTCAGTTTCCTCATCTGTAAAATGGGAGTAAATAATAGTATTTACCTCCTAGGGTTGTTATAAAGATCAAATGAGATAATAATTGAAAGATGCTTAGCACAAGGGTAGCTAGGTGGTGCAGTGAATAGAGCACCAGCCCTGGAGTCAGAAGGACCTCAGTTCAAATTCAGCCTTAGACAATTAATACTTACTAGCCATGTGACCTTGAGCAAGTCATTTAACCCCAATTACCCTGCCTTCCCCCCTACAAAAAGAAGAAAAAGAAAAATGCTTAGCACAGTGCCTGGCACATGATAAGTGCTATATAAATGTTAGTTATTATTAACACTTTATCCTTTCTTTAAAATTCAATTTCATTTTATTTTTAGTTCCAAATTCTCTGCCTTCCCCCTCCTCTACCCACTGAGAAAACAAGAAAAACAAAAACCATTACATATATATATATATATATATATATATATATATACACACATAGATATGCAAAACAAATTTCTGGCATGAGTTATGTGGGGGAGCAGGGGGAGGAGCTGTATTTCATTGGAATTGGTCTCTTTTGTCATCCTGTCTATTTTATTTAATACACTTAAAAACAATATTTGGAGGAGGGGTCCATAGGCTTCACAAGGCTGCCAAAGAGTCCTGGGAAACAAAAAAAAGGTTAAGGACCCCTAATCCAGCTGTATCCCTCATTTTGCCAGGTGAGAAAATGCAGGCCCAGAGACACAATGTGGTAGGGATGGCAGAGCACTGGACTTGGAGTCAGGAGAGACCTGGGCTGAAATCCTATTTCTGGCACAGCTCCATGACCAGGGGCAAGTTCCTCAATTTCCTCATCTGTAAAACAGAAATAATTATACCCACAGTAATTACCTCAAGAGTAATGATCAATCGAGATAAGGTATGTAAAGCTCTTTGCAAAGCTTAGCCTGTTTATAAATAGTATCATTATGAAGAATGCCAAGGTCATATCCCTGGTAAGTGGCAGCACATAAAAGAAAATGTTTGGTTGAAGGCACGTAGATGCCAGCTTGTTTTGCTTCAACAGCCCTTGCTTTCTCTGGGGGTTTTAGCTTCTCTGCCAGGGCCACATACTTCTTTAATTTTTGTCTGTAGTCAGGAGTCTCAGGAAGGATTTCCTTTCCCCGTTTTTGAAGGGCCTTTTCATAGCCATGTTGCTTCAGACAGTCTCCAAAAAAGGCAGTGGAGATTGGCCTGAACTTCCTGCATTTCGGCCAGGATCAGCTTTCTCTGGAGTCCAACCTCCGATGAATAGATATCAAATGGTGGCCAGACAGTCAGCCACACTAGCGTCTAAAGGAATGGCTCAGCTTTCTTCCAATTCTCATAGGGGTACCAACGATTCCTCTATTTTTAGTTTGCTAGAAAGATAAATGTGAAGATATTGTGAAGGTTCCTGATTTCTTTTAACAGAGATACTATCAGCAGAATTTGCTACCAGGAGAAAAAGCTGGTAATTTTTTTAAAATCATAAACATAATCTGAGGATGAGTAAATCATGTTCAAACTACTGCTATTTTATTGAAATAGCCAAACAAGGATGGATACTTTTCAATTTATTCGATCTCTTTCCTTCCTCTTCCTTCTTTCGCCCAAGGAATTAGAGGTGTTTCACATTTATTTTCCCTTATCATTAATGAAAGGGAATACTCTCAAAACAAAGCTTCTTAACTCGGGATAGGAGAACTTGGATTTTTAAAATTATAACTGTAGTTAAATGTAATCAGTTTACTTTGTAATTCTGTGCTAAATTTCATTTTATGCATTTAAAAAATGTTTTGAGAGGAGGTCTCTGACTGCCAAAGTGGATCATGGCATAAAAACTTTTTAAGAACTCCAGTTCTAAAATAAAATAAAATGAGGCAGAGAAAAACCAAGAGACTTGTTGATGTTTATAACTTTTTAAAGGTTCAATAAAGCTAGACCCCCAGTTCAATATTATTTTCACTGGATATCAGGAGGTTGGGGGGGGGGGACTCGGGAATGATGATGTCAGATAATTCTGTCATGTCCGTTGCTCACCAGATAACCTGAAGGCTTTAGCCCAAAGGTCACAAAGGCTCCCACACCAAAACCATATGCTTCCAGCTCTCTCAGCACATCAAAATGATTTTGTTCATTTATTAGATCAGAGAGAGGCAAGTGAGCAGTGTCATGCATGATCAGAGGTTTTCCCTAAGTGACAAGCATGGCTTCACCATCAATAGCATCATAGGTAAGTTATTTATACCTTTTTTTAAAAGGTCATGAAGCAAATAAATTCATCAATGTAGAAGGTACCCCCTTTCTCCCACTTTCAGTCTGTCAGGCTTTTCTTATTGAGAATGGAATAGTCCAATCAGGTCTCATTTGTGCTTCTGTATCACATGGAGGTTGAATAGAAGAGAGTTTTGATGAACATCAGTCTTTCTCCCAAATGAATAAATGACAAAGTGAACTGAAAATTATTGTGTGAAGAGTAAGGCTGAAGGTATACCAAGAAAATATTTAGCAAGTCCCTATGAAACTGGAAAGACTTTGAGTACAGACTGGAGATGGACTATGTGTATCAAAGAACCAGCCTAAGAGATACTGAGATGCTCATCACCAGAAGGGTAGCCTCCAAAGGACAATTTTTTTTAAAATTTTGCTACAGGCATCCCTGAAACAGACAGAACTCCAAATGGCCTCAGTCTCCAAGCATAGCTTTCACTTCTGCGGTGAGGATGGTAGACCAGTGAAAAAGATGGCAGAAGGCAATAAGTATCACAAAATCTTAGATTGTCTACAGACATTAATTCAACTGTCACTACTTGAAATATGCACTTTTTGTTCAAAGACCTAAAGGTTGGTATGTTACTAGAAGAACTGAGCCATATCCACACACACTTTTTCCACTCTAAATGAAATTAGGAAATAATAACAAAGATGAAATTAATGGGAATAATAGTTCAAGTCCTCTCAGAGAAGTAAACAAAGGAGCTAGTATACCAAAAGTACCAGTTAACCTCATGTAAGATTCAATGACAGTTCTAACTGGGGCCCAGAATTAAAACAAGGAAGGAGAAAGTTACTCAGTGCAGATAGCTAGGTGGTACAATGAATAGAGCTCTGGACCTAGGGTCAGAAAGACCTGAATTCAAAACTGGCCTCAGGTACTCTCTGCATGAGTCTCAGCAAATGAACTTCTTTATGTCTCAGTTTTCTCAACCATAAAATGGAGATAATATTGGCACCTACATCACAGGGCTATTTTGAGGCTCAAATGAGAGGATATTTTTAAAGTGCTTAGCACAACACCTGGAATGTAGGAGGCATTTAATAAGCGTTGATTTCCTTCCCTCATTGAGTGTATTTTAATGACTTCAAGCTTCTGTCTGAAACAAAGACTTGTTATCAGCAATATTTTTCAAATGGCAATAGTTGTCTATTAGTTAAAGAATACTACAGTCTCTGAAGAATTAAAGAAAGTCCAAAGGCAACAAGAAAGACCATTTTATCTGGCATACCATCACACCACCTCATGGGTCTCAAAATGGCACTAACCAATCAGTCCCTCATTAAAATGATTGCAGTTTATGTATCATCATGTGTTGCAGAGGATAGAGTAGGGAAATTCTATAAAGAGTGATAGGATCCACCAAACTAAGTCAACATATATCCTTATACTCAGCAGCTTCATGAGGAAAGCAGACAAGTGGGGTGGTGGAGAGGAGAGGGAGGGAAAAGGCATCAAAAACGACATTGGGAAATACAGGTGAGTAAGGCTCAAAAAATGAGAAAAGCCTGTAAAAACAAACATAAGCCTGACACTTGTAAGGGCATGAATACTGGGGTTAAGAAACCACAGGAAGCAGCAACATTACACACAAAGAGAAATCAACTGGATCCGAAGAGACAGAAAACAACTGATTGCAGATGTAGCAGTCATGAAGTTATATCGTACCTTAGTTGGAGCAAAGGTCAAAGTAAATACCAAATTAGAAAGGGAAAATTAAGAAGGTCGCCCTGTATACCATGATAACTCCAACTTAACCTGGTGACTTGGAATAGAGATGAGTGGACAAGAGTAAAGACATTCTCATCATTTCTTAGGAAAATGTAACTCATGCAAATAGACCCCAGAACAAGAAGGGTGAAATGCAATCAACAGATATGATCTCCTTACCAGAAAGGGAGATAATGGCCAAAGACAACACCATGCAAGAGAATATGTTCATTTACCAAATACAATAGAAGAAAATAACCAAAGAATTTGAATAATATCACCTCATAGAAAGCAGAAAGAGAAGAATACAAGACTGTGGGTGAGATCAGACCAAACTAGATCATCACCAAGCACCTGTAAACAAGATGGGGAGGAAAACAAACAGAGGAGATCAGAAACTAGGTGATCAGCTAGCATTTTTATGATGATTTATTCTTGTCAGCAATGTTTATGAGAGCCCTATATTTTACTGCCAAAGTATTATTTGAGGAACTAGCCATATCAATTAAGAAAATAAAGTCAGGAAAAGTGGCTAGACTGGCTAAATATATACAGAAGAAATTCATGCTAGAGGTAACACTTCCCTCCCCGCTCCATGTCCTCTACAACCCATGGCACCCAACTCCTTGTTGTTCCTTGAACAAGACATTCCATCTCCATTCTCACTGCATTTTCCTAGTTGTTACCCCTTGCCTGGAATCATCTTCTTTGTCTCTCCACTCCTGGCTTCTTTTAAATCTCAGCTAAAATCCTCCCTTCTGCTTGAAGCCTTTCTTGGTCCTCCTTAAAACTAGTGTTTTCCCTCTGAGATTATCACCAAGTTATCCTGTATAGATCTTGTTTGTACACACACACACACACACACACACACACACACACACACACGCACGCACATGCACACACACGTACACACACACGCACACACCCCTATATGTATATATCTTGTTTGCATGTTGCTGGGTTGTGAGCTCCTTGATGATAAGAACTATTTTTTTTTTGCCTTCTTTCTATCGCCAACACCAGTGCCAAAACACAGTAGGCATTTAATAAATGCTTGCTAACCAACTTACTCCATAGGTTTAAAGGTATTGAAGGACCAATTTTCATTATTTCTCAAAGTAGAAAGAAGACAAAAGAAGGGGAAAGATCAGAGATGGCACTTTTACCAAAAAAAATGTGCCTAAGAAGATTTTGGGGCAACTAAGTGGCACAGTGGATAGAATGCCAGACATGGGGTTAGGAAGACTCATCTTTCTGAGTTCTAATCTGGCCTCAGATACTTATTAGTTGTGTGACCCTGGACAAGTCCTTAACTTTTTGCCTCAGTTTTCTCATCCATAAACTGTCAAAATGATTATCCTTTCTTCTCAGTACCCACCCCCCCCCAGTCCCTCTTTCAGGAACTAACAGAATTCCCTTAAATTTAAAATGCTACCCTCTTTGAGGCATTCCTGAAAGTAGAAAGAATTGAATACCAACAGAGAATCCATCCACCTTCCTCTTTGATAGCTAAAAAGACTATACAGTCCAAAAAAGGTTTATTCCTTTTCATGTTGTACCCCTATTCCCCAAACCCTCTTCTTGGTCCAGAAGTAACAATATTCTGTTACTTCAGGAATTTTCCCATTGCTCCATCACTGCCCCTCCAATATTGTCACATATAGCTTCTGCAAAGCTTAGGCTGGCTGGGGGCTACTTGTCATATAGTTGCTACCTACCTTCACTTTCATGTCTGATGTTTCTGTTTTACCCTCCTCTCTGGTACCCATGGATGGTGTACCCTTACTGATAAGACCTTGGATTTTGTTGAACATCCTTTTACATAGAAATTAGTGTTAAACTTGTGAATTCATTCCCATTTTAGGAAAGGCTTTCTTTTGCTAAGCATCTTAGCATTTGTATTTTTGATATATATTCTTCAGAGAAGACTTGCTTTACTTTAGAGCAGTGGTTCTCAACCTGTGGGTCGCGACCCCTTTGGGGGTTGAATGGGTTTGCCTAAGACCATCAGAAAACACATATTTCCTATGGTCTTTGGAACAGAGACACCACTCCTCTGTCTCCAGGCGAGTCTGCCCACATGCAGATTACACCCACATACAAATATTAACGGGTCTAGGCATTAGGAAGGTTAAGAACCACTGCTTTAGAGTAAGAGTAAAAAATGTGGAATTATTTCACTTAATGTTAAGATGGAAATTAATTCTATTGGATGCATGAATGGTCAAACACCATTACAATGGAATAGGAAAGTGTGGCTATTATGTACTAATATCTATCAATGGACCAGGCAATGTTGTAAGAGGGCATATGCCTGAATCACAGAATTAAAGAACTAGAATGGTCTTTTTTTCTAATTTGTATTAAGTAGGTCCAAACACAAATATGAATATTTATAATATGTATATTTTTGCCCAGATGAGGTTCTTTCTTAGTTTTGTAAATATCCAGGAAAAAATTTTACAACCTCCCTCTCTAATCTCATTATAAAGATAGATAATCTTCATTATCAGAAAACTGTCAGAAAACCAAATAGTCCACAATGTAGTTTAAAGTCATCTTCTCTTATTCTGTTCCCATTGAACAAAACAACTGGCCGCCATCTTTACAAAAGAAAATTGCCTTGACACCATGTATCACTCGCAGTACTGTTCATTTACAAAATGTAACCCAGAGTGCAAATAGTGTCATTTCACAGACTAACAAAAAAGCAACATGGAGAAAACAAGCCTGCAGAAAACTTGGCCAGAGATGACTCGGGCAGGTCATCCCCAAGTAAGAGATGAAGTAGGGACAATAAGTTTACATGAGATGGAACAGATGTGCCAGCATGTGTATCATGATCTCCTTGGCAGCCAAATGAGATAGATACCAGTGTATACAACACTAGACTTGGACTTAGGAAAACCTGAGTTCAAATCCTGCCTTAAATACTTCCTGACTGTGTGTCCTGGGCCAAGTCACTTAACCTCTGTCTGCCTTAGTCTCTTCATCCATAAAAGGGGCATAATAGTAGCACCTGATATCCAGGATCAAATGACAAAGGATTTGTGAGTTTTGCCGGTCTTAAAGTGCCCCATTATTATCAACAATAGTGAAACCATACCATTTGAACTCTAACGCTTCGGTATCCAAAATATATGATGTATTTTTTTTTTTGCTTTTTGGAGGGCAGTTGGGATTAAGTGACTTGCCCAAGGTCACACGGCTAGTTTTTTTGTGTGTTAAGTGTCTGAGGTCGGATTTGAACTCAGGTCCTCCTGACTCCAGGGCCGGTGCTCTATTCACTGTGCCACCTAGCCGCCCCTATCCAAAATATATGAAGAAGTGAAAATAGCGATAAGAACTAATCATGCCTGAAACTGACCACAAATACTGCTTTTCTCATATGGCTCCCTCCTTCTGGGATGCTCCCTACTGACTATGTCCTGCCCCCAATTCAAACCCTAACCTAAAACGCTCAGCACAAAGGTGTCGTCACCTCTCTACTTAATTTGGTCTTAGAAGCCACAAAACCCAGGAATATGACAAGTGTTTTATCACAAAAAAGACAAATCTTGGGGCAAGCAAAGTCAAAGTCCAGAGGGTGAGATTCAAGGTAAGCAGAGGAAAGGTCACATACAGGCCAGAGGGCTGCCATATGTTGTCAGAATCCTTCAAGCAGAGGTAATCCTGCATGAGTCATTATGGGGAAAGTTGCTCTAATAGAATCGGAAGGATTAAAATCTCAGGATTACTTAGATGGTTCAACCCTCTCTCCTGAATACTTGAATTGTGTTACTACTTTCATTTCAGGTTTAGTGTCCATCCCAATCCTCACCTCCAACCCCCTAAAACCTTTCATGATCCACAGCAAAGGGCAGAGCTACAGTTCCAGACTGTCTAGGGGTTCCATAGAGACGTCTGTGTCCTTAAAATAGTTTATGCTATTGGATTCAGATTATATCCTGCTCCAAAATAATGCTTTATTTTCTTTATAAAAAAATAATGAGCTTTATTGATCTACAGATTAAAGCCATCCAAAGAAGATTGGTAGTTACTTCACTTCCTACTCAACAAATGGGCTGATGTCTAAGCTGAGGGTGCTCGCCGAACTTTGCTAACCTTCAGACAGTGTTCCTTAAATTATTTTACTTAATCCACAAGGAAAACCAGATAATGTTTTGGTTTAGGTTTCAAATATATAGCTAGGGTCTGAATAAAGTTTCTTTTAAACTCTGGATTTGTCTTTTTTTCCACTACAATCCTCCTCCAATGTCTTACTGTGGGTTGGAGGTGACCTTAGGTTCTTAAAGGTTTGGTCAGCAAAGGAAAATCCCTCTGTCTTTGTTGGAAAACATTCAAACCGTGGCTTTTGTCATTCATGCTTTTTGGCAATATTAATGGTAGTGGAAAAGATTGTGAAAACATAACTAAAACTGAAATACACAGATTGATCACTCATTATCATATGAAAATAGATTGTTCTCATTCTTTGAGGGTACTTCAGAGCCCAAACTAGCACAGGATGACTGAGATTTTGTACCAGGATTCATCAGTACATGTGCCAGTCTCCCCTCCCCCACAGAAACTGGGGACCATATGTGTCATCTGAAAATCTCATATCTTCCATCAGCATATATTATCATGAGGCAAAATTGCCTCCAGGGTACTTTCCTAGGGTTTACCTTATCCCGTCTCTCTCCCCCAATTCCTAGTCCCAAACTCTCTAAAGGACAGGAAGTCCCCTCTCTCAATGTTTTGTTGTTCAGTCATTTCAGTCATGTCCAACTTTTGTGACCCCTTTTTGGGATTTTCTTGGAAATGATACTGGAGTGGTTTGCCATTTATTTCTCCAGCTCATTTTACAGATGAGGAAACTGAGGCAAACAGGTTGAAGTGACTTACCTGGAGTCACAGAGCTAGTAAGTGTCTGAGGACAGATTTGAACTCAGGAAGATACTGATTCTAAGCCTAGTACTTTATCTACTGAACCACCTAATTGCCCCTCTCCCAATACAACCTCACACATATTTGGACTATCCTTTGTGGTACCACCAAACTATGAATTTTTTATAGGTACAAGACTTCCTAGTTAGGTCTCTTTTCAGTCTTGATGTAGAGTGCATACCATAGTTTCAAACAAAGTCTCTATAGAAGCTCAGATTTTAAAAGGTTGTTGAATTAAGTACTCTACAGCAGTGGTGTCAAACTCAACCAGAAATAGTCCACTAAACCACACATGAGGGTTGTTGTTGCTGTATATTGACTTAGAAAACTACATATTAACATTATCCATGTCCTATTGTATTTTATTTGTTTTATTAAATATTTCCCATTTACATTTTAACCTAACTCCCACTACAGGTACTCAGAGTATTTCCAAGGTGAGGTGTTTAATACTCTGCTCTACAATAATATATTATACTGGGATCTCTGGCATCCTGATAATATTGATATTAGGATCTCTGTGGGCAGCTAGGTGGTCAGTGGATAGAGCACTGGGCCTGGAGACAAGAGGACCTGAGTGCAAATTTGGTCTCAGATACTTACTAGTATGTAGTCCTAAGCAAGTCACTTAACCCTGTTTGCCTCAGTTTCCCCACTATAAAAAAAGCTGGAGAAAAGCATGTCAAACCACTTCAGCATCTTTGCCAAGAGAACTCTAAATTAGAAAATGAAGAATTCAACCTGACTGTACAACAACAAGAGGAAAGCCCTGCAAAATGTCATAACGCTAGTTCTCATTTACATAGTGCTTTAAGGTTTAGAAAGCACTTTATATATGTATAATTATGTAGGTAGTATATAAATACTGCCTGCAAAAGAGACTTACTAAGTATGATATATTGCTAAAAACTGGTTTGTCGGTAATATCTTTTAATAATTATGTAAAACTCCTTCTGAAAGGTAATACTACTCAATATCAAATCATTAGCCTTAGATTCAAATAGAAGATTGGCACAAGGAAGATGGAAAGGGGTTCTTCTTGACTAGATTCCCTGGAAATCTGCTCTTACACCCTCTCACCAATTTGTGCAGAGGGAGGTGGGCGTACAGGGACCATGTGAAAGACAAACCAAAAGGCAAAAAAGAAGAAAACTGTTGCAATTGAAGGAGTGCTGGAGCCCGAATCTACATCTGAGACTTTTTACCTGTGTGGCCCTGGGCAAGCTACTGTCTAGCCTCAGTTTCTCCATCTATAAAATGAAAGGGTGGATTAGACCACCACTAGAGTCCCAGACAACTCTAAATCCTTGATCTTAAAAGTCAAGAAAAGCGCATTTTGGGGGCAGCTATGCGGTGCAGAGAATAGAGCATGGACTCTGGAGTCAGGAGGACCTGAGTTCAAATATGATCCCAGACACACTAACTGTAACCTTGGGCAAGTCACTTAACTCCAATTGTCTTGTCTTCCCCCCCCCCCACGCCCAAAAAGCACATTTTCAGACAGTTTGTTACTGAATGAGATTCATGTTTTCTCAGTCTCTTCAGCAAATTGTAGATTTGTTACTGAAAGTCAAAATCCTAAAATCAAGAATTTTTAAATAGTCATTTCCATTTTGCCCAAGATTTAGACCATCTAGTCGCCATCATTTCCTATTTCTTCTCTGTAGTGACTTGTAACCATAACAATTCACATTTCCATGGTACTTTAAGGGTCAAAGAGCTTACTTTACTTTTAAAATGTCATTAGATACTCACAACGACCTTATGAGGAAGAGGTGTTATCATCTCCATCTCCACTTTAAAGATGAAGAAACTGATGTTTAGGGAGTTTAACTGTTTTGCCCAATGTCAAACCACTAGTAAGTGTGTGGGGCAGGATTTGAATTCAGGACTGACCTACCCTAAGTTCAGCACTACCCACTCTACCATTTAGCTGCCTACAACAACCTTGAGAGAGAGTTAGCTCCTATATGATCTCTATGTCACAGAGGATACTGTTCAGCAAGATTTAGATGTGTCGCCCATGTCACAATCCTAGCTCTTACCTGTAGTTTATTTAACAAAAAAGACCGAGAGAGGCAGAGGGAGATATTCTGGTCAATAACTGGGTACATCTGCCTAAGCCAGGGGAAGCTAACCTTCCCCCCAAAAAATCACAGGAAGGCTGTCACCCACAAAACTTGCTATTTCTAGGTTTAGCAAAAATACCACTATTGTATTTGTCCTTTATTTTTGAAGAGAACCAATGACCTCATGATGTTGGGGTCAAGGTAAAGTGTGTTTGGCTGTGGTCGATCAGTCCAATATGAGCTCAGAAGGCTCTACCGCAGGTAACACACAAGTAGACCATTAGAACATTTGGGATAGAGATGTCTCTGGACTTGGGCAGCTCATGTGTCCTTTGTGCTACTGTGAGTCTGCTTTATTCATGGAACGCAGCACCTTCTTGGAGGTGGATATGCCATGTCAGGCAGTCCTCTGCCAGCATATCCCACGTTGATACTAAAGTTCTTCTAAGAGACTTTGAGAGTGTCTGTGCACTGCTTCTTCTGACTGCTGAGTACTTAATTTGTTTGAGTTTTCTGTAAAATTGTCTCTTAGTCTTAAGCATGGGCGGCATTCAGGCTGTGTCCAGTCCATAAGAGTTGTACCTCTGCAGTTTAAATGTTAGGCAGTTCAGCTCAAGAGAAGACTTCAGTATCCGGTGTCTTATCTTGCCAGGTGATCATCAGAATCTTCCTAAGACAATTCCAATGGAAGAGATTTAGTTTCCTGGCATGTTGCTAATAGACTGTCTAGGTTTCACAGGCATAAGCCAATGAGGTCAGCACAATAGCTCTGTAGACCTTCAGTTTGGTAAGCAGCCTAATAGCTCCTCTGTCCCACACTTTCTTTCAGAGCCTCCCAAACAGATCTAGTTCTGGCAATGCACACATCAACCTCATCATCTAGCTGTACATCCTTGGAAAACACACTGCCAACTAAGTGACCTTATCCACAACATTCAGAAATTTTCCATTTACTATGACCAATAGTTCCACATAGGGATGGTCCCGTGTTGGCTGATGGAGGACCTCTGTTTTCTTGGTGTTGACTGTCAGGTCAAAATTAGTATATGTGGCAGAGAAGTGATTTATACTTTGTTGAATTTCAGCCTGAGAGGTTCCATTGAGTGCATAATCATCTGCAAACAAAAAGTCATGCACCGCCTCTCCCTCCACTCTAGTCTTCATCTGTAACCTTTTCAAGTTAGTTTGCCATTAGTTTGGTAACTAACCTTGAGGTCATTTTCGTCCTCATTAAAAGTATCTGAAAACATTGCAGAAACATCATGCTAAAAAACATGGGAACAATCACATGACCTTGTTGACTGGGAAAGCATGAGTGCATGATCCATTATCCAAAACCTATGCAAGGATGTCATCATGAAAATGGCATACAACACTGATGAATTTCTCCAGACAACCAAATTTTGCCATGATCTTCCACAAGCCCTCACGACTGAGAGTATCAAAGGCCTTGGGTCAGGTTGATGTATATTGTGTGCAGACTTCTGCTCCTGGAATTTCCCTTGGAGTTGCCATAGAGCAAACACCATGTCAACCATTCTTTAACCATTTCTGAAGCTATACTGGCTCTCAGGCAGAGGGCCATCTTCTAGGTCAAGGACCAGGCAAGAATCTTGCCAGCAGTGACTAAGAGAAAGATCTCTTCGTGACTGTCATAGGACAGTCTATTTCTTCTTCTTGTGTAGAGATGGTCAATAGAGGTATACTTGAACTTCTAAGGGATAACCTTGCCATATAATCCAGAAGGCTATATAAAGTAAATACTACACAGCCTTCCAACCACCATCTTGACCCCTGGAACAACTTGAGAACAACCAGAGCTTTCCTAAGAGAGTCAGGACCAGGAAATGTTTTAGGGTATTTGCTAAGAGACAGGGCGGATTCCCAGGGGAACAAGTTTTATTTCATACCAGTTATATCGTGAGGTGTTTCAACTAGCTCAAGAATAAAATGAGGAAGCATGAAGAGGATCTCTGCAAAGAAAAAAATGTGACATTTATACCGTCTTTATAAATTACTATAAAGCTTTTGAATCAATTTGAATAAGTCATGATTTAGTGTATAGGGCAAATATATTAAGTAGATCTAAAGAAGGCATCTTTTTTCTCCCTGTAGAGTCCTCACACTGAGCATTTCTTAATAGCCAGGGATGATTCTCCTTTGAATCCACAGTCAGCTCTCTTGTCAAGAGTCCTGCTCTCTGAAACTACCTCATTCCTCATAAGAGTACATAACTGTGTCTGTCTAAAAGGAGATTGTATCTTTTTGCAAATGTCTGTTTTTCCTGAAACCTCTCATCACCACGTTTGTCTAGTAACAGATACTTTAATGTTTCTTGTATTCTGACCTTGTCTCAAATGTAGCTAGGTCAAGGGTTAGCTGGAGATAAATAAAATATATCAGGAGGGGAGAGATCCACATCTCTTTCTGAATATTAGGAATTTCTCAAACTGGGAGCTCTGAGCTAATTTATTTGTACTATTATCTCTTCACATAATATGAATACCAAAAAATAGCAGAGGAGGGAACCACATGGGCCTACAGGACACCATATTACCCCTTTGCTAAAAAATGGGCTGTTATCACAGGGTATGGCTGACCACACAACCAGAGAGGAGGCAAGGCAGAGAGGAGTTGGTAGTGACTAATGGACAAAGAAAAAGATCACACCCAGAAATGCCTCTCCCTCACACCTGAGGAGATATACAATCTCTTGTAATAATTCAGCTCTGCCCAATCCAGCTAGGAGGAGGGAGCACCAGGAATCTAAGACTTGCTAGTCAACTCCACGCTCTACAGCAACACCCAAGTGAGTTACAGCAGGACAGCTATCTCATAGCTAGCTGATTGCCAACAAACATAAAAAGTGTCCATTAGTAAAGGTCTCTAGTTACATGGATCTATTCTCAGACAAGTCTGCTTCTTTTAATCAGTGACTTACTTGAAAGCATAGATAGCCTCTTTATCAAATTTATGGAGGAAACAAAGATGGTAGGATAGCTTACATATTGGTTGACAGAATCAGGATCTAATAATCTCAAAACATTTAGACAATGGATGAAATCTTAGGAGGATGAAATTTAATAGTGCAAAAAAGTAACTGATTTTTATTAAGTTTGGAAGGGCAAAATGTTGCAGTTATGTTTAATGAAATTAACCTCAATAACTACTGGATCAATAATGACAAGTATAAGGACTTAGGATTTGAGGATAAGAATTCATTATTTGGTAAAAAAAAATTGTTGGGAGGAAACTAAAGCAATATGGCAGAAAGTTGGCAGAGACCAATATCTTATATCATTTACCAAGATAAGTTCAAAATGGACAGATGGCCTAGATATAGAGGTATTACATGAAAATTAAAAGAATATGAAACATATTGCTTTTCAACTATTGGGTCAACCAACCAACAAATGCTTCCTCTATGCCAGGAACTCTTTTGGGTTCAAGGCTACTGAGTCATTCCCTACCCTCAAGGAGTTTACCTTGCATTGCAATAGAAGACACCTGGCCCAGCACCAGTTTATGTGACGACACAGTTGTTTTTAGTTAATTATAAGCTTTATGTGATCATTTTGGGGGTTTCCAATTGCTTCCAGAACAAAAGCTCCTTATTTTTAAAATGGCATATTCAAAAGTGTTTAAAAAAAATCAAGTCAGGGAAGGAAAAACTCAAACAACTTTGTAGAAGAATTTCTCCTACAAACATAAAGCAACAACAATCACAACAACATCCACATAAAGTTTGAATCATATAACTGCTCTTCAGGTGAAAGTGATCCCTTCTGAACTGTAAAAAATAGTTAAATAAATGAGAGGAAACTTTCCACCACCCATTAAACACAGCTTATCCCTAGGGCCCACGAAGACTCTAAGTTAGGTTCTTTATTACTTTCCTGATCAGCCCATACAGTTTTTAGAGCTAGTGGGGTTGGGGTAACGGAAGCAAGAAGAAACAATGGGAGTTGGTCAGACTGAAATAATACAAACATCCTAACCTTAGCATATCAGAAGCAACTCATTAGGTAATTAGAATGGGAAAGACCATGGAGGACAGCATAGTTTCAGCATTTGATAGGTAACCCTAGTAAAGATGCTAGTAGCACTAAAACTTGACTGCCTGAATTCTATCGTGAGAATTTTTTTTCTTCCAACAAAAAAATCACATTGGATACAAGGCAAGAAAGCTTATGGTCAAAGAATAATTCTTATCAGTTGTACAAATGACAATAATTAATGAATACTGCAACAGAAGCAAAAGTGATTCTTTTAGAGCTAAAAACAGAGAAATGCATGGGCCATTATATCTCAAACTTAATTTCCCAGGCAGATACAATTATGCCATATTTGTCTTTACTATGGATAAGAAAGCATGCTAAGTTTACTTTTTAAAATAACTTTATTTAAAAGATACACAAATATAAAACTTCACAATGTTCAATGTTTTAAAAAATGACTGCATGAGAAGAAATCAATAAGGTGGTACTTTATGTTAACAAAGAGCTTAGTCATCTATTTAGGGGAACAAGACATGTCAAGCAAAGAATACATCCCTCTTTTGTCTTAATAATGAAACAAATACTTAATGAAATAAATAGTCAAGTGGGTAAATTCGGTACAGACTCATAACCTCCAGTAGCACATGTATCAATTTAACCAAGAACCTGGTATGTGATCAGCAACATAAACAGGACAGAAAGGTAAATAAAACAAGGTAGACCGTGAGTGTGTATGTCTCTGCCTGTAGATTCACCAATACTTTTAATGATAACTAAACTCTCAATGTTACATCAGAGAGAAAAAAATAAATAACAAAATTATAGGATTATAGATTTAGAACGGGAGAACTTCTAGACCAGCAGTTCTCAACTTGTGGGTTGTGATCCCTTTCGGGGTCGAATGACCCTTTCACAAGGATCACAGGGGTCGCCTAAAACCATTAGAAAATACGTATTTCTGATGGTTTTAGGAACCAAGACACCACACTCCTCTATACATCTCCAGGTGGGTCCGCACCACATGAAGACATGCACACATATAAGTATTAAAGGGTCACGGCATTAGGAAGGTTGAGAACCACTGCTCTAGACCTTAGAGAACATTGAAATCTCTTTATTTCATTTTTATTCTGAATTTAATCCCCTCCAAAAGAGAACATTTCTATGTACAAAGTAGAATAAAAAAGATATGTGAAACCATAAATCTCTATTACAAATAGCTTGCTTTAAAAATATGTGTGTATACATACATACATATATAAAACACATATATATGTATAATAAATTCAACATGTTCCTTTCAAAGCTGTCCTGTTTGTGTTTCCTTCTGAACTTCCTTTGTGCTTTTTAGACATCTTTCAATGAACCTATTTCTTTTCTTCTTCATTTTACAAATGAGGAAACTAAGGCATAGAGAGGTTAAGTGATTTATTTAGACTCACAAAGCAAGCAGGTCTCAGAAGCAGAATTTGAACCTTGATCTTCCAGTTTATTCTCTTTCCCGCATTGGAAAGCAAGCTCCTTGGGGACAAGGACTGTATTTGTTTACCTAGCCTTGACCACAATGCTTGGCACAGAGTAAGAGCATAATAAGTAATGTTTTGGGTTTTTTTTTAAAGTCAAGTCAACCGGTATTTGTTAAGCATCAATACAGGCCAGACATAGTTAAGTGATGAGAATAAAAAGACAGGAAGGAAACAGGTCATGATCTCAAGGAACAAATAATCTAATGGAAGAGATAACAGGCAAACAGCTATGTACAAACAAGATCTATACAAAACAAATTGAGATTATTTTAGAGAGAAGGCATTAGCAAGGGGTGGGGCAGAGTGAGGAGTCAGGAAAGGCTTCAGGCTGAGAGTAAAATTTTAGATGAGACCTGAAGGAAGAGGCAGAGAGGAGAAGAAAGAATTCTAGGCATGAGGAGCAGCCAGGGAAAATGCCCAGAGTTGGCAGACAGAAGATGTGAAAGGTAGAAGGAGCCAAGACTAAAGGACTTCTTTCTTCCTTCATTTCTCACTCCAAGTCTGGGGCCTTAGCCACTGTATCCCGCTGTCTCTTCTGAATTCAGACAAAAGTTGAATGCAACCGTGAGCTCATACTGACCTTTTCACCTCCACATCCTCCTAGAAATCAGTGATTTCACATGTTTATGTCTCATTCCACCAGTACATACTCAATCCTCCATCCTACAAGCCTAAACCATAGTTTGCAAGAGTTACTTATTTGAAAAAAAAAATTAGTTTTCTCCTGGGAACGGTTTTGATGATGAATCCCTATAGATGATAGACAGAGGCCATTGTCTGTCTCATACCTGGAGCCTATTGAGTTTGGTAAGACTTGTACAAGATTACACTCTACCACCAGCTAGGTGGTGAAGTGGACAGAGTGTCAGTCTAGAGTCAGGAAGACTCATCTTCATGAATTTAAATCTGACCTCAGACACTTCCTACGATCCTGGGCAAGTCACTTAACCCTGTTTGCCTCAGTTTCCTCATCTGTAAAATGAACTGGAGAAGGAAATGGCAAACCACTTCAGTATCTTTAACAAGTCACAAAGAGTTGGACATGACTGAAAGTGACTGAATAACCACACTTCACCACCATATCCTTTAAGAATCCAGGGACACAGTTATACTGAGAGAAGTAATTGGAAAAGGGAAAAAGCCTTCTGTGAGGGAGTCACGTCAGCTCCAAAATAAGACAAAATGACAATCCTAGTTAACACTGAAAGAGTTACACACAGTTCTTTAGAAGGAGTGAATAAAGATGAGGAATAAAGATATGTTAGTAACCCTACAGATACTTAGCCAGGTATCCCTAAGAGTAATTAACATACTGCTCTCTACAGAGACATATAGAGCCTGGAAAAATATAAATATTTAATGTTTACAAGCATATTTTCTTACAGTTCAGCAACTTGAGGTGCTTTGTAGTTCTCTACTTGAAAAGACAAAGCTTAAGTATCTGGATTAATTAAAATAAAAGAGATAATTTTCCAAAAGCTGATAAAAAAAAACATTGATAAACCTCTTAGAGAATCTTGAAGCTTCGAACAGGAAGGAAAAAATACAATGATGATAAATTGAACATTGATTGATTTTTAATCCCTTTACAGTAGAGATTTTTGTGTTATGGCATTCTGACAGTCTGGTGAAGCCTGTAATTTCCTCAAAATCGAATTTTAAATATATAATTTATTTATTTACATAGGATTACAACCTAAATCAATTATACTGGAAAAACAGTTATCAAAATGTTAAAAGTTGGGGCAGCTAGGTGGCACAGTGAATAAAGCACTGGCCCTGGAATCAGGAGGACCTGAGTTCAAATCTGACTTCAGACACTTAATACTAGCCACGTGACCTTGGGCAAGTCACTTGACCCTAGCTTCTCCCCTCCAAAAAGCAAAAAAAAAAAAAAAGTTAAAAGTTCCAAGTTTAACAGTCTCCTGAAATCTACAGCCAGGGTCCCTGAAGTTAGAAAAGTAGAAGATTCTGGTATGGACCCTCTGGGGAGGGGCATGTCTTTCTACCCCAAATTAAAACCCCCCAATCTAAAATAATGTCTCTTAGAGTTATTTTTTTTAGTAAAGGAGAAAGAATCACAATGGTGAGAAAGGACTTGGAGAGTTCAACTTGTCCATTTCGCTTTATATACAGATTAATAAGAAAAATGCTCTGTTTTTAAAAATCTCCTTGCATGGTATGGCAGTGCAGGCCTGAAGTCTCTGCTCCTGGAGAAGGTTAAGGAGGGGGAATCACTCAAGTACTGGATTGCTGAAGCATTAAGGCTAAAGGCAATTGAGTGGCCACACCAAGTCCAGCATCAACATGGTGAACACAAGAAGAAGGGGAGGAGAACCAGGCTGCCTTAGGAGGGGGCAAAAGAGCCAGGTCAGAAATGGGGCAGGTCGAAGCTTCCAGGTTGATAGGCAGTGAGATTAGTTCCTTGGCAACTGTACTTCTGGTCTGGGCAAGACAGGGAGTGCCAGTCTCCAAAAGACAGGGGAGAAGGGAAGAAAAAAAAATTAAAACAAAAAGATTCCAAAGATTCCAAAATATCTCATATACTTCTGTTGTTGTTGTTTTTCCTTAAGAATTGATAGGAAGTTCATAGAATTCTGGAGTTTGAAGGGATCTTCAGGCCTCTTCCAATTCCATTGTTATTTTACAAATAAGGAAGTTGAAGCACACATGACCTCCCCCCGAAAAATTAAGTGACTTGCCCAAGGTCCCTTAGCTAGTAAGTGGCAAAGCTGAGATTCAAATCCAGGTCTTCTGACTATAAATCCTGTGCTCTTTCTGGTCTACCTTTCATAGGGTTAACCCAAATTCCTTAAGACTCAATTTAAGCTAATTTCTATAATTCAGTTCTCAGGGGAGATGAAGAACCACTAGCAGCCAGTGTTGTTATTGTTGTTTGTCCTTCATTCTTGAACAGAACCATGACATCAGGAAGGTGATGTTGTGACTTGCAAGTGAATTGAATTTCATTGAGGGAGGGCTGTGCAAAGTCACCAGCCTCACTTTCTCCTTTAGAGCCATCGAGATCCAATGGCAAGATATTCATCAAGATTACTGGACATGGCCCCATGATAACCAGTGCAAAAAACTCTGTACAAGAACTCTTGAGCTCCTCTCCACAGGAACAATCCTAGTTCCTCTAACCTTTCATCTTTTCCCCCCATAAATCCAATGACAAAGCCTTTCTGAGCAACAAAATCTTAAGAAAGTTGATGAACTTTGTCTTGCTGACCAAGTTTTAAGGGTTTCCATACTGACAAATGCAGGTTAGGTAGGGGGTTTTATGACTAGAAACATCCCTCTCAATCATCAACTACCTCTGTATATGTTAAGCACATAGCCAAAGGCATTTGAATCTCACCTGTTACCGATTAACTTCATTACTGTAGGTAAATTGCTTATCTACCCCGAGCATCAGTTTTCTCATCCATGACATCCTCTGCCTTGAGGAAGTTGTATGGCTCAATGGACAGAGTGCTGGGCCCAGAATCCAGAAGAACCAAGTTCAAATCCAGCCTCACATACTTACTAGCTGTGTGTTCCAGGATGAGTCACTTAACCTCCATCTGCCTTGATCTATTAGAGAAAGAAATGACAAGCAACTCTAGTATCTTTGCCAAGAAAACCCCTTGGACAGTATGGTCCACAGGGTCATGAAGAGTTGGACATGACTGAGGAACAGCACCAACAGTATCTACTTTACAGGCAGAGAATGAACATATATGGCACTTTCCCTTTAAAAAACTATATCAATGTCAGTTATTATGGCTAGGTAATGAAATTTTAACTGAACAAGGGTCAAAGGCAATTAGAAAGGAAAAAATAGATAATTCTGATTACGTGACACTGAAAAGCTTTAGTATAAGCAAAATAAAGGAAATGAAGATAAGAAGGCAGGAAGTCAACTGATGAAAAATCTTTTGTATCAGAAATATGTGACAAAGGCCTGATGACTCAAGACGTATAGAAAAATGATTCAATACAAGAGCAATAATCATTCCCCAATACTCATGTGGTCAAATAGGTGAATGTATAATAGTCAAAGAACTGCAGGCTACTAACAGCTATATTAAAGAATGCGCGGAATTACTCATACTAAGAGAAATTAAAATCAAAATAACACTGCAGTCTCACCTCACCCAGGAAAATAACAAAGATGGTGAACAACAAAAATGTTGGAGGGGTTGTGGAAAGATGGGCACATTAACGTCCTGTTAGGGGAGCTGGCAACTGGCCCAAACATTTTGGAAAGCAACTCAGAATTATGCAGGAAAATAACTAAAATCTTTGCACCCTTTGAGCCAGCAGTTCCATTGATAGGCATATATCCCAAGGATATCAATAAAAAAAAGAGCACCTTCATGTATAACAAATTATTTATAGCAGCACCTTTTGTGATAGCAAAATACTAGAAACTAAGTAGAGGCCCAAGGATGGGAATGGCTAAACAAATTGTGGCACATGTGAATGTGATGGATTATTACGTGCTATAAGAAATGATGACCATGATAAATACAGAGAAGTTTGGGAAGATTTGTATGAATTGATGCAAGATATAGTAAACAGAATCAAGAAAATAATGTATACAATGGTGAAAATGGAACAAACAGCAACAATAAAACAATTAAAACTGAATCGGTCATGTGAAATTATAACAAAACATTTTAATTAAAAAAACTTTTCTAAGATCACACAGGTTAGCAGCAGGATTCAAACGAAGTTCCTCTGATTCTAAAGAGAGCATATAAAAGATCTCTAAAGCCTCTTCCACCTTCACATCTTACGAAGTCTATGAAACTTCCAATAATAGAAAACTAATTCCCTTTTGAGGCTATCTTCTCCAGTGCTGGGTAGCCTCAGCTATTCAAATCTGCCCCCATCCTAGAGAAAGGGATTAGGCCCCTTCTTCAGGTTAAACATTTAAGAATATCGTTTTATGGTAACCACCATAGTAGCTTCTTACTGAAGCAAATTTAAACTGATCATTTTAAGTGCTCCACCAATAGACCACTGCCTTACTTTTCACCACAAGGAGAGATAAGCCAGGACAGTGGAGGGAACTGTTAGCTACCCTCTCCAGTCTCCACAATATTCATCTAAACTTTGTTTATTGTGTGAATGTCTCTCTCTCCCTTTACTTCTTTCTCTTTTCTCCAATTCTCTTTTCTTTCTAATTCTTTCAACTCTTTTCCTTTTGTGCATTTAGACCTACCAATGGTACTTGTCACTAAAAAGGCATTGGAGTTCTAGAGTTTATTCTGACTTATATTTTTCCTTATTCATTCAGCAAACATTTATTAAGGACCTAGTGTTCTCAGCAGTAGGGGTAATCCACTAACACCCCAAAGGACTAGTGATCTTATTTATATGAGCATTTCTTTCAAGATGCCAATATCAACAGGTGGCCTACGCCGGGTGCTAGAGGGACTTTTCTTATATTCTTCCAGCATTTGAAAATACCAAAGGATCATGCAGCCCATTCATCTGTTAGCCCTCACATGTGCTACATGATTGATCTATCTTCTTTCTTGATCATACATTTTTGGTAACTGATTTTTTAATTATATATGTTAGGAATAATACAAAAAAGATAAATAAGGTGTTGTCCATATGACTTTAAGAAGTAAACAACACTGAGGTTTTCTTACTGTACTTTTTTACCATTGTCCAAGGGCAGATGGATTGAGCAGTGGATAGAGTCAGGAAGACTACTCTTTCTGAGTTCAAATGCAGTCTCAGATGCTTCCTAGCTGTGTGTCCCTGAGCAAGTCACTTAACCCTGTTTGCTTCAGTTTCCTATCTGTAAAATGAGCTGAAGAAGGACATGGCAAACCACTCCAGTATCTCTGCCAAGAAAACCCAAAATGAATTCACAAAGAGTTGGATGTGACTGGAATTGAAATAACTCGGTACCAAAGTTATTGTATGTGCCAAAAACACCTTCCCCAATGGATTCCCCTTCTTTTTTTCTCCATTTGTATCAGCAAGCACCCTAGCATACCCAGGGCAGCTGCTAGCACAGGTTCTTAGATCTGCTTTTCTAAAGGAAAGCCACTCAAAATGGGTTATCAATCTTTCTTTAATCAAACAAACATATCATTTACCTAGTTCAGGGGAAAAGTTAGTACCCTGAACTCTAGAGAATACAAACCCAAGTTACAGGTACAAGTTACAAGAAACAGATCAGCAGAGGGGCTTCCAACCATCACACCATCACATCCATTACCTATTCAAGTTACCAGAGAGGAAAGCATCAACATCTGGGTTTTTCAAAGCCAGGGGCGGGGAGGGGAAGGGGGGGCTCAACGGCTTCCCAGAATCTCATCTGGTCAAATCACACAACTCTTCTCAAAGTGAGCCCCAAAGC
>CM053600.1:159180171-159198843 GCA_028646575.1 Pseudocheirus occidentalis | reverse complement strand
CAAGACGGGAGACACTCACTGGAGGTTGAGGAATAATGTGCACACATTTTGGAAGTGAGAAAGGATGACAATGTGGAAAGCAGAGAAAGAAGAGAAAAAGGCTTAATAAGAATCACAGAATAAAATCCCATAGTTGGAAGAGACTGAGACCAGTCTATCCCTTTGTCTTCAAGAAGGACCACACAGCCATCCCCAACAGATGAGACCCTACCAGGTAGAAAAGAATAATAAATTAAAGCGTATTAATAAAAAGTATTTGTTCTGTAAAACTTGGACTCAACCAAAACGCCTCACCCAAGGACCTAGAAGGCCACACATGGCCTCAAGGTCACAGCTTCCTTACCAGTGTTCTACCCTGTTTATGAAACTTCTGGAAAAGACTGCACAAACTTACCCAATTTCCCAACCCCAATACTTAGTAATCCACACTCTTGGGAATTGTGTCTCTATACGGAATATAAAACCCTAATATTTTATCTTAATGTTACTCCTCTCAGAGAAGAACGACCTAAGTAAGTCCTATCTGAAGACCACTTTCATTAATCTTTTTTTGCGAGACTCAATAATACTAGATCTCATAACTTTTCTTGCTAACTCTTATTTTTGAAAGATTTCACGACCTCTGTGACTTTTCTTTGAACCTACTTGCATTTTCAATGGTACTTCTTGAAAGACATATCTGAAGCCCCAAATTATCAATAGATCCTAATTAAAGGCCTATGTATTATTGGTCAAGATTTACCCAGTGCTCGTTTACAGAATGTGTTGCCAAATAGTAACGTGTGAATCATGCTGAATTTTAAGTTATCTGTACAAGTTAGGGAGGGAGGCTCTTAAAAGAACATTGTGGTAAATTTTCATTTCTGTAGAAGATGCTGTTTTTAATGGAAACAACCTCCTGCTAACCTAGAAATTTCAGATTTATGTCTAATGAATTTTCTTTTTTCTCTTTTTGCTTTTTGCAGGGGGGGTGCAGGGCAATTGGGGTTAAGTGACTTGCCCAAGGTCACACAGCTAGTTTTTGTGTTAAGTGTCTGAGGTCACATTTGAACTCAGGTCCCCCTGACTCTAGGGCTGGTGCTCTAATCACTGCGCCACCCAGCCACCCCCTAATGGCTTTTCCTAAAGCAGAGCCCACCTACTTATTTTACAAAACAAGTATATAAGGGATGTGAATTAGAGTGATCAGAGTTGAATGCGGTATATGGAGAGGTAGTCATGGAAATAACGGAAAGAAGGTTGGATTTGGAGAGGGTCCTAAGTTTGAATCCTACCTTGTTCATTTCCTACCTGTGACCTTAGACAAATCACGGTCACTGGGCCTCAGTTTCCCCGTCTTTAAAATGAAAGGGTTGGATTAGATCGTCTAAGTTCTCTTCCAGCTCTAAATTGGGGCGGGGTGCAGGGCGGAGAGGGGGAAACATTGATAAGTTACCTACTATGTGCCGTGCCAGGCACAGCGCTCAGTGTGAGGTAGGTGCTGTTATTATCCCCATGGCCAACAGTGGGTAACAGACTTGCCCAGGGTCACGTAGGTAGTGTCTGAGAACTTGCTTCCCTGACTCCAGGCCCAGAACTCTGTCCACTGCTTGATCAGTTGCCTGAGTTCTAAATCTATGACCTTATGAACAGTTAGATTCAGACCAGGGTTTGGCAAACTTTGGCTGGTTTTTTTTTTTTTTTGTATCTCAGCAAGATAAGAATGGTGTTTTATTTTTCCATTTGAAAATAAAGCTCCGGTGTATTTTAAAATATAACAACCATCCTTAGCTCAGCAGCCCTACAGAAAAAGCAGGTGAGATTTGGCCATGAGGTTGTATTTTACCTACCCCTACCTCTTAGACTATGACCACCCAAGGATGTCCAAGTATATTATTATGCTGTCATATGTGTTTTTGTTTCCCTTCTGTATACCTGGCCTGCCAAAAAACTGGCAGAGAAAACCAACAGCTTGGGCTCTGGCACCACATATCACAGGTCCATTGGGCTCACCCTTGACCTCCTGTTATGGTAGTCATGCACTTGCACAAACTCATTCAAGCTCAAGGGGATTTCCATTTCCTTTCTGTAAAATGGGTAGAGGGGGGTGGGAAAATGATGGCCTCTAAGGTCCCTTCAAAGCTCTGAAATTATTTTAGGAGCCTTTGTCTAGTAAGCTCTCAGTCAAGCTCTCAGTCTCCCATAGCAAAAGTCTAATGACTTGGTCACTGGGTGAAAGGGTCAGGAACAGCTAGGTGGCATGGTGAGTAGAGCACCAGCCCTGGAGTCAGGAGGACTAGAGTTCAAGTGTGGCCTCAGATACTTAAAACAAAAAAAAACTAGTCATGTGACCTTGGGCAAGTCACTTAGCCCCCATTGCCCCCTCCAAAAATAAAAAAAAAAAAGTCAGGACAGTCACTGGTGGGGTACCCCAAGAGTTAATTAAGATCCTTTGGCCAGAGGAATTTTGTCTGTCACAAATGACAGTAGTTAGACAAGACAAACAAACCACTATGATGTATTATGGATGGGAGGAGAGCACCAGAAGGGATTTTTAGCTCTCTTTGATTGAATACTTCCACAAACTCATTTATAGAAAAACAAGTCAGTCAAATGCAAGTATTTTAAACAAATCTTTTCAGTTCTACTGAGGAAAAAAAACCAAAATAGTGGTACCTGTTTGTGTTAGCTTTTATTCCATTTTAAAATTCTCTTTCACTTCTATCCTTGTGATTTTGGTGTCAATGCAACCAGTGAAAGTAATCCAGCAGGAGGGGACCTTCTTACTAGGCTCTGGGCTTCCATACTGTGTATTTAGGAACTCCATCTTGAGTCATTTAGGAAGAAACTTCTCTGAGTAGTTGGGCTACGATCAATATGCGGAAACTTGTATATTTACTGCTAAGCAGAAAGAACATCAATATAGTTTGAAGGGGGACCATGTGTAAATATCACTAATTTCTACTGAAGCCTAAGTGAACCAACAATGAAACCAGTACTGGTTACTTATGAAACATTCTGTTATTGAGACCACTAGGACTTTCTGATTTTCTACAGAATCTCTTTAGCAAACATTTTTCCCTGCCTTGTTTCTTACCTAGCCTTTATCATTGATCAGGCGTTGCCTCCATCAAACTGAAACCTGTTTAAAAAAAAAAACAAAAAAAATCCTTAGCTTGAAAAAGCCAAAGTCTCACCCTGCATGCAGGGCCATCTCCAGTCATCCTGATCTATATCTGGCTATTGGCCTCGGATGGCTCCAGAAAAGAAAGTGAGGCTGGTGACTTCGTGCAGCCCTCCCTCCCTTAAATCCAATTCACTTGCATGTCATGGCATCACCTCCCTGATGTCATGGTCCTCTTCTAGAACAAAGAAGGTCTTGAAAAGTGAAGGATTTTTTTTTCTTTTGCCAACTTTAAAAGAAATATAGAAATTTGAGTTAATAACAACCATTACCTTCTGTAGATAAACTTCCTGAGTTTCTCCATAGCTATCAATGGAAACACTACTCTCCCAGTTCCTTCCCCACGTTGAAAATTTTGGAAGTTTTTTTTTTTTAACTTTTTAACTTTCTGCTCCAAATGTCCAATACATCACCTCACGTCACTCAAATTTTAATGGCTTTAATTTTCTTGAATGCCTCTTGAATCTAACCCCTTCTTCCCATTTCTACAAATGACTTCCTAGTCACCCCATACCTACTTGTCTGTCCAGTGCCTCCCCTTCTCCAATTCACCTTACACAGAATTGGTAGAACACTCTTCTTTCATGAAGCTGATCCCCTACTCAAACATCTGTAGTGGTTCTCTCTGGTCTAAAACACTCCAAACTCAAGAAGCCTCCAAGATATTTCACCAGTGAGCTTCTTCTTCATTTGTGTTACTCATAGCATAAATCTCCAGCCATGTAAATGTTGGTGCCCTCCCCCATACATAGAAGTTTCCTCCTAACTCCCAGTATCTACCACCTCTAGAACAGTGGTTCTCAGCCTTCTGAGTCACCTTTTCCAACAACAGAATGCTAAGTATCTTGGGCAAGGACTCTTTCATTGTTGCCTTTGTGCCTCCATTGTCTGGTAGAGTGCCTGCCATATAAGTAGGTTCTTAAAAAATGTGTCTAGACTGTTCATTGATCAAGTTTTTTCACATGATCACTGATGCATATTAGCAAAATGTGAATCTGAAACAACAAAACCCTTAGCTGAAATCAAGGCAAACTACAAGATTACTGTGCCACTTTCCTTTAGCTCCTGGGTACTGATTTAATAACAGAAGCACATCAATTGGCTTTCTACTTGTCTT
The DNA here is from genome assembly GCA_028646575.1 of Pseudocheirus occidentalis. Lineage (NCBI taxonomy): Eukaryota > Metazoa > Chordata > Mammalia > Diprotodontia > Pseudocheiridae > Pseudocheirus > Pseudocheirus occidentalis. The sequence continues at coordinate 159,194,563 of CM053600.1, read as the reverse complement.
TTCCCATTGAGAGCAGCTATTCTCAGCCCTAATTGTGATCATGTGCCTCAGGGCATTGTTTTCCATAAGTGGTCATGGCAGTAATCTCAGCACCCTTCAGTTTTGATATGAATGCCAACTGACTTGGCACTCAACCCACTTGTCACTTACCAGCTGCATGTACAAATGTAGATGAGTTAAGTCCCGTTAAGGAACTACTTTCTAGTACAGCCTGTGGCTGGCTGGCTTTGGAGTGATACCCTCCTCCATGCTGTAGCTGGCTTACTGTCACTGCCATTAAGTTATATTACAGGTAAACTTTTTTCAAGTTAGTTTTTTTTTCTAAATTAACATTTATTTTCTTTCACTTCTGTCTTCTTCCATTGGGGGAAAAAAGTGGGGGAAGAGGGAACCTCCTGTAACATACATGCATAGTCAAACAAAACAGATTCCCATATTGGGCATGTTCAAAATAAATATTTTATTGTTCACTGTGAATCCATAACCTGCCAGGAAGTGCACGACATGTTTCATCCTGAGTCCTCAGAAATGGTGGTTGGTCATACATTGATTAGTTCTAAAGTCATTCAGAACTGTTTCTCTTTACAGTGTTATCAGTTCATACAAGCTTTTCCAAGTTTCTCTGAAATATCTTTCCTCATTTTTTTTACAAGAGAATAATGTTCCATTACATTCATATACCATAATTTATTCAGTTATTTCCCAATTATAGGCATACCCTTAGTTTTCAGTTGGTATAAATATTTTTGGGGTACCCATGGGTCATTTCCCCTTTTCTTTTATCTATTTGGTATATATGTCTACTAGGTGGTATGGCTGGGTCAAAAGGGATGCGCTTTTGAGTGACTTTGGGGTCATAGTTTCAAATTGCTTTCCAGAATGGTTGGACCAGTTTCCAGTTCCATCAATGGTGCACCAAAACAGCCACTTCAACTAGTCATTTTCTCCTTTTCTCATCTTTGTCAGTATAATAAGTGTGTGAGTTGGGACCTCATGATTGCTTAGATTTGCATTTTCCCAAGTGAACTTATAGGTGATGCAATTGGAAGAATGCTGGACGTGGAGTCAGGAAGACAACAGTTAAAATTCAATCTCAGTCACATTAGCTGTGTGACCCTGGACAAGTCACTTAACCTCTTTATCTTAGTTAACTGGGAATAATTGCCCCTACCTATCAGGGTAGTTGTGAGAATAAAATATTTTTAAAGTGTTTTGCCAAACTTAAACTTCAATATCCATTCTAACCTGCTAGTTATTAATTATTTGGAACATTTTTAAGACTGTTGATAGTTTGAATTTCTTCCTTTGAAAATCACCTGTTCAAATCTTTTGATCATTTAGCAATTAGAGAATGACTCATTACTTATTGCCTCATGAGTTTCCATCCATAAAGTGATTTGAGATCTTTACAGATGAGTATGTGATTGTAAAACTGAGGACCTCATACTCGTCCAATGCTTTAGTAAGGACATTTTGCTCAGCTGATGTGGCTCTTTTCCTTGGTCAAATCCATCTGAGGGCACCAAGGTACTAACAGGTTTGGATGGAAACAGAGGTGGCGGCATTAGTGGCACTTAACAGATATGACCAGGTACAAGTAAACACAGAGGTCTGAGAAGAGACACTGGGTAAATAACCTAGGGTAGCATAGCCCTCCTTAGTTCCACCATAAGTAATGACCCCATAACTTCCAAGAAACATCTACACCAGATCAAGCAAAGTGTTGGACTAGCTATGTGTCACTGGGCAAGTCATTGAGCCTGTGTGCCTCAGCTTCCCTAACGGTATCAGCTACACCAGATCATACCAGCACCTGGGGTTGTCATGAGGATCAAATGAGGTATTTGCACAGAGCCTGGCACACATAGTAGGTGTTTAATAAATGCTTATTCTCTCTCCCCTGCTAATTGTTAGAAAATCCCTAATTATCTTATTCCCCAACTCTCATTAAAGAGCTAAATAACTAGCCATTTGAGATACTTCAAGAGTTTTAACAAAAATACATTCTCAGTAGTCATTTCTATGTTCATAGTAGTCTTAGAACTAAAAGTAACCATAGAAGTCGTCTTGTCTAGTCTCATGCTACAGAACAAGAAAAGGAAGCCCCAAAAGGAAGGTGACTTTCCCAAAGTAACGCAGTAACTGAGAGGTTCAGTATCTGAAACCAGGTGCGCTTTCCGATGTACTAGACCGATTCACGTCCGTGGTTCTAATTCACCGGGAGGGCACTTCCATTCACTCAAAGGGTGTGTGACTTTGTTTCTTCACTTACCTGCTATGTAAAAAGTGGCTGTCAATAAAGAAGATGCAGTACCTCGCTTCCCTATCAGAAATTTCACACTAAAACCGGAGAGGTAAGATGATCACCCCTGAGAGCTCAAGGATCCCTTCATTTCTCGTTCAGATGCATCGGTGCTGTTTTTCCTCCTCCTACGTCCTTTGAGAAGGACTAAAAAGATGTCCATAACGGATAGGATAGCCACTCAGGTAGCAAGATCGTCTTCATTAGACACTGATTTCTAAACACGAACAAAGCCAGATGTCCAGCAACTCATATGATCTTGATACCAGGGAAGCTCACAGCATCTTCTTGTAGGTGACATGTAAGCCACTCCAACAGCACACAACCATGTTCATGTTCATATGTACAGATCACAAGATTGAGGGCTGGAAGGAGTCCTCTCCCTCATTTCACAAACGAGTTGGCCAAAGCCCAGAGAGTCTAAGTCTTGGGTTTTAGACTAAGCTGAAGGTTACATAGTTTGCAAAACCAAGATTTAAACCCAGGCCCTCTGACTCCGGACTTCTGAGTTTTTCCCATACCACACTACCTTTGTAATGTTATTTGACAACCAGAATATTTTAGTTTGTTGTTGTTCAGTTATGTCTGACTCTTCATGACCCATCTGGGGTTTTCTTGGCAAAGATATTGGAGTGGTTTGCCATGTCCTACTCCAGCTCATTTTACAGATGAGGAAACTGAGATAAACAAGGTTAAGTGACTTGTTCAGGGTCACACAGCTAATAAGTGTCTGAGGCTGGATTTAAACTCATATCTTTCTGACTCCAGGCCCGGCACTCCAGGATAGGCACTCTATCCACTGCACCACCTAACTGTCCCATCTTTTAGTTAACCTATCATAATTAATGCTGCAAACTGCAGAACTAAATTAAAATAAATGCTTATTGAACTGGAGTGGGGAGACAGGCTCAATCACCTCAACTTCATGCTAAAAAAGCCTGGTTACTTTCAAGGTGGGACAGGTTCATTAATTCATAAACACTGCAGATGTGCCTTCTATATGCCAGGCACTGTGCTATCTAGGAGATCACCTTCAGAACTGTGTTCTCGTCTCCAGTAGTTAGGACTTTGTGCTCCCGTCTATTCATGCATCTTGCTAAGCTTGCCACAATTACTCTTGGCCTGGGCAGGCTCATCCTGTTCTGAGTTTGAGGTTCAGGAGACTTTAGCAATACAACATATATTTTACCCTTTCCAGACGCTCCTTTCGCAGGTGACTATTATGACTTGTTTTTTCTAAAGGGTCACTCACCCCCTTCATTCAGGAGAGGCACAGTTTACATTACAAATTTGAATCTAAGAGTAAAGCACATTCAAGAATAAGGGAAGGTGAGGATGGGGGAAAAGGTGTATGCTATTTTACAGTTAGAGGCACAAAAGGCTAATTCCTGCTCCGGAAAGAAGGAAAAATTCAATTGCTTAATATGATTAAACTGACCTCATGTAAATGTACGTCTTTGTATCTCAACTGGTTATAACCCTAAGTCTACCTGGACTGAAATACATTAAGGCCACTCATTTAAAACTTCTCCATGTTGAACTCTTCCAGCAAAGCCAGGCTTTGGCATTGCAGGGGCATTTTTGCACAACCTGAAGGTTTCAGGAAACCCTTGGTACAATAAAACACACTGTATGCAAAAACAAATATTTCTCAGATTTTCTTTCACTTCAAAATTCCTTCAAAGGCAGTAATTACCACACAGCAAATGAGCAGAAAATCTAGATACAAATCTTGATTACCTAATACTCAATACTTCAGAAATGAGGATACTTTATTTTTTCCCCCCATGATGAGCATATGACAAATGGACAATGAAAGCTAAGCCCCTTAGTTATGCTCACATTCGTTCAACATTTGCTCTAATCAATTATCTTGTTTCATGCAATAAGAAAAGAATGAGATTCCTGTTATGCAGAAGTAATCGGTTACAGTGTGAGGCTCTGATGTCTGTGGAACATTTCTGATTTTCAGAACTGATCATGCGCTCCACTATTACATTTCTCTGGTAACATGCTGGGCTTTTACCCAACAATGAAACTTTACACATTGATGGCCGAGCTATCCCCGGATATATTGCACAAGCTGCCCTAATTGCAGTAGAAGGAAGATATTTACTCATGGAGACAGACAATATTGTTCTACTTTATTAAACATTAAGCACAAATGGATGATCCCTATGGAGGACTAAAGGACACCAGGGGAAGAGAAAGGGGAGCCTTTTGGGGAGACTCATACCACACAGCCCTATTTTCACAAAAAGGGTTCAACATTGATTTCTAGAGCAGAGCACGGCATGGTCAGCTCAAATTTGGTGATAACGTCAGGATGAAGGACTCCCAGCTTCCCGACACTCTGACCCTTTGCAAAGACCTCGGCACATCGTCCAGGGAAGAAAGCAGAGCCTGAAAAACAAGTAGTGAGAGAAAAATCAATGTTTCTCCAGGCAAAAATGTTATTAGACATTTAACACTAGGAACATATTTAACACTGAGAATACGAGTTTGCTTTTTAAAAAAGTTATTTTTCTTCAAGCTATTGGCCCTGAGAAGATGGTGTTTCTCTGATATTTTCTAGTATTTAAAAAAAAAAAAGTACTGGTTTTGATTTCACCCAGCAGCCCCTATAAGGAATAGTGAGAAAGAAAATGGGCTAAGAAAACCAGAGATCCATGTTTCAGTTCAACGGGACCCTGGAAAAAATGAAGAAGGAATAGATGAAAGACTATACTATTGTCAGAAGATGTCTCACCTGTGCCCAGATTTATCTAGAAAGGGTGGGACAGGAAGCCAGTGCCTATTTCTTACTCAAAAGAGGAAGTCAGTTGTGTAATCATAGAGAGAACATTATATAAACATGCTGCTTTCTCTCTTGGTTAGTCAAACCTATAGCAGAAAAAAAAGGAAAAGTGAAGAGTCCCTCTCCTGAAAACATTCAAGATTTTAAAATGGGCTTTTCTATACTGTCTTTATTGTCTAAAACTTAACTGTTTTCTACCTGAAGACAATTACAAAGATAAATCACGCTGTCATCGGGACTGAAGGGAACTGTCATGTCTGATTACATGCTGTGTTATAGGAACGTGACCAACATTCCTTGCCTGGAAAAGAGCTTTCAGAGCAGTTTGGGGGGGAGGGGGGGAAATGGAAAGGGAACATCTACTATGAGACCACTGCAAAAAAAAAGACCCTCAAAGTAGCCTGGGCTCCCGCCTTCATTTACTTTAAAAAGAGGAAGAAAACTGTCTCTACCTTTAGGTTTTCATAAACTAGTTTACTGATGGCAGCTAACCAAACTCATAGTTCTTGGGAATTTTAACAGTAGTTTCTTTCTTTCTTTCTTTCTTTTTTTTTAACTCACCAGAATTGTCTACAATCACTAGATAACTAATTGTATTTGGAAAATTTGTCATCACTGATTTTAGCTACCTACTGAGATGAAGAAATTTTCTTCATGCTGTCTCATCTCTAACTACCACCTAAGAAAAAAGGGGTCCGGCTAATAGTTCATGACTAACCAGAAATCTTTATTGGCATGAAAATTTAAAACTCAGCATGCACTGTGACATCAACTTACACATAGCTGCTTTTCTAGTCCATGAGTGGTTTATGAGATAATATAATTGTAAAGCATTTAGCCCCGTGCCCAGTAAACAGTGGGCACTTAATAAATATGTGTTCCCTTCACTTATGAAATAATAAAAATAGAAATTTTCAAATAATAATCCCGAGATCAGTGTTATATGGGAAATTAGATTTACAAGAAAAATTGTCAACAGGATTCCGAAGCAGAAGGAACCTTTGAGGTGATCTAGTCAAACTCACACATTTACAAATGAGCAAACTGAACCTGAAAAAAGAAAGAAATTTGTCCAAGGTCACCCATCTAGGCAAAGGCAGGACAAAGATAAGAACTTGGGTCCTTTTATCTAGCCAAAACAATTCAACAGGAAAACCAGAACCAAGTATAACCAACCTTGGTATGTATATAAACTATACCAAGAGGAAAATGTATTTCCAGTTTAGCAGTAGAAAGTTAATATTTCTAGGGAAATCAAGGGAGGACAAACACATTTCTGAAGCACTCCTAATGCAAGCTGAAATGCAGTAAGATATTTTTTTCACTTCCTAAAACCAAATAAGACAATTTTGCAGTTTATTAAATAGAAACTTTTTTGTACTTTCAATGAACTTCATCTTAAATTGATTAAATTTGTTAAAAAAGCTACACTTTAGAGGGTCCTATTTATATGTATGCTAAGACATACTGAAAAATAAAATAAAAAGCAAATGCTATTCTACCAGAAAATAAATAACTAGGAACATGGAATTCATTACAGGGAGACTTGCTGGTTGTTGTAAAACGCAAATGTTACTTAATTGGTTAAATGAATGAATGAAGCATTATGGTGTGTTACTTCTTTCGATGAAAGGCCAAATTAAAAAGCAGACAACTTCCAACAAAGCAAAAAATGTCCATACTAAATTGGGAAATGAAGTCTGTGTACAGTCACATTAGGCAGTGAAATCATAGAATTACAGAGCTGGGAGGGTTCTTGCAAGTTTCTATCTCCCTGGCTCCTTTAGACAGGCCCAAGAATTGAGTACTTTTCACAGGTTTCTTACTGATTTTAGTGCGTAATAATAGAGTTGGTGCTGTCACACACACACATACACACACACACACACACACACACACACACACACAAGCATTACTTTTGAACAGTCTGCCTCCATTCTCAGAAGGAAAAAAAGCCTCAAGACAAACAGAAAAGGAGCCTTTTGCCTAGAGCGTTTAAACTAGAAATGCAATGCTAGAGACTGAAGTCAAAACAACCTACACAGCCACATTATTGGTTTAAAAAAAAACAAAACTATAATAGTCCAAATAAAACATAAGCTTAGCTTTCTGGGAATTTACCATTTCACAGAAGGACAGGCAAGAGACTGGCTTCATCAGCACAAAGAAAGCATATGTAGCAGTCCTTTCCAGGAAGAGAACCATTTGCGACTCATTAAGTCAACAGAAAGAACATCAGGTAGCATGGTGGCATAAGCCACCTCAGAGCCTGACTAATATTGCAATAAAGATATAGAATCGAGACACATAAACTGAAGACTTTACACAGAAAGGGGGAAAAAAGGAATGCTGTGACTGTTAGAAATACTGTAAATATGGGATTAGGCTTTTGAAATGTAGATGGGAGGTAGCTGATGGTTTAGGGAAAGCTTTCCTGCCATAATAAAAGAAACATGCCAGGTACAACTCAAGGGAGAACAGAAGCATATTGGTGTAATAAAATGACCAATTAATGATCTAAAAGAAATAGTATTATCTGGTGGATAAGACTTCAAAAATTCACATACCAGAATAAAGATAAGTTTGGTTTTCTTTGTGTTCAGGCTTTGGAAGTTACCCATCAGATGGGAGCCTGAGAATTTCTGGGGTATGAAGATAAAAAAGAAATTATCATCTTCCCCACTATCTCCCTCAAACTCTTTTCTCTACAAAAGAAACAGCTCACAGTCTTCTTTTCTTTCCCATTTCTACTGCTATGTTTAATCGTCAGCTTTCCTGGTATCCATTACAGTAAAATGGCTTACCACATAAAACAGATTTCAGAAAGACTGTATTCTGTGTTGAAATACTACATGGGATCCCAGACCAAAGCCATGTAACTGAGCACAAATAAGAATTTAATTTCTAAGACTTAGTGGGGTGTAAATAAGTCCCTTAATTAAAGCTTTTGTAGCATCCCCTCAGCATATATAATTGTCTTTCTTTGCTCAGACAGTAGGACCACTTTGATGACCTTGGGGGTAATTCTTTGGCCAGTAATCCAACACAGTACCTAGTCTTTAGCACATTTTCTGGCTAATTGACCTTCAAAGAGCTTGGTGAGTTCCCTATCCTGCTGGTTGCCAAACACCTTTCACAGTTTCTTTTTGCTCCCTTCTTTCTTTTAAAGTAATACTATAGGCCCAGAGTTAGGATAAAGCTTTACACATGCTCATTCCTGTAATTCCATGAAGCATCGGAAGTTGAAGCTTAAGGAAGTAACTGAGTAGGCCCTTCAGTCTCAAAGCATCAGAGCAGAGTTATCAAGCATGAGGTTATGAATTCCTTAATCTTAAACCCCTTGCCATTGGCTATTAAATTAACTGCCTTGACAATTTTTGGATTCTTTTAGCAAATGGACTACTACTCAGTCAATATAATTTGCTGAATCATTTCTTCACATTAATACCAGAACCAAGTTGTTCTTGGATTCAATCAGGCATGATATAAAAAACTTTATCACTAAGATACTCAATACCTTAGGAAAAAAATGAACTAAACCAGTATTTGAAAAGAATAAATATATGCTACATCCATAAACAAGGTATTATGGTAGCACAAAGATCCTAATGGTTTATGAGAAACTTGCCAAATTAAGTGGATCTACCATAAGAGAGATGAACAGAATCTACCACCTACCACTAGGGAGATTAACAGAAACATCCACAGATATATAAGTGCATTGCTCTCCCTCTCTAACTTACCACTGCCCCTCCCCACTACATACACATGTCAGGGGGAAAAAGTCTTGGGATCCATTCTGGGAACTGACCGCATTTCAGATCTTTGTTCTGAATTATACTTTCAACTTGAAACAGTATAAGAGAAAGGCAATAATTGTTTAATTTCCTGATAAAGGGGTTGGAACTCTCAAAAGGAAAATCCAAATTACCCCATTCCAGTTCTACAGGAGATAGTAACTCATCTTCAGAGGACTCATAGAGGAAAAAATTCTTACTGATCAGCAATCCCAAAGAAGGAGCTGAATTCTTCCATGTCTACATCAAGATAGACAAATCTATTGTTTTCCCTCATCTTTTTCTAGGTAAGCATATGCTTTTCTCAGAGCAAGAGTTTTATGAACTCACTTGGGAATAAATGAGGTTGCTAAAAGGGAAAGAAGGAAAAACATGAGAAACAGAAGCAGAGGGAAAGCAGTCATTTATGGTGGAGTAAAACCCTGGGAATATGGTAAGGGAAAAGCAGAATTGACTATTAAAATATATCCCCCAAATAGGGTGCATTAATTTTGCTCAGATTTCAGAATGACTTTGTTTGAGAGAAAAGTGCCTCTGTATAGATTATTTAAATTTGTAAGTGGAGACTGAATTCCAACAATATAAAGCTCTATTTTTTTTTCCAGACTTACATCTGAAGTGAAATATTTATGGTCCCTCAAGTCTTTAAAGTGTAGTAGACCTAATCCCTTGAGCTCAATGGCTATCTTTCATCCTTTTCTGAACATCAAAAGAAGAAAAAGCCTTTACAAAACTTTACAGTGCTAATCCGAACACACCTGCAGATGTCATTAACTCTTAAAGCGAAGGCAAATGGAACAGAGAAAAGAAGGAGTACCTCTTTAACCCCATGGCATTGAATTAAGATAGGAGTGCTGTGCTGGTGACCACATTTAATAATGTGGCAGTATGCAGCAAAATTCCCATTAAATACAGTAACCTGGCAAACCTTCCTCTCAAAATAAAGAGAGCTTACTAGCTCTGACTCAGTACACTTCCATCTTGATATAAGCACACTGAAATACCCAACACTCCATGCTGTGAAACAAATCATCTTGCAATCAGGAGAAAATAACTCTAGCATTTCTTCATCTTAAAATGTGTGAGGAAATCCATAATTGACTTTCATGGCTGTCACTTTTCACATTGCTTAAAAAGAGAAAATTAGTTAATTAACAGTGCAAATACTAAACAATTAAACAAAAATACTGGAGTCAGACATCCCAAGCTGTCACTGTCAAGATTATTCCATATAAAACTGGATTTATTTTAAAAGTGGGCCAACCAGTTATAAAGGGCAACACCTCAATTCCTCAATTCTACCCCCCCAATATTCCAAACTTCAAAAGGAAAACAAAGTATCCCAGAAAGACTTGAACATTATTCATGAATGTGCTGCTGTAAATCTGCTTTCCTTTAACCTCAAGCAGACTTTGCTTCCTACCCTACCACAGCACAATGAGCTCATGCGCACTTCTACTAGTGCTCCCTTGTGAGAATTACAAATATGTACTAAACACTTCCACTGATCAAACTACCTTTTTACATGCTTTTAAAAACTTTTCAATGACATTTCACATCTCTTCGGTACTCAAAGAATCATGGAACTAAAGAAGGCTGGGGCTGGAAAGGTAACCAATCTAATCCCTCACTCCACAGCAAAGATGAGGAGTGGCAAGGCAATCCCCAGCATCTCAGACCATCACTCTTTCTACTCTATTCTATTTCCTTTCCTAGGCCAAGTTTTTAAACATTTCAAAATCAAAGTCACAGGACAATTCTCCTTTTTTAGGCCAGTAGATATTTCCTAGTTTCACTAGATTTAAGCCTTACGAATTATATTAATTAAGAAAAGCAATTTACTATTTCTACCCCTACACTGAAGGTAACTAATAAAAACAAAATAATTCAAAACACTGGGTAAAGGATGGAAACTCAGAGTGTGAGAAACAATACAACTTGGGTTTTTCTTGTTTATTAAATCAGGATTTTAATTTTATACAAACAGATTATTATAAAAACATTTTTAGTTGGAGAATAAGACCTATATGAAAATTAATGTATGAAGAGAAAAAAAGGTATCATATAAAAAGACAGGTTTAGTATTCAGTCTGACCATTGTGAAATAGATATATTAGAAATGGAAAAAACTAATGCACAAAGATATTTTCTAGGCAACTTCTTGTCCAAAGCTACTGATGAAAACAGTGCTGATAACAGATACTGAACAAACAAAGCTAGCCTATAAATAGAGACGGCCACCCTGAGGTATCAAAATGATGAATAAGGCTCACAGGTGTCACTACCATCTATAGGACCTTTTCTGATATGAAAAATAAACTAAAATCTACATGTAAAAAATCTTAAGTACTGCTTATAACAGTATCACTACATTAATTAAAGCTAGGTCACTTGGGCCCAAGGCCCAAGTGGAAGGGCGGTGGGGTGGAAGGGCGATACCATTCTAATACTGTTTTCATACAACACAGGCCTTTCTCAAGAACAACTTCCAGAGTCTAAAAAAAAAAAAAAAAAAGGAATAAACTGTTTGATTTTGCTTTTGTTCCTCCCATTTACATTGCGTATTACAATGTAATTAGTTTCTTGATTCTCTTTGCTTCCCTTTTCTTCGGTTCATATGTATTTATCATGTTGGGTTTGTTTTTTTTTTTAATAGCATAGTAATATCCCGAGAACCACAATTTGTTTATCCATTTCACAATCAACGCGCCTAGTTCTTTGCTACAACAGAAAATGATGCTACAAATATTTTAGTTTATATGGGGCCTTTTTGGCCTCAGAGATGTTTGTTTTGATTTGTGTTTCTCTTAATATCAGTGATATGAAAAATTCTTTTTCACACAGTTGCTAATAGTTTGAAAGTCTTCTCAAAATAGCATCCATAGTCTTCTAAGTATAGCATCCAAATTCCTAAAGGAAAAGTCAGTCTCCCACAATATGCCCACTGTGGAGATGTTCTGCATAACCAAACATGTAAAGCCTGCATTTAATTGCTTGTCCTTCCAGTGGGGGTTGGTGACAAGGGAAGAAGGGAAAGAATCTAGAATTTAAAATTGTATAATCTAATGTTAATATATACATATATATATATATAGTGATTATTATTATTATTAACTACATCCAACTAGGAAATGAGATATACAGGCACTGAGGTAGGGAGATCCATCCTGCCCTACAGGAAAGTCAGAGGAGTAAGGGGGAGGATATAGAAGAGAGCAGATTGGGGGAGGGGTTATATAGTGGGATGGCTGTTTTGAGGTGTTGGGTAGGGGAAAGATGGGGAGAAAATTTGTAATTCAAAAATCTCATGGAAATGATGATATAAACAAGAAAATAAATAATTTATTTTTTTGAAAAAGCAGGGATGGCAATCCTTATCTCAAACACAGCAAAAGCAAAAATTGATCTAATTAAAAGAGATAAGGAAGGAAACTACAACCTGCTAAAAGGCACCATCGAGAATGAAGCAATATCATTACTTAACATATATGAACCAAGCAGTATAGCATCCAAATTCCTAGAGGAAAAGTCAAGGGAAGAGGAAGAAATAGATAGTAAAACAATACTAGTGGGGACCTCAGTCTCCCCCTCACTGAACTTGATAAATCTAACCTCAAAAAAAACAAGAAAAGAAGTTAAGGAGACAAATAAAATTTTAGAGAGTCTTGACATGATAAATCTCTGGAAAAAACTGAATGGGGATAAAAAGGAATATACCTTCTTCTCAGCACTACATGGCACATACACAAAAATCGACCACGTACTAGAGCATAAAAACCTCACAATTCAGTGCAGAAAGGCATAAATATTAAATGCATCACTCTCAGATCATGATGCAATAAAAATTATATGCAATAAAGGGCCAAGGATAGATACGCAAAAAATTAATTGGAAACTAAATAATTTAATCCTAAAGAATGAGTGGGTCAAATAAGAAATTATAGAAAAAATCAGTAATTTCATTTAAGAGAATGACAATAATGAGACATCATACCAAAACTTGTGGGATGCAGCAAAGGCAGTTCTTAGGGGAAGTTTTATATCCTTGAATGCTTACATGAAAAAAATTAGAGAAAATGGACGTCAATGAATTGGGCATGCAATTGAAAAAGCTAGAAAAAGAACAAATTGAAAATTAAATACTAAATTAGAAATAATGAAAACCAAAGGAGAGTTTAATAAAATTGAAAGAAAACTATTGAAAAAAAATGAAGAGTTGGTTTTATGAAAAAAGTAATAATAAAATTGATAGCCCCTTAGTCCATATGATAAAAAAGAGAAGAAAACCAAATTTCAAGTATCAAAAATGAAAAGGGTGAATGTACCTCCAATGAAGAGGAAATAAAAACAATAATTAGGAATTATTTTGCCCAATTGCATGCACATAAATTTGACAATCTTAGTGAAATGGTTGAATATTTACAAAAATCTAAGTTGCCTAGACTAACTAAAGAGGAAGTAAATTACTTAAATAACCCCATCTCAGAAACAGAAATTGAACAAGCTATCAGAGAACTCCCTAGGAAAAAATCCCCAGGGCCAGATGGATTTGCTAGTAAATTCTATCAAACACTTAAAAATCAATTGACCCCAAAACTCTACAAACTATTTGAGAAAATTGGTGAGGAGTTCTACCAAATTCTTTTTATGACACAAATATGGTACTGATACCTAAATCAGGGAGAGACAAAATGGACAAAGAAAATTATAGATCAATCTCCCTCATGAATATAGATGCAAAAATTTTAAATAAGATATTAGCAAAAAGACTACAGCAACTTATCACAAGAATAATACATTTTGATCAGGTTGGATTTATTTCAGGAATGCAAGGACAGTTCAGTATTAGGAAAACCATCAGTACCACTGACCACATCAACAATAAAACTAGCAGAAACCATATGATTATCTCAATAGATATAGAAAAAGCTTTTGACAAAATACAACATCCATTCCTATTAAAAACACTAGAAAGTATAGGAATAAATGGAGTTTTTCTGAGAATAATAGGTAGCATCTATTAAAAGCCATCAGCAAGTCTTATATGTAATGGGGATAAACTAGAAGCATTTCCAATAAGATCAGGGGTAAAACGAGGATGTCCACTATCATCCCTATTATTCACTCTGGTACTAGAAATGTTAGCACTAGCAATTAGAGAAGAAAAAGAAATCAAAGGAATCAAATTAGGCAAAGAAGAGACTAAGCTATCACTCTCTGCAGATGACATGATGATATACTTGGAGAAACCTAGAGAATCAAGTATAAAATTTCTTGAGGCAATAAATAAATTTAGCAAAGTTGCAGGATATAAAATAAACCCACATAAATCCTTAGTATTCCTATATATTTCCAATGAAGTCCAACAGCAAGAGATAGTAAGAGAAACCCCATTTAAAGTTACTGTAGACATTATAAAATATTTGGGAATCTACCTGTCAAAACAAACCCAGTATCTTTATGAACACAACTACAAAACACTTTTCACACAAATAA
>CM053600.1:159135582-159179671 GCA_028646575.1 Pseudocheirus occidentalis | reverse complement strand
TGGAGTGAACAATGAGAAAAGAGAAACAAAAGCCAAGCATCGAGAAGAATGATAGCATGCATTGCTTCAGTCTCCATTTAAACTCTGATCTTTCTGGATCTTTCTCTGAATGTAGACATCTCCTTCCATCCTGAGACTTGCATAGTTGTCTTTTAACTGTGTGATGCTCAGAAGCATCCAGTTTTTCAAAATCGGTCCTTATACATATGATGTATCTGTGACCGTGTACAAATTTTTCCTGGTTCTGCTCTTCTCACTCAGCATCAATTCATATAAGCCTCTCCAGGTGAGTATGAAGTTCGATGGCATCTTTCTAATACTGAAGTTCTGGAACTTTTTCTGAGATGACACGTGAAAATATCCAGTAGGTCATTGGAGACATACTGGAGCCCAGCAGAATTCCATTTTGTCTTGAGTTTGATTAGCAGAGAACTTGCTGTTTCATTTATTTTTTATCTTTTTATAAAAATAAAAGTTCTCCAAGTCTTTTTAAAAGGAAATTTTTGATTTAATAATATAGAAGCATTCTGTTCAAATATGATCTTATAATTATATTATGAATATTTTGCATTTTCCTCTAATACCTGTTACTCAGAGGGCACTTGTACTTGGGGACTGGTCCAAGATGTTCTGGCCAGCCAAGTATGACTTTTTAGCCCTTTCAACTGCTGACAGTGGTGCCTTCCTCCTCTAGCAAGTTCTGGAAATCACCTTCTTTTAGGTAACCATTTACCAACCTCTCAAACTCACAAGATCATCAGCAAGTCTAGGTACTTTAGGAATTTTATTTTTTTATTACTATCAGAAATCAAAATATTTTGAAGCAGTGAGTCCCTTGATAAAGTCAAGACAAAATGGAATTTTGCTGAACTCCAGTGTGCCTTTAATGAACTATTGGGCATTTTTACTTGTCTTTTTATAGAAAAAGACATAGATATTATGTATATATATATATATATATATATATATGTACTATGTATACTTGGATACATGTATGATATATGTTTCAAAAAAGAATTTCAAACTATTAACAATCCTATGAACTTCTAATAATAATAGAAATGAAAATCAAAACAACCAAAAAGTTCACCTCACACCCTCCAAATTGGTAAAATTGAAAAGAATGTGGTAATAGTCACTCCTTGAAGGATTGTAGGAAGGTACATATATTGGTACATTGCTGGTAGAGCTGTGAATTGGCAAAACTATTTTGAAAATCAATTTGGAATTATGCAACTAGAGTGAAAATATCCACACCATTTGATATAGGAATCCCTTACTGGGCTTATATCTTTATCAGACCATTTATAAGAAGAAAATCCCCATATGTACCAAAATATTTATAGCTACACTGGTTGCGTTATAAAAGAAGTGAAAATAAAGCCAGCACTTTGGGGAATTGCTAAACTGTGGTACATGACTGTGATAGGATATAACTGGGCTGTAAGAAATTATTGGTGAATACAAAGAAGTGTGAAAAGATCTACATGAACTGATACAAAGTGAAGTAAGCAGAGTCAAGAAAACAATATATACAATTCTATAAATGTAAAGAATAACTACACATACAACACACACACATACACATCAAAAGTGAATGTTGAAAAATTGTAAAGAACAAGCATGGATCAAAAGAAAAAATATGAGAAGACACTCCCAGTCCATCTAAAGAGGTGGAAGGTTCAAAAGTGCTATACATTGTATGTATTTTAAGATTTTTTCAATGTATCCACTGTACTGATTTTTTCCTCTTCTTTTTATTTTGTCTTTAAAAATTATATCTTTTATATGGCATGGCTTTTCAGGAAAGGAAAGAACAGGTATGCCCAAAGACTATGTTCATGTAAAAAAAATCAATAAAACTTGATTTTAGGGAAAAAAGAGAAATATATTTTGGCTCTATTATTCCAGAGCTGTTAGAATGTGAAGCTAGTCATTTAAAGAGTGGCCATTTTAGAATGTATTTTTAAATAGTTACCTCAAAAAGATCTTCAGATAGATTTCATTTTTGCTTTTGTGGCTTTTGCTTCTCTGAAAATCCTCTCGTAAACCAATATTAAGCCTTTGAACATTAGTTGTTCTTACTTTCCTAAAAAGGAAAAAAAAATAAATTTTCTCCTTAATCCCAAGGAAAAATGCACATTGTAATTTAGCAGACATCTTTAGATCAGCTGGTCTCAGGGATGAGGTAGTTCCCAGCACCAGAATTCTGACAATGAGAAACATTTGTGTAGAAGGACTCACCAGAAAGGACCATGCACTCAGGTGGCAGTCTTAATCAATATCCGTAAAGACAGAAATGAAAAACCCTCTATAAACTGATTCTGTCCTACCCTCATGTCTTAAAGTATTGGGTTTGAACCCACACTGGTTGCTCCCAAGTGTTCCATACACCTTCCCACCTTTGTGCCTTTTCTCATTAGCATAATTGATGCTATTCTAAATGTGACATCTTTGTCTAGTACCTAGATGACACATTAGTACTGGTACTGAACCACAGCAATATTGACATTTTTACTATAAACAAAGACAGAAGGCAAAGGCATTTGGAGCTAAATGGAAGGATGTCTCATGAGTTCTCTTTGGAGAGTTAATAAAGAAGTTAAAAGAGTTTATCTCATGTACAAAGACAAAAATCATTATTTCATGGAATGCTTGGTCATCTTACCTCCAGTGCTTATGATGAGCATAAGCAAAAATAAATAAATAAATAAAGACAATTACAACTTATACACCAACTTCTATTATAGCATATGGGGAGGTAGGAAAATTCTATAGTAGGTCAGGGGCTCATCCCAGTCCTGCTGATGAAGTTACAGAAGAGGGTGTGGAACAAATAGAAGCATGAATATGTTAAAATGGAGAGGCTATGTCCTGTTACCCTTCATAAACCATGGAGAACTTTCCCTGCTGAAACTGGAAAAGCAGCTGGCTGAAAATTGGCCATGCCACTAATGAGCTTCCAAAAGCTGTCTGCCAGCCCACCACAAATAGTAGAAATAAGAAAGAGCTTTTTGGAATGCAACCTTTGTACTTCTAGGGTCAGGGGAAGAGATCCTTCTCTTCCTCCTCCAATGAGCCATGGCATCTTGTAGTAGAACTGTTCCCTGAGCAGGTGATAATGCATTCAGCTCTGGAAATAAAGAGACATGGGGAGGAGGAAACAGGAAGCAGCTTCAAGGAAAAATTACTCCTGGCAGCTGAGAAAGTATCTAACCATGAATGAAAGGGAGAATTATCCCTGACATTTGGAAGCTAAGCTAAGGTAAGAAGTCCTAAGGAAACCAGTCGAGTGAGCTACGTAAGAGTCAGTAGGTACCCAGTGAAGAATAGTGTTAAGAAAACTACAAGAAATACTAGACTTGTGAGTTGTCTTGACCACATGTGTTTTCTATATGTCCTACCTAGCTCATTATTGGTAGACAGTAAGTTTGTGTCTACTCTTCACACAGTTACTGGGGTTATTTGTGAAAGAGCGCACCCCAGGTTTTTTTCAAAAGGGATGCAGAGGAATGTTTTGTAGTTATTTATCTTGTGCTATCCTAATAAATACATTTGTTTTGAGCTAGTTGTTTCTATTGGCTAACAATGGTAGTTGGTAAGGTCACTGATAGGGTCTTGTGAACTATAGTTTTATGTTACAGATTTACAAAACAGCTTTTAACCAAGTAAAATATCAGACTCCAAAGACAAGCATAGAAGACAAAAAAAAAGAAAATTATAGCTCAAGAACCAAAGATGGCAAAGACCTAACAGAAGCTTCATACATTCATAAATACTGTAGGAAAGGAGCTGGAAGATTCTGGACATGGGGAGCACTCTTTTAAAAAGTGAAGGTGATCGTACATTAGAGATAGTGATTAGACTTGTGATTTCATTGATAGAGAGAACTCACAGAGAACCCTCTCTCAGTGTAAGTTGGTTTCTCTTCAGGGTATAGTATTAGAGAGTCATATAGGGTAGTTAAGAGATTAAGCAATTTGCCCAGGGTCACACAAGGCAGTAGGTGTCAGACAGGACCTGAATCCAGATCCATCTGGTTCCAACCCATAAATTTGGATTAGTTAGGCAGGTCCATGATATCTTAAAATGCAGTAGGTTCTCATAAAACATAAAATTCAATTAAAATTAATAATTAAGCATTAAAAGCACACAACTCAACAATAAAAAGAATGAAAACACATCCCCCTTTTCCATAGTAACTATATGAGGAACTCCAGGAAAGTAGTAATCTGCAGGTACAGTACTTAGCACCCAGGAAAGAAACCTCTGGTAGTCTGTCCTCTTTCACTTGCTAAACCCTTTCTAGTCCTAAAATTACCACTTAGTACCACCCCATTCTCTGTTCCCAGGCCCATCAACCAAAAATCACCCCTTTGTAGGAGTGCCAGTGAAGGAATAATGCCAGTTTTGGGCTCTTTTGCATCCTCTGCTAAAGAAATGTAAGGAGGTTGAATAAAGACTATCCTTCATCTTCATTTATAGACTTAAAGTCACTACCAAATTGGCTAAAGGGTCACTTTTCCAAGAAAATTCCAACTCAACATAATTATAGAAAGATAATTTTATCTCTACTATGTCATTAAAAATCAATATCCCTACCAATTATTCTTCTCTATAATCCCCCAAATCCTTCCTAGAAATGAGCTGTCCAAATCACTCCAGGAAAAGGAAACTTGCCAATTAAGGGGAGCGTGAGCTATTTCCCCAAGTTTTATAGGTCCTTCTGAGGGAGAAAAACATAAAGACACAAATGATCTCAAATAGAAAATAGAATAAGGAAGGACTGGAGAGCATTTAAATGGAAATTTTTCAAAAAGTAAGTCCATCCTGGTCAGGCAAGTAGTCCTGAAATCAGAATCCAAAAAAAACCAACAACAACAACAAACTTCTGGAGTGAAAAGCCCTTTTTCTACTAGGGATATAATTTATAATCAATATAAAGAGAGATGGAAAGATCCAATCGCCTTTGTTAGCTATTAATTACATATTTGAAAAGCATTATACAGGAAGTCCCAAAAGTTTTAGTGTAATTTAAAGTTGTTAGAGTTTAAAAATCAGCATTTGTGACTTCTTTAGCTTAAAGAGAAAGAAATTCCCACCATGAATACAAATCATCCCTTTGACACAGAAAAACCACAACTAGATCTATATCTCAAAGAGATCAAAGAGAAAGGAAAATGATCTATATGTACAAAAAATATTTATAGAAGCTCTTTCAGTGGTAGCAAAGAATTGGAAACAAAGTAGATGCCATCAATTGGGAAATGACTAACAAATGAAAAGACCAGTAAGAGGAAGTCAAATTTTGAGCAATTGAAAAACCAGTTTGAAAGAATAGATAGTGAAGCACATCTCTACTGCTCTTGCTTCCTACAGTTTCCTATTTTAACTAGTTATTCTTGTAAATTATCTTCTTCTAAGCCCAATTATTTCTGCACTGTTGGACAGAGGGCTATCTAAATATTTGGTGCTTTGAGATGAAGCTTTAGTAACCCTGCCTTCCTCTTGGTTTTTCACCAGATTGAAAAAAAACCAATTCTAACAATTTAGCAATTCTAGAAGACAATCTATTAAGCTATAAAAACTTTGTAATTTACCTCAGTGGAGAGATAGTCTATCTCAGTGAAAACACTGATCCTAAAACTATATAAAGTCTGTGCATTTGTTGTCATTATAATAACTGACATTTAAAATATGCTTTAAGGTTTAGAAAATGCTTTAGCATAAATTAGTTCATTTGATCTTCATGAAATCCTGTGAGGTAGGTGCTAGGCTTCATAAAAGTAATTCAAAGTTCTAATGTCCTCATTGGTTTTATGCCTTTTGTAAACAATACCTTCAAACCGGTCAGTCGTCATTTGTCCTTCCTAAAGATTAAGTCTGCTGTATGCTTGAAATGTTCAAAAGCAGTATTTTTTTTTCCTTAGAGGCTTCAGGATAGAAACCTATCCCCCCCCCCGCCAGAACTAATGAAAAACATTTCTCTGTTTGGACATTCTTAGAAATTGTCCAATGAAATCCGTATGAGTATCCCTCCCCATTTTCACCTTCAAGATGAGAAAAGGTGGGAGAATTCAGTTCATACCAATCCAGTCCAATTCCCCAAGGTATTAAGTACTTACTATATACCAGTCTTTAAAGATATGAAGGCCAAAGGAATGTATTTACAGGATGTATGAAACACCTGCTAAAGAGGGAACAAAAGTAAAAAAAGAAAAAAAAGATTGAGGGGCAAAATCTGTTCTCTCAAATAACACCCCTCCCCAAACCCTCCTCCCATCTAACTTTCAAGGAAAGTTCCAGTTTGCATACTTTCACAACCATGGATATTAGTTAGATTTCCATTTCAGCCAAGACTTTGAATTCATGTGAGTTAAACCAGATGAGACAAAATAGTTCTATCCAAACAGTTTTGATGGATTGTGACCACTTTTACGTGCAAAATTATTGAATTTAGCATGCTTTAACCAAAGGCCTTGGGGAGGGACATCTCTCACGCCAACCAAGTTGAAACCCTTTGAAAAGCTGGTCCTTCATATTATTTTGGATTGTGTTTGGCTTTGAAAAAACGTCAAAGGAACCTGTATTTAATAAAAGAAAAAAGTGAACTATTTATGTCAACTCCATCAAGATTTTTAGTGGTATTAGGGCAAACTGTATACAGGTGTGCCCTGGTTTAAGAAACCTCAGTATATGCAAATCTAATCTTTAAAAGATCATTGTGAGGGCTCTTAGACACCATCTAACCCATCCTCCATGTTTTATACAGATGAGGAAAGTTGAACCCAAAGGGGATGAATATTTTCTTATAAACAGATCATTACCTATTAAAAAGATTTTCTGCTGGATTCTCTTCTACATTTATTGCTCCAGTGAATTCTAGATATTGTTTAGTCTACAGAAACTCTATTTACACAGCACTTTTCAGGAATTTATCAGTTGCACAGAACTAGAATGACCTGTATTTTACAGGGCAAAATTTTCGACTTCTTCCTTTGGGATGAACTCTTAAGATGATTAGAGTTACTGTAGCTGAAGCTGTTCAAGTTAAGGGGCAATGCATGTTTTCAAATCCTCCTACCCAAGTATATTCTCCAGGAAGATGAGAATGAGCCAAGAATGTTTCTGAAAAGAAGCATATGTAACCAATGTAGCCATCTCAAACTTACCAAAATCAAAACCTTGTTTTAAAAGACTCTTCAGATTGGCCAGGCTTGGTTAGTGGGAGAAGCAGGTTTTTATAGACGCTAAACATAAAAGAGACTGTTGTTAGCAATTATACGTGGAGATTAGGATCACAATAAGATTAACTAGGATTTCAGGATATCATACTCATGTAGCTATTTACACTCAGGTCAAGGACTCCCAATAAACAATATAAATATCTCTATACATAGAATTGCTTGTAGGCTTGCCAGTATCCAACTCTGCAGGATCTAAGAAGATAATGTGGTAGTGTAAATATCATTGAATGGAGAACTGGGACACCTGGGTTCTAATCTGGAATCTACTAGTAATTTGCTGTGTGTCTTTGAGAAAGATACTTTATCCGGTCATCAGTTTCTGCTTCAGTAAAATGAGGGGGTTGGATCTCAAGGTTTCTTCTCTCATCGCTGGAATTCATTAAATCTATGACAACTAGTAGATCACCGGTCTGTGACCGGCCTTGAAACGTGAGATTTAAACCTCTGTGCACTGTGGACACCATTATGATCACCTTAACTCAAACTGTTGTCCAAAATGTGCATGTCTGACTGCGAAATATAATACCTTTTATAGTCTCTCCTTTATCATAATGGTATATATAACTTCACTAGCAGTCATTAGTATTAACAAAGAAGAACTATGAATTGAGTTCATGTATGTGACATGTATGTCATATATGTGACACAGATATGTCACAGCTGAAGACAGAAGAGGGACCAATAAATGGAACAAGGAAGTCCAAATGAATTAATTGGGGGTCTTATTGCTATATCTATTTTTTACTCTTATTACATGGTAGAACTGACCCTTGGAATCAGTCATAAGAGCTGGATTTGAATCCTAGCTCTGTCACTTAGATCATGGATGAGATTGGACACATCATTTTCCCCTGTTATATCTCAGTTTACTTATCTGTAAAATTCAGGAATTGGACTAAATGAGCTCTAAATCTATGCACTAAAGCTCTATCTAGCACTAAATCTGTGCTTTTAAATTTATTGATTTATTTTAAGTTTACATCATTCAGTTCCACGAGCTTTTGAGTTTTAAATTTTTTCTCTCCCCACCCCCTCCACAAGACAGCATGCAATCCAATTATAGGCCCTACATAGATGTTCACATTAAACATATTTTAATATGTTTCAAAGAAGAGTTATAACTAATGGAATGAATCACAAGAAAGGAGAGACAAAACAAAATAAAACAGAGAGAAGGCAAATAGTATGTTTTGATCTCCATTCAGACTCCATAATTCTTTCTCTGGTTGTGGATAGCATTTTCCATCACGAACCTTTTGGAGTTGTCTTAGAACCTTGCATTGTTGAGAAAGTCAAGTCTATCCAAGTTAATTATCACACAATGTGATTGTTACTGTATACAATGCTCTCCTGGTTCTGCTCACTTCACTCAGCATCAGTTCATATAAGTTTTTCCAGGTTTTTTCCAAAGTCTGCCTGCTCATCATTTCTTATAGCACAATAGTATTTCATTACATTCATGTACCACAACTTGTTCAGTCATTTCCCAACTGATGGGTATCTCCTCCATTTCTAGTTCTTTGCCATCTCACAAAAAGAGCTGCTATAAATATCTTTGTACATGTAGGTCCTTTTTCCATTTGTGTGATCTCTTTGGGATAGAGCCCAAATCTGTACTTTTATAAACCCAATCACTGTCTTTAGGGCCTATAGTGCTTGTCAGTGTGTGATTATGTCTTTGAATTTCTCTTACTACATTTCAATGTCCTTGTGTTATCTTGTGGAAAGAGTACTGTAATAGATAGGGCACAGGAAAGACCTGGGTTTGACCACCAATTTCTAGCTATGTGATGAGGATGGCAAGTTACTTAGCTTCTGTGAGCCTCAGTTGCCCAGTCTATAAAATGGGCACAATACTATTTGTAGTACTTATCTCGCAGGATTATTGAGAGGATCAAATGAAATAATATATGGAAAATGCTTTACAAACCTGAAGGCACTATATCAATACCAGGTAGTATTATTAATATTACCATAATTATCTTCATGTCTTACATTTGTGTAGTAACTTCTACCTATCGGCATTTTCACATTTGGAAATCATAGATGGGAAGCCTGACTCCAGGTCCAGTGCTCTACCAGCTGCACCATCTCTATTATATTTGCAATCAGGAAGACCTGCACTCAAACCCAGCCTCAGAAACTTACTAGCTACATGATCTTGGGCAAGTCACTTAACCTTTGTACCTTGGTTTCCTTATGAGTAAAATGACTTGGTTGCACTAACAAATTCTAATTTAAGGGCATTAAGCTAACGAAACTCAGCTCAAGTCCTACTTACTACATATGAGACCATTCCTAACTGCTCCAGGGACAAATGACACCTTCTCCCATCCCCCCAATTTCTTTTTGTCTTTTATCACTAGCTACCAGCACAATGCCTGGCCCATAGCAACTACCTAATAAATATTTATTAATTGTTTAATTAAAATGATTATCTTTCCAAGGAGAATGAAAAACAAGATCCAATTTATGAGGCTGATGATAGCTCTGCCTTATGCCTTTAGTCTCTGCTCAATGCTCATCTATAGTACAAACAAGGCAATTTTCTCCCAAGACCCTTGGGACTTCTCTGTTTTTCCTGTGTGCTTCAGCTTAGCCAAAATGAAAATTAAATCATGCCTAAATCACACTTGAGTATGACAAGACTGTTTGGTAACATTGGTGGGATTGTTTCATTAATTCACATTAGGAAGATTATCACAGGCATATAATGAAGGAAATCTTACTTTATCATAGACCAAATTGATGCGCAGAAGCTGAGGAGGAAATAGAACAGGTGGTCTGACTCAATGTCCCTTTGGCTATATAGGGCAATGAACAGATTTCAGAATTCCTAGACACCTTTGTAGTATGTATGTGTATGTATGCACGCATGTACACACATATAATACATATATGTGCACATATACATATGTCAATGCTATTACTCTCTTATACCAAAAAATGTCAATGTATTCTTGACTGACTCATAGGATCTTATCAAACTACGACTGTGTTGTCAGTCGTGTTTTTTATTTATTGCTAGCATTAATTATAACACATTATAATAGAACTTGAAGGATTTATAAAGCATTTTCCTCACAGCAAACCTGTGAGATAGGTAGTATAAATATGGTTATCCCAATTTTAGAGAGATGGAAATTCAAGCTCTGAGATATTAAATGATTCCCCTAAAATGACACAATCAGAAAGTTTCTGGGTCAAGATTTGAACCTAGTTTTGTCCAATTTTAAGACCAGTCCTCTATTTATTCTACTGTAGCTGCTTCTCTAAAGTTTATTTATTAGAATCATACATTTGGAGCTGGAAGGGACTTCAGATGTCAATTCCAGTGTTTTCATTTTACAGTTGAGAAGACTAAGTTAGAGACAGATTGACCTAGGTGGCTAGAGTTACGAGGCTATTAAGTGTCCAAAGTGGGATTTGAACTCAGATCTTTTTCCCAACTCCAAGACCAGTATACCATCAATTATACCACAGTGCTTCTCAAATATCGTTACCTACTTGTGATTTCATCTGTGTTAAGGAACTCCTGGTTTGAAAACTCCCTGACCAATGCAGATCACCACTCCTCAGCAAACTATTATCCTCGAGAGCAAATTGTCTAGGGAAGCTCAAATAGCACAGGTGAAAGAGCACTGGATCTGGAGTCAGGAAGACTTATCTTTGTGAGTTCAAATCCAGCCTCAGATACTTGCTAGTTGTGTGATCCTGGGGATGTCATTTACCCTTGATGGCCTCAGTTTGCTTATCTGTAAAATGAACTGGAAAAGAAAATGCAAACCTCTCCAGTATCTCTGCCAAGGAAACTCCAAGTAGGATCACAAAAAAATGGACACAACTAAACAGCAACAGTAGTATTAAATTATCCAGGGTCATACATACAGCTAGTATGAGTCAGAAGTAAAGCTTGAAGTCAAAACTTCCTGGCTTCAAGGCCTTTATTTACTTCACTAACATTAATAATAATAATATTTGTATACACAGGAAAATCCTTCTCTATAGGTTTGTACAAAGCTAGGCAGAATACCGGAGAGTTCTCTGAACTCCTTTGATCATTTGCCCTAGAACAAGTCAGGTCTTTACTGTTCTGGGGATTTTCTACTTTTTAACAGCAAATACCAAATCTGCTTCTTCGAGTTCAAAATATCAACCTTCTCCTTTACTGTGAGTTCCTTTCAGTCTGACCATGGTTATGAACAAAATTAACAAAGCTCAGACTATTCAGATGTGACTTTTGAACAGCAAACAAGGCCCACACCCTCCAGAAACCCTGGGAGGTCAAAAGCACTCCTAGGCGGAAAAGCTTCAGAATGAGCTGTTCTGCTGCCTGAGGCCCTCCCTGTGTGCAATCTTAAGGTTTGTGTCTCTGCCTTCCTCCAGCTTGACTCCTGTTATTAATGATATGCTGACACCCTGGGGTCTTCTTCTCCATGGCCCAGTGGGGGAACAAAAGAAAACCGGTCATTTGTGCTTCCAGATTGCAGCTCCTGACTCTTATTTTCTTCTGAGCTCTTTCCTAGGGTGTACTCTGCCCCTTTTCTTCATCTGTTCTTATTTCATCATACATTCCCACTCCGTGACCTTCTCCTATCCCTTCCCATCCCTGGGGGAGAATCCAGAAACTAGACTTGAAAGAAGTCCCGAGTTGTCATAACACCTTAATGTGTGGCATGGAAAAACCCTTGACAAATGTTTCCTAGGCAAAGGGCCAAGGGTTGCTTTTCTTTCACCATTAAGGCTCTGAAAAATGTGCAGGTCCTTTTTATCCATCCCTCCCTTCACTTTTCTTTTCCGTATCTATCAAACTGGAATTTCTACCAACACACTGGACCCACGTACCTCCAGCAATCACACTGAACCCGTTCAACAGATTAGCACACGAGTGTTTGTCTTAGGGCTGGACCTAAATGTTAAGTCTAGAAATCGCAGGGACATCTTGTCATACTGTACTTAAAGGTCGTATTCCTTGTCTCTTCTCTTCTTTATAAGACACAGCTCCTCCCCTAGGCTTATCTGTTTTATCTAAAAAATTCTTCAACCACCTCCTTTCCCTTTTGTTTTCCAGCCCTGGCTGTTCTGGAGTCTAAGTCATAGAACAAGGTTGACACTGTTTGTCTTTTGTGCTTGACAAGGAACAAAAGACATTTCCGTATCAGGCTCAACATACAGTGTTGAGCTCATCAGCCCAGTATGAGCTCAGAAGGTGCTATCACAGGTTGGGCATAAATAATCCATATGACTATTTGGGAGGGAAGGGAAAAGACAATGACACCATGGAAAGAACTCTGAATCATCTGTCAGAGGACTTGTGTTCAAATCCTGCCTCCAGCACCAGCTGTGCAATCTTGTATAACCTTAAGTTAAGTAGAGGTAGACGCAGATCTTTCTCATTCCAGCTGCCTCTATCCACTACACCATACTGTCTCTATAAAATTATAACCATTCATCAAAATTGATTAAATGTTGGAATTTATTTAAGCAAATTTATCTGAAGTAATAAAGCAAAAATATCACCAAAAGACAAATAAATATCTCCCTCTAATAGAGGCACAAAAAGAAATGGGTTATTAGAGACTATCAATGATGTAAATTTAAGAGGCTAAGGTGTTTCCCTTAAGTCTAATATAACCTTTGAAAAAACTAAAGATCTTTTTTTCTTCAAAAAATAAAAGAATTTACTTCAAATGACAATACCTCTGAGTACCTGTTATACAAACTAGAGATTTTTATCTTAACAATATTGATTATACACACACATACTCACATATGTATATAGGTAGGTATAGATATAAGTATATATTTTGTTCATATGACATTTATAGTTATAAAATGTTCAGATCCAATTAATCTGAGAGAATAATTAAATAATAGCATCACACAGCCTGTGTTTTTTTTAACTTTTTAATATATTTTTGCTTTTTGGAGGGTAATTGGGGTTAAATGACTTGCCCAAAACCACATGGCTAGTTTTTGTGTCAAGTGTCTCAGGCCAGATTTGAACTCAGGTCCTCCTGATGCTTGGGCCAGTGCTCTATTCACTTCACCATCTATCTGCCTCTGGGTTTTTTTTTAACCTCCTTGGGACTTCATCCAAGTAGGGAGCTCCCAGAAAGGAACCTCCCTTTCCCAACACAGGTCTGCAACTTATCAGCATTATGTAACACTGTATGTGTTAGAGGTGGTTCTGGAACCCAGATCCTGGCCTTGAGACTGGTCCTTTGTCCAATATACCTTTCTGTTTCTTAAATGCTATGTAGCCAAAACTGACTTAGTAAAGACTGTATTTAGTTCTGATTCAAATGATCAAAGCTTGAATTCCCGGCAGTTTTGCTATTAAATTATCCCTAAAAAGATGTTCCTTGACCTTGGATAGGTTCCTTTGCTTCTCTCTTCCTTAGTTTCTCCCTCAATAAAATGGAAGAGTTGAACTAGATGACCTATAAGGTTGTTTCCCTGCTCTAAGTGCTTGAATCCTACATAGGTATGATTTTTGTCTAGCAGGTCTGAAGAAAGGTAAGATGCCTAATATGACTGCATTGGTAAGGGACCCTGAAGGCCATCTTGTCTGATCCCATTCTCCCTTAGTCCATTTTATAGATAAAGACATTTAGGCCCAGGGAACTTGTGACTCATCCAAGGTCACAAAGATATTAAGTGGTCGACCTGGGATTCAAACCTGAGTGCTTTGACCCCTGATCACACTTCTATAGGAGATCCTGGAAGAATTCTGCTGAGGTCCTAGGATATTTTAGAACAAGCAACATATCCTACATGCAGTAAGAATATAATTAATGTTGATTGATTTGTAGCATTCTTTTAGGACCTCCCCTTATGAAATTCTAAGCCAGCATTCTAATGCCCTCAGTATCCAAGTGCTTGCCTAAAGGACTGACTGAGCACATTTTATGTGGAGGTACCTAAATAGGGTGTTATAAAATGACATCTATGCTAGGCTACCCATTTGGGGAGTCTCTTTTCATGTACTAGCATGCATTTCCTTTACACAGTTTCCAAGCAGTTATATTCTTACAGATCTTTCTTTGAAAATTTATCAAGCAAAGAATTAATGAAAGAAAATCCATTAAGCACACAAAATTAAAATGTGCACTGATCATACTGGGAAAATTTTGGCTCTCAGAAAGTACATGGATAATTGTTCATTGAAATGAGAATTAGCTCATTCAAGTAACAATTTGCCATTAGCAACTTAGCTTTAACAATTTCTAAGAGTAAACCTCTCTCTCTGCCTCTCTTACACACACACACACACACACACACACACACACACACACACCATCGGAAGGCAGAGAAAACACATGTGTCCCCATGAACAGAGTTCAGTGGAAGAGAAGACACAAGGCTAGGTTACTGGAGATTGAAATGTAGACTGTGACTTGCGTTAAAAGTACCTCCAGGAAATATAGGCTGGAACAATAAGGGTATGTTTTTCAAGATCATCTTGAACCATTATTGCTGAGGTCTATTGGAACTTCTGTTTAGGTAGAAAAAGCAAGAGAGTCTTTCAATCTTCAGAATGGAGATTGAGGAAGAGGCCAGGTGATCTGTAAGCTTATCTGTAAGAGAGAAAGAGACAGACATAAAGACTGAAACTGAGATTGACAGAGATAGAAAAAAATCGACAGAGATATTGAGGGAGACAGAGAATGAGAAACCTCAACATAAAAATCATCCTTATAAAAACAAGAAAAAGTAAAACAATATGCTAAGTAGCATTTATGCAGTGCATTAAAGTTTACAAATCATTGTATGTATATAATTTCATTTGATTGGAATAACAGCCGTGTTTGATAGATTCTTCAAATATTATTACCATTTTATGGATGGGGAAATGAGTAGCCCATAGTCCCACAGCTAGGAAGTATGATAGGTGATATTTGATCTCAGGTTTTCAGGCCCCAAATCTAGTACTTGTACTACATGATACCCCCTCTCTTCTTCCAAATGTGTGTGTATATATGTAGGTGTATACGTACATGTATATATGTGTATGTATGTGTGTACATATATGTGTATGTATATATATATGTATGTATATATATGTCAAACTGAGGACACACAGACATTGTTGGCACTCCTTGCTTTCCCATAACAGAGAGACTTGGAAGTATTCTTTGTTTTGTTATAGTTCCTGTTGCAATTAGACTTGTATGCAGGTTCCTTCTCTACATGAACAAGTTAGGTAGCTGTCCAAATGACTATTACGGAGCATTTAGGTATCTTCTTCAGGGGTCACCTGCTTTACTTTGGAAGGTTGTAAAGGAAGCAGTATTAGAAGGAAACACTTCCATGGCCCTTCTGCAGACTGTGTTCTGCTAAATTTTCATCTGGGAATTAATTGCTAAACTTTCCTAATCCTCTTCCACCACATCACTAACCTTTGCTAAGTTTTAAAAAAATTCTGTCTTAATCTTGCATACACTTGGATTTGGAATCATTAATTTCTACACAATGTCTTCATGACATCTGAGCAGCATAATGGTCGTATCTGTGCTCCAGCAGGTGAGGAAAACACTAGGATCTCCTGCTGCTTCAGGGGATCTAATTCAGTAATCAGATTTGCCACTTAGGATAATTATTAGCCTTCACTGTGTCTCATGAACATTTTAGTAAATAACCATTTAACAGACCAGATACAGCAAAGTCCCACTTTTCTTTCACTTTTCATTCATGTCCAATTCTTCATGACCCCATTTGTGGTTTTCTTGGCAAAGATACTGGAGGAGTTTGCCATTTTCTTCTCCAGCTCATTTTACAGGAAACTGAGGCAAATGGAGTTAAGTGACTTGCCCAGAATCAGACAGTTAGTGAGTGTCTGAGGCTGGATTAGAACTCAGAAAGATGAGTCTTCCTCATTCCAGGGCTTGCACTCTATCCACTGTGCCATCTAACTGCCCCAAATGTAAATAATAAATTTCCATAAAGTGGTCCTATTATTGGAATACACAAAGCTTATTGGCTAGAACCAATGATGATATTTTATATAATTATGATTTCAAATGGTGTAGTTCAAATACATGTGACAACTTTAGGGGATTCATTATTACACCAATAAGGATCTGACTATACTTTTTGTAAAAAGGATATCCCCCCATCGTGACTACCTCCATCCTGCTTTTTAAAGTGACTTAAATATTTTGTCTTAGTGGGCCAAGAAACATCTAAAAAATACTTAACTCTTCCCCTTCTTTAGAATGGGAAAAAAGGAAGAAGATACATTTATACACAATGTGGTGTTTACTGGTACTTAGAATGTTTAGATTTGCACACCTCAGCTCTTGACCCTTTTATTTGTCCTATAATTAACATAGATCATATGATGGGGGTGCTTTGGTCTGAACTGAAAGATTTCTTGATTTCTATTTAATTATGTTTTTAAAAAAATCAAAATTACAAAGTGCTTTTACTGATCCTAAGCTTCCCATAAAAGCAGGAGTCTATTTTTTCAATAGAAATGTTGTACCAGTGCTACTGTATGGCAGTGAGATTTGGAACACCACTGCCTCTGAAAAGCTAACAATAAGTATCATACAGAGGGTGGTGGAGAAGTGCATTGCATGTGTGAACAGGCTGCAACATAGTGCCATTAAGGAAGTCTGAATGTCATCGAGAAGTTTTATGACCAGATGAGATAATGGATTGCTCCTATGGATAGACTTATGAATGACAAATGGATGGCCAGAGTGCTCCATTGGAAAGATCAGGGTCTGGAGAAAGCAAAGAAAGCTTCTGGTAGCAAAGACATGAAAGGTCACAGTCTAGAGTTGTATAAGATAGACAGACAGGGAAGGGTTACAATCTTCATTTCTCTAATGAATAAGATTGTAAATGCATTAAAATATTTGCATATTAAAATAGCTCAACACAAACATTAAATAGTACTATCAATGTCAATTTCTTTTGCATCATCCTCTGTCTGCTAACTGGATTAACATTCAGAATCTTGAAAACAACTCTGGGTTATGATTTTTGCATTCCATCCCCCCTTTTTTCTCACAATAATTTCCTGCTCCGCTTTTTTTTCCTCAGTCATATTCTTGTTAGTCCATCTGTTCTTCAGGTAATAAGGTGGTATTATTCATAATTAAAACTTGGGTTATAAGATTCCAGGATTTAGGATCTATAAAGGGCAATTTGTATAACACTTATTCTCCACTTAATTCCATAAATCTATCTAATGTCTCATAAAAAGAATCTAGGAGAATATTTGCTTTCTCAGTATTTGATATTGATTTGTTCAGTATGAGTACTAATTATTCTTTTAAAATTTTGTAGACTCCTGTGAATCCATGAACCAGGAGCTTTTTCCTTTAAAAATAATTCTACTCTTGTTTCTGATCAAGTATTATTGAAGATCTATGTTGGTCTTCTGTTAATTTGACTATTTTATATTTCTTAAAGTATTCCATTTCTTTTGTGTTCTTCACATGATGAACATATAACAGTAAATATAAGATTCCAACAGTTCTTCTGTTTCTTTTGATTTTGTTGTAATTTTACCTTGTCCATTTTCTATTTTGTTGATTGGATTTTTTGCTCTCTTCATTTTTAATTAAATTGATGAAAGGTTCTTTTATTTTGTTAGTCTTTTCAAAGAAGTAGTTTGGAATTTTATTTATCATTTCTATAGTTCTTTAGATTTCCAGTTTATCGTTTTCTCCTCTGAATTTTAATATCTCCTCTTCTGTGCTGACTTCAGTTTTATTTGTTGACTAACCTTTAAACTTTAATTAACATATGTGTGTAAGGATATGATTTTTGCTCTGATGACTTCTTTATCTTCATTCTAGAAATTTTGGTACGTTATTTCATTATTATAATTTCCTTTCACATAATTGTTGCTTCTAAATTTGATCTTTGGTCTGTGTCTTTCATTTGTGCACCCTGAATTGATGACTAGTTTTACTGCATTATGGATTGTAAAGGGTGTGTTAACTTTTTCTGCCTTTTAAAATTTGTTAGCACACCGTCATCTTTGTAAAAATTCCATTTGGTGCTGAGAAATATGTATATTCTTTAGCAGTCCAATTTAGGAGATGGCAGAAGTCTTTTACTTCTAATTTAACCAGCAATATGCTCAATTCTTTACTTTTCCTTTTGCCTGTTTTTTTTCTGTTTGAATTATCCCAAACTGAAAGAACATTGAAATCTCCTGTCACTATTGTATTACTATGTCTTCTTAGAGTTCAGTTCATTTTTCCTGTATGAATTTAGCTATTAAGGCATCAAGAGCAGGTAAGTTTAATACTGATACTGGTTTGTCATCTGTGATTCTTTTTAGTATAAAATAGTTTCCTTGTTTATTAAGCCCTTGATATATTTTGAAAGTTTTTGTTTCATCTGATAACATGATTGTGATTGTTTCTTTTTTGGTTTCACCTAATGAGTAGTAATTTTTTTCTAGTCCTTTATTTTCATTCTGTGTATGTCTATGTTTTTTAGATGTGTTTTTTGAGGGCAACAGATCAAAGGGTTTAGCTTTCTTATTTGTCACCTCTTTTCATTTTATTGGATTGTTTAATCTTTCTGTTGAAGTTGCTCAGTCATTTTGGTTATGTCTGATTCTTCAAGGTCCCATCTGGGAGTTTTATTGGCAAAGATATTGGAATGGCTTGCCATTTCCTTCTCTAGCTGATTTTACAAATGAGAAAATGGAAGCAAACAGGGTTCAGTGACTTGCCCAGAGTCATGTAGCTGTTGAGTCTGAAGCCAGATTTGAACTCAGGAAGATGACTCTTTTTGACTCCAAGCCCAGCAACTCTATCCACTGTACCACCTAGCTGCCTACATATGAACTTAGAAAAACACAAATTAACATTTTCTGTGTTGAAGTGTATTTTTTTCATTTTGTTAGACATTATCCAAAGACATTTTAATTTCATTCTGGCAACCCTTTAGTGTCGTGAACAATAACTAGACTTCAGATCATCAAAACTTAATTACCCCTCAGGCATATTAGTTATATGACTCTAAGCTCTAAGTATCCCAGAAAATGAAGAGAGCACTTACTTTACAGGAGAGAATTTTAAAAATAATTCAAATTCTCATGTTGGCAGTTCCCATTCAGACAATTTGATGGCCTAATCTGAATACAGACTAATTGCAGACTGGAATGTCTTCCCCCTCTAGCTTTAGGAGGGAAATGGCATCTTATATTTAAAGTAGATAGTTGTGATTTGGTTTTTATTTTCCTATTTTTTGTTTAATCTGTTCACATTTATAAAATTATGAGAGTTAAGCTTACATTTTCCTCCATTTGTTCCTAATTTTATTTTCAGATTAGGATGTTTTCCCATTTTCCTCTATAAACCCAGTACTTTGTCTCTTTAGTTATTTTAGCTTAATCTACTTCCTGCCAACCCTGGTCCTACTGGTTCTCATCCCCTCACACTAAAGCCTTGCACTCTTCTTGTCTGTTCTGCCTTTCCATAGTTTTAGAATTTTGTAGTTTTATGAGTTCCTTTACCTTTCTTTCTAGTTGTTTGATTCTTCCACTTTCTTTTCTTTCTGTTATGAATTCAAGTAAAATGTGTTAATTTTATAAATTTTATTATTTACACAAAAGTTTTTCATGTCCGTTTTTGCAGGAATGCTTTGAACGTCTTAATTTTTATTGAATAGTCATCTTTTTTTCATTGATGGTTAACATGGGATTTATAGAGTATAACACTTTGGGTTGAATCTTGAACTCCTTTGCTTTTCAGAAGACTATTTTTCCCCCTCCTGTGGTTTATAGTTACTGTAGAATTGTCTTGTGTTATTTGGATTTCCCTTCCTTTATATTTGGAGGTCTTCCTCCTTGTCACTTGTAGGACCTATCATTGGAATTGTTAAATTAGTCTACTATCTGTCTTGAAGTTTGTAGCCTAGAATAATTTGTTTTCTGGAGTAAATCTATGGATTCTTTCAATTAACACTGTTTCCAGCAATCAAAAGTGCTAGACAGTTTTCTTGTATTATTTCTAACATTATGGTCATTATGGTGTTAAGGTTTTTTTTTTTACTTTTCATGTTCTTCTCAGAAACCTATTTTCCTAATATCTCTGTGCATCCTGTCTTTGAGATCAATGTTTTGTTTGTAAGGTGTTTAAGTTTTCTTTTAACATGATTGCTTTTTGCTTCTCTTCTTACAGAAAGCCTTTCACTTCTGTGCATGTGTATTCCCAATAAGTTATTCTGTCTTTTGTTTTTTTTTAATGAAACTTTCCACCATAGATTCAGGGATTTCTCTTCTTCCATTCTTACTGTTGTGTAGGTCATACATTTTGCTTTTGCAGTTTTTCATAATTATCATTTGTCTTTTAAACCATTTAAAAGTTCTTGCTGTGGTTCCCTGCTCTCTTGGGAATCCACAATGTTCTCCATCTCAGCAGGCATTAATTCATTTTCTTTTTCCTTGCTATATATATTCGTAGATACCTGAACTCATTTAGTTGATTTGGAGGCCATATTCCCTTCTGTTATTCAGACTTTCAAAAAAGTGTAAACAAGGAAACCTTATTCTTCAGAATGGAGTCACAAACAACAAACCAATACCAACATTAACATTATATGTTTTACAATTTGGAACTATGCCCAGAGGGCTACAGAAATGTATATCCTTTGACCCAGCAGTACTACTAAACCTGTATCCCAAAGAGGTAAAATAAAAGGGAAAAGTACCTATTGGAACAAAAATATTTATGTAAACTCTTTTTGTGGTGCCAAAGAATTGGAAATTGAGATGATATCAATTAATTGGGGAATGGATCAACAAGTTGTGGTATATGATCTTATGGAATATAATTATTCTATAATAAATGACAAACATGATGGTTTCATAAAAATGTGGGAAGACTTATATGAACTGATACAAAGTGAAGTGAGCAGAATCAGAGGAACATTGTACACAGTAATGGCAATACTGTACAATGCTCAGCTTTGAAGGAGTTGGCTACTCTAATCAATACAATGATCTGAAACAATACCAAAAAACTCATGGGTGAAAAAATGCTCTCCACCTCCAGAGAGAGAACTGATGAACTCTTACTACAGATTGAAGCATACTTTAAAAAAACTTTCTTCATGATTCTTGCTTTTTATGTTTTGGGTTTTTTTGTGATATGGTTAATACGAAAATTGTTTTGCATGACTTCACATGTATAATCAATATATTTCTTGCCTTCTCAGTGGATGAGAAAGAAGCAGTAAGGAGGGAAAGAGTTGGAAACTCACATTTTTAAAGAAAATGAATGTTTAAATAAATAATGCCTTAAATGTTATAAATGCCTTAAGGATGTAAATTTATAATGGAAAAATTAACTGAACTACAAGAAAACATAGACATGTATTCCCTCTTGGTTGATCTGCTTATGTTCAAGGCCTTTAATTGAAGATTCTTCCTCCTAAGATCTTTGGTAATTTCAGTCTTATTTGCTTCTATTTCCTTCTTGCTCACTTTCTGACCTCTCTTTTGATGGTCGTTTCCCTCGGATCTGAATCTCAAAGCTGTCTCATATAGGTCTACAGCCTCCTCTCACACTAAGCAATTAAAATTTCACCAGCCTCAATCTCTTCCCCAAGTGACTTCTGTGGGAAGAGAACTGGCCCCAGCTGCATGTTGGGCTCTTTACCTCTGACTTACTGGAGTGCCCCACAACCATATACTTCTATTCTGCCCCAGTTTTATCTTTTTCCTCACTTCTCTAGCTGGGTTCTGTGGAAGCATAGAACTGTCCAGCTTCTCCTGGTAGAGCAAGCTTTTGTCTTCTGGATTTCCAAAGCACTGGAAGGAAGAAGGGCGAGCGCTGAGTTCTAAGTCCATATTTCATCTTGTGTAGCCCTGGAGAAGGGGTGATGAGTGAGAATTTTAGGAGTTATATAGGGAATGATAGCCTTTTCTGCTCTTTATTGAATTGTTATCTCATTAAGGTTCTTTGTGACTTAACTCATGGAGAAAGCTGAAACTGTTTGAGTTTGTTTTTAGCCAAGATTCCTATTTTGAAGAGGTTCGAGAAGTCATGAGGATCCAAGAAAATGACTAAGTCATCACCTCATCGGTCATATGATCCAGAGGTTCCACATTAATTCTTAACTGTAATCAATCAATTAATTCATTGGGTTATTTTTTTCATTTGTTTGTTTTGTTTTTGCAAACCCAGGTTTAGGTAGAACACTTGACTCTTCTTGAATTCTTTGCCTTGGAACCAAACATCCTTCCTTGAAACATGGTTCTAGTGTTTTTAAGCTCTTTATCAATTGTCAGAAGCCCTGAATGAAGTTTTTTTTTAATCCCTATAGAAAGATACCTAATGACTCACTTTAGACTTGAGTGGTGAGTTTGGGTCAGTTAATTTTTAAACTGTTCCTTTCAGAAGTATTTGATTTTTCCTTAAGGGTGCCTTTGATCTCCTAGCTTCTTCTCTCTTCATCCATGGACAGGAATTAAAAAAAAAAGAAGCAAACAGTCACTTCATAGATAGATACTGCAGGTTTCACCATGCAGTTGGGGATGAGATAGGTTGGCACTGGGGGCAAGCAGACAGCAGTGATTTTTCCCCTCTTAAAGGACAGGACTCTCCTCTCCAGCCTTCTTCCCTGTCCTTTAAAGAGCTTATGTTGTTCCTATTTTTAAAACAATGGTCTCCTTGGAAACTGTGTTTAACTCACAGGATTTGTTCTGCTACAGCTAGCCAGAGAAACTTAAAAGAAACAAACACATTGGAACAGAACAAGGTTTTTTGGGAACAGAGAGAAAGGGACGATGCCACACCCATGGCTGTTCCTGTTGGGCTCTGTGAGGATAGGGTGGGGGATTCCTGTATACTGAAACTGTGGGCTGCTAGAGCTCTCAGAGGTGGGGATTGGACTCTGCAACATCAGGAGAAGATAACAAGTGGGATTCAAAACCTGGACAGCATTTCCCCAGGGACATAGAAGAAATGGATTTTGCCCCTAAGCCTGCAGGAAGAAGTTAAATTCCCACTTATGCATCTTGCTCCATCCATCCTTAGGGCAAAAATGATGTCTTGTCTTCAGGTATAGCACTCATTCCTTTTTGTTGAGTCATTTTTGCAGTTTCATCTGACTCTTTGTGACCCCATTTGGGGTTTCCTGGGCAAAGATACTGGAGTAGTTTTCCATTTCCTTCTCGAGCTTGTTTTATAAATAAGGAAGCTGAGGTAAACAGTTAAGTGACTTACCCAGTGACATTAAGTGACAGCTAGTAAATGTCTGAGGGCAGATTTGAACTCTGGAAGATGAGTCTAACTGACTCCACTTCTATCCACTTCGCCACCTAGCTTCCCATAGCACCTGCTCCACTTGGGTGTTTGCTTACTCAAGCTTTTAATTGCACCCTTTGTTTGAATTACTTCCAGGGGGTGGAAAATCTGTACTTCTTCCTTGCTCTTTTTTGATCTCTCCTCTTCCTGTCTCCTCTGTCTTGGGGGAAAACAACAACAAAAACAATGTACCAAAAACTTGACTTGAGCCTGCTGCCCCTTTAGCTGTCTTGGTTATGCTCTTTTTCTTCTCACTGAACGACTTCTCAGACATCTACTGCCTCTGTTTCTTCTTTGGCCCTTACCTGCCAACCCTCTGCCTTCATTTCCCTTACTCACCACTTTATTTCTTAAAAATCACTGTTAAGGGAGGCTAGGTGGTGCAGTGGATAGAGCACTGACTCTGGAGTCAGGAGGACCTGAGTTGAAAAGTGACCTCAGACACTTAACACAAAACTAACCATCAGACCTTGGGCAAGTCACTTAATCCCAACTGCCCTACTTTCTCCCTCCAATAAGCCAAAAAAAATCCTACCATTAAGCACCTCCTTGCTCCAATTCCATTTTCTTGGCATTGCTATCTATCTTTTTCTTCTTGAAGCTTTTGTGTCGAGTGTGGTTTTTCTCCTACCTCTATTTCAACTTTTTTTTTTTAACTCATTCAATAACTGGATATTGCACAATGTTAAGTTCTTGAATCTTTGTCCTTTCTCCCAAGAAAATTCATCCATTTTCCCAAATTCATTTGTTACTACTACACAGATGATTTCCCAACTTGTATTTCAATTGGTTCAACAGACAATTATTAAGTGCCTAGTATGTGCAAGGCACTGGGGATACAAAGACCGGGGTGAAATTGCCCTGCCCTCCAGAAGCTTACATTTAAGGTGATGGTGGTGGAGTGATACAACACAAACTTAAGGAAGTGTAATTTCAGCTAAGGAGTGAAAGGAGCAAAGGAGAGATCAAATAATTCAACATAAGGCTATGAGAAGAGAGAGAGAAAACACTTTTACCAGGCAATCGAAAGAATTCACCAATGGACCGAGCCTTGAAGGAAGATAAGGATTCTGAAAGGCAGAAAGGAGATGATCATTTTCCATTCTATTAAATCCTGTACATCTTTGAAGGTCCTTCTCAATTCACTCAATACACAAGCATTTATTAAACTCTTATGTACCAAGCATCATGCTAGGCACTGAGGATATGAATGTGACTCTTAGCCCTTTCAGGAAGTCCTATATAACTATTATTGTCTTTACTAAACTTCCTCTCCTCTAAAATCCCAAAGCACTTTCTGTTAGGACCAGACAACTTCGCATTTAATTATATAACTAATAATCACATAATTATTAATTATGGATGCTATAATGACAGCTCATCAAGTTTCTAGTTAATTAGATGTTATCACATGTTGCTTAATATTGCCGTATTTATGGAAGTATAAGTCTTCTTTAACAGCAGAGAGGTAGAGGACTACAGGACAGAATATTGTATATACTTCAGGGTAAAGGTAGAAAAAACCAATAAAATATGCTCTAAATTACATTATTTGATTTATGTTATTCTTGCACTCTCAAGTAGCCTTTAAGGTCTTGGTTATCAAGGACCTTATCTCATACATCTGCAATCCTTCCCCATTTTAGTATCTAGTTCAGAGTTGAGCACATAGTGGGCACTCCAAAAATATTTTTTGGTTAATTTTCTCAACTGAAGCATCCTTTAAATATATATATTTAATATATATACATATACATACATATAAATACACATACACAGTATATACATACATATATATCCCTCTTCAATCCAACAAACATATATTACATGACTATTATGTTCAAGGCATTGTATGAGGCACCTTTCAAAACCAATATCTCAGTGTTGCTATAGAGCTGTGAATCATGGGGACTCTATGATCTCAGAACAGTTAAAATAATAAACTGGTAAATACAATCAAAAGGGGTCCAATCACTGAAGTGGTCAGAAAAATAGGTAGGCTAGTTATACAGTGAGAATGAGAGACAAAAGGTGGACAGCCTAAGCGGTGTGTTGGTACCCATCAGTTATTAAAAGGATCAGAGGGTAACCTCTAGTATGCTCGGTAGATCCTGCATTGAGGATTTAAAGAAAAACATGAATAGGAAACATGAGAAGGTATTGATGCAACCTGCATCAGTGGATGGAATACACCAACAGAGAAAACCAGAAATGCATCATGGTGTAATGGGAGATTATCTCTCCCTCTCCCTCTCTCTCTCTCATTCTCCATCCCTCCCTTCCTCCATCCTTCCCTCTCCCTCCCTCCCTCCCTCCTTCTCTCTCTCTCTCTGTCTCTATCTCTGTCTCTGTCTCTTTCTCTCTCTCTTCCTCTCTCTTTCTCTTTCCTCCCCCCTCTCTCTTTCTCTCTCTCCCCCCTTCTCATTTTGCAGATTTGATCTCTCTAGTCTCTATATCTGGTTAATGTCACTGAATGCAGTAAGATTCTAATGGTGGGCCAACCTTACTAGATGAGGCCCCAGTGGATATTTCATAGTATAAAAGATTCCAGCAGGGTTATCAGGGTGGCCTCCCTATAGAGAGGAATTCTTCAGGAGATTTACTATTTGTATCTCAGGTTCCTGAGGAATCCTTCAGAAGCTGACATTGAGTAGCCTTCCCTAATTCACCGTTCTTCCTTCCTATCTATCTATCCTTTAATATGTTTTATGATTAAAAGTGAATTCTCATATCCTGGATTTGACTCCAGGGGAAACTTTAATATATGCTCTTGAGCAATAATGCAATGCTTTAGCCACTTAATAAATCTTTGTTGACTGACTGATCCAATAGGGAAGAACTCTACAGGGATGGCGGTTAGGAAAGGCACATTCCCTATGGTGCCAGATATTCTCAGGGGAAGTCAACTGGGCTTGCCTAGCCTGGGCCCCATGATGTTGTTTGACCCTAGGGTAATTATCAGAGCTCCTTGTTTTGTCACACAGGTATAAGAGACTTTCCCTCTCCACTATTCAGGATGGGCATATCATTCTTAAGCAAGCATTAACCACTGGTTTGTTTGCGCATTCTATTTTTAATAATATTTTATGTTTTTTCTCAATTAGAGGTAAAAACAATTTTAAATTCAGTTTTCAAAATTTTAAATTAAAAATTCTCCCCCTCTCTCCTTCCCCTCCCCCTCCCTGAGACAGTAAGCAATTTGATATAAGTTATACATGTGCAATCATGCAAAAGATATTTCCATGTTAGTCATGTTGTGAAAGAAAATATAGGTATACACACACAGAACCCACCAAGAAAACAAAAGTGAAAAACAGTGTTTTTCTATCCAAGTTCAGACTCCATCAGTTCTTTCTCTGGTGGTGGGTAACAGGAGTCTTTTGGAATTGTCTTGGATCATTGTATTGCTGAGAATAACTAAGTCATTTACAGCTGATCATCTTACAATATTAATGTTAATGTGTACAATGTTTTCCTGGTTCTATTCACTTCACTTTGCATCACCTTGTGTGAGTCTTTCCAGTTTTTTCTAAAATTATCCTGCTTGTTGTTTCTTATAGTACAATCGTATTCCATTACATTCATATACCACAACTTACTCAGCCATTCCCCAATTGATGGACATGCCCTCAATTTCCAATTCTTTGTGACCACAGAAAGAACTGTTATGACCTGGAGAGGCTTATACAAACTGATGCTAAGTGAGAAGAGTAGAACCAGGAGAAATTTGTACATAATCACAGATACAACGTACATGTGACGATCAACTTTGATAAACTGTGCTCTTCTTAGCAACAGACAATTATAAGACATCTCTAAAAGTCTTAGGATGGAAGGAGATGTCTACATTCAGAGAAAGCTCTAGAAAGACCAGAGTTTAAATGGAGACTGAAGCAAACTACATGATTTCACTCTTTTCCATGTTTGGTTTTGTTTCTTCTTTCCCATTGTTTGCTCCATTTGCTACAACCCTTCTTTACAACCAGACTAAGGTCCAATGTGAAAGTATTTGCAGATACTATACTTGATTACAGGCTGCCATGGGTGTGGAGGAGGGAGGGGAGAAAATTTGGAACGAAATCTTGTAAACTAAAAGTAAATAAACTAATCAATTAATTAAAAAAAATATCAAACAGGTCCTCTCCCACTTTTTAAAATCTCTTTGGGATACAGATCTAGTAGTAGCATTGCTGGATCAAAGGGTATGCATAACTTTATAGCCCTTTGGGTATAGTTCCAAATTGCTCTCCAGTATGCTTGCATAAGTTCACAACTCCACCAACAGTGCATTAGTGTACCAATTTTCCCATATCTCCTACAACATTTATCATTTTCCTTTTCTGTCATCTGCCAATCTGAAAGGTGTGAGGTGTCTACAGAGTTGTTTGAATTTGCGTTTCTCTAATCAATATTGATTTAGACGTTCATTCTTCTTAGCAACACAGATGCACTAATTCCAATCATTTAAGATGAACCCTAATTTTCTTTGTGCAATTTCTCTTCGGCCATTAAAAAAAATACCTGAATAGTATGTGACAGCTGGGGAAATCAATACTCCCCTCAACCCTGTTACATTTTTATTCTATTAGGCAAATTGACAACAGTTGCACCCCATTTTCCAGTTATGAAGATAGGGCTAAAGGCATAGAGAAAAGGAAGGTTTTCAAAGTGTTTTTATTCCTTCTAAAACAATCATTCAAAGAATTTTCTTTACAAAGTGACCTTAAATGCAAAGATCCTTGAGAGGAAAATTAAATTAAAAAAAGATTATTCTTTGACAGCTGGATCTTATATCATTTGACTCTGATTTAATTATGATTCTGGAACCCGAATCCAACCTAGAAGAAAAAAAATCAATCTGGAACAGCCTGAGGCCTTTAATGCAAATGAAGTTTATTTAGACTTCACTTCTGAACACTCTTAGTAATATCTCTATTGTGACTGGTGCTCATCCTAATTTAAGAAGCATGCTCACTGGAGCTTTGTACCTATATATATACATGGGTTTTAAAGAAAATATTCAAGTGAAATGATAGAATTTGAAAAAAGAATTAGAATAAAAAGTATAATGATCCAACCCTCAGTATTAAAAGTCTAAAAGGAGAGGCCCAGGTTTTCTAGTGTATGAAAACAAGTTAACAGGAGGGAGAATTGTAATTAAAACAAAATCAAGGAAATAAATGTAAATATCTTTTCCAGGAATTGAAAAACAACCTCTTCAAGATATGGAAAGGATTTCTCTATCTAATGGAAAAGCCATGATCCATAACATTACCTACTTTGTGAACTTGAGGAAATAGCTCTAATTTATTTTAATGTACCGTGTAATCTGGCACATTTCCCATATTGTTCATTGATCTTAACTATACAATTCAAAGAAAAACTTGGACTGATATTAAGAATGTCATCTGGATACAACCTTTTGGTATTTCCAAGCTCACCTCAGTTGTCTGTTTTTCTTTTTTCAAAATTTTTCCTATTGATTCTATGAAATAGAGCCAATGAAAATAAAATCAGAATTCGAAACTAAGGAGGGCGCAAGAAACTAGACTAGTTTCACAGCATAAAAAGACCACTGTCTCCCTCTAATTTGAAGGAAGGCCC
Organism: Pseudocheirus occidentalis; assembly: GCA_028646575.1. Taxonomy (NCBI): domain Eukaryota; kingdom Metazoa; phylum Chordata; class Mammalia; order Diprotodontia; family Pseudocheiridae; genus Pseudocheirus; species Pseudocheirus occidentalis. The sequence continues at coordinate 159,150,534 of CM053600.1, read as the reverse complement.
TTCCTCAAGAAAGAAAGTTTTGTGATAAGGGGAGAGTCTGGCCGTCTTAGGTGGGTGGTGGAGGGGAAGTGGGGGTGAGGTAGGATGGGTTAGAATACTTTTTCTCAATAAATGGCTCCCTCTCTAGTCAAACATCTCTTTTTAAAATTTTCTGCCTTGCTTTTTCCATTTTTTTTCTAAATCCCCGTTCCTCTTTTCCTACATTTGGTTACCTTTTTCTCTGCCTGCTGCCCTCTGTTAGTGAATTTAGGGCACATTTTCTTTCTCTGGTGCCAAGAATATAGCCAGTATGATTCTATCTTTATCAGAAAGTCATTTTAAATAAATGAATTCTGTGTTTTGCTTATATATAGCTCTGCCTAGGGATAGTTATAACTGTCAAGGTTCACATGACTCTATTAAGTTCCATTCAGGTCCCGTGTAAATGTTGAAAAAAGGGTCATGGAAAAGTAATTTAGGTGGTATTCTGTACAATGTCATGGTACTAGGAATTCTGACTTAGGAGTCAGAGAGCCTGGATTCAAATACTTCTACCCTTTGCTATTTGTGTGACTTTAGGCAAGTCATTTGTAAAGCAGGGAGTGGGGAAGGGAGTCTAAGGAATCAATCTAGATGCTCTATGCTAAATATTTTCCAATCTTTAAAGTGTTTTGTAAATGTGAACTGTTATTTATTATGACGTCTGAGGTTCCTTCTGGCTTTAAATCTTCAACCAACAAAGTAAAAGCTATTATTGCACATTATTGTAATGTGGAAAAAGGGCCACTCTATTGGGAGATGGGAAATTTAAGTTGATGAAAGTCTGGTTTTAAGAACCCAGTGGAATCACAGTCTGGTGAAGTCTGCTAAAGTGAACTGGGTGCTTAGCTGACCCTGGAGGTCTGAACAGTAGTGAGATGATTCAATTTTATCAGCACAAAAATAACAATATCTACACTTCTACATCCTTGATTTAATTTTTATTTGACAAGGCTTTAAAGGATATATTATCCATGAATAGGTGAGTCCAATAGAGATGTTCTGTCTCTGTCTGGCTGCTTGCTTGCTATCTCAGGTTTCCTGGTGGGCACATATTCTAGACCTAGTTAATCTCATGGTCTTGCAGAGGACCAGTAACCTTGGGAAGAGATAGCAATCTGGAGGTTCATTTTCTGTTTTTATTCCTGAACCAAATTAAGGCATCTATGCTTCCTCATTGTCCTAATTCCAGATCTATTAGTGCCATGGTTGGCTGTGGAAAGGTAGGCTTCCCCAAGAAGAGTAGAATCAAATGATAATTCCCATAATTCCAGGGACACGATTGATATGATGAACATGTTCCTGACCACCTCTGTGCCTCCCCTCCATCCTCACTTCTCATCTCCCACCATGTTCTTTTCCTCCAGATCTTCTCCCCTTTGCTCTTTGGTGGACCTTCTGCCATATATAATGGCCTGAGGACAGACTCACTCTTCATTAATTAGTAATTGTGCTCTTTCCTCATCTCTCTTCAGTCCATTTCTGATCAACATGATGATGTACACTTGAAAAATATGTAATGCAAAAAACATTCTTTAGTAGTATTCCTTAAGACCCTATATCAAACGTTCAAAAAAAGATAACTTCAGCTACTTCATTTCTTTTTCTCATTAAACAATACTTTAACCAGAAAACAGAATCAAATTTCCTTTATTAAATCTGTTACAGTTTAACTGCTCATTGGCCCATCATCTTTAAATAATATTAAGGATTTTTACTGAAAACTATTGCTTTTGATGTGTCTTACTCTTTGTGATCTCATTTGGGTTTTTTTAAGGAGAGATACTATAGCAATTTGCCATTTCTTTCTCTAGCTGATTTTATGGAAGAGGAATCTGAGGTAAACAGGCTTAAGTGACTTGCCCAGGGTCACACAGCTAGTACATATCTCAGGCCAGATTTGAACTCAGGAAGATGAGTCTTCCCCACTTCAGATCTGGCCCTCTATTGACTTTACCACTAGATTAGTTTTAGTTTTAGTTTTAAAGGATGGTTGTGTGAGGACTGGCTCTTTTGATGGGGTGTAGGGATGACTTTCAAAACAAACTAAAACAGTTTTTTTTTAAAAGAAGAAAACAATCTAATTAGATACTTCCTTCCTACTAAGGTATAAGCAGCTGATAGCTACTCAAAATATTAATCCACTGAGGATTATTTCCATATTTAACAATATTCAAAGTCCTTGGATGACAAAGATGAAGTTGTAATTATGAAGTTTTAGACATGGTCATTGAATGAGGCATGAATCTATGAGGCAAAGGATTTGTTTTCCATAGCTCCTAAAATCTCATCAGGTAGGTAGCTGAAATGAACCTTATCATCCAGGTCAATTGCCTCTTCAGATGAGGTATGTGAGCCCCCAGGTGATTAAAGAACTTCCAAGGTCTCCCAGGTCCTCTGACTTTCAAGCCAGCATTCTTTCCTCTGAGCCATGCTAGCTTTCTTCATTTTATCCTCACTGGTAATCATTTCCCCCCACCCTGCCACCCCTTCAGAGCTACAACAAAATTGGAATACAGATTTTTTGAGTTTGATAATTTCTATGGCAACAGGCTGTAATACTGCAGGCAGCCATTAAAGACTTTACTGAATGATTTAAAAATAGAAAGGCAAAGAAGCAGACATTAACAATTAAATATATAAAGCAGAGAGAAAAGAAAACAAAGATATTGGCCAAATTATTTTATAAAATTTGATTTCTTAAATGTCTCCCAAAATAACATCTTAGAAACTTTGAAAAAACAAATCTTTCTGGATTGATATGTCTACTAAATCTCACAGAAAGTGTTAGACACTAGCCAAGGTAGTGTTTAAAATGGTAATTATGATTATGCTGTCATGTAATTGTTTTCATGCTTTTCCTCCCAAAGAGCTCAAAGCAGAATTTTTGAAAAGAACATGTTTCAACTCAAAAAGATGTCATGATCCATAGAAGAGAATTTCATATTTCCTCCACTAGTCCTTTAATTTGTGGTACTTTTTACTTCTGTGTATTAGCCTAAAACAGTCTTGATTGAAAATATTCATTGCACAATAATAGGAAGTATTAACACAGTTGCATTAGCTGTCAAAAAGAAGGCATGGCCCATCTTATCATGCTATTCCCATGCCCAATAGAGAAGGTTATATTTGATCCTAGAGGAAATAAGGAGCTGTTGCCTTCCAGACTCAGCCCATTTTATATTTTGACAGCTCTAATTGTTAGGGCTTTTTTCTTTATATGACACATTCTGCCTCTTGGCAATTTCCACCCAATTTCCACTCCTGGTTTGGCCCTTTGGAGTCAAACAGAGCCAGTTTAATTAATCTCCTTCAAATACTCGGAGATGGCTATTATGCACCATCTAAGTCTTTTCTTGTTGTTGAGTCATTTCAGTCATATCTGACTCTTTGTGACCCCATCCAGGATCTTCATGGCAGAGATATTGGGGTGTGGTTTGCTATTTCCTTCTCTAGCTCATTTCACAGATGAGGAAACAGGCAAACAGGGTTAAGTGACTTCCTCAGAGTCACACAGTTAGTGAGGCCAGATTTGGACTCAGGAAGAGGAGTCTTCCTGGTTCTAAGCCCAGTGACCTATCCCCTTCACCACCTAGCTTCCTGGCATTCTCTTGCTCATGCTTAATACCCTGGCTTCTTTAAACTGATCCTCATAGGGTATGGACTTAAAGTCTTTTACTGTTTGGGCTGGTCTCCTGTAGGTGTTCTGAAGCAAACTGTCAATGTTCTTTGGACTGACTGAAGAGTCCATTGACCCATTTATTATGCCTGTTTTTACTAATAAATTATACAACTTGGATTGTTTCCTCAGTTATCATCAACCACAAAGTAAACTGAGGCAGACTAAGATTAAGTGACTTGCTTAGGGTCACACAGACAGCAAGTTTTGGGTGTCAAATTTGAATTCAGATCTTCCTGACTCCAGGTCTGGTGCTCGGTCCACTGAGCAACCTAGCTAGAACATTAATATTAGTTTTGTATCCATGCCATTTATAGCGTTCTCTAAGCCACATTTAGTTCTAGCAGATTGAAAAGATCATTGAACTTGGAGTTAGAACAACTGAGTACAGAGTTCTAGTTCTATTTCTTGCAATAGTTAACAGTATAACTTTGGGCAAGTCACCTCACTTTCCTGTGCCTTGGTTTCACCATCTGCAAAGGAGGGATTTTGACTGGATAATCTTTAAATCCTTCTCAGTCCTAGAAGTCTATACATTTTAAGAATATTGATTGTTGGCAAACACTTGGATCAAGGTAAAGCTATTCTAGACTAGTTAAAAATTCAGCCCACATTTTAATTCAGTGTGTATAAAAGTCATGAATGTGTTTCAAATCATTCCTTTTTTGCTCAGATATAACAATCACCACACCTAACAAATATTCTTCACATACCAAGATGATGCTAATAATTCTCTCACTAGGGTATTATTACACTTGAACTTTTTTCTAATGTGATATTAGATTTGCATTGTGCTTCTTGAACTCTTTTAACATGGCATAGTGAATACAAAGCTGCACTTGGACCCAGGAAGACCCAAGTTCAAATTCTACCCTGGACACACACTATGTGAGGGCAACTCACCCTTTCTAGGTTTTAGTTTTCAAATGAGGGGTTGGACTCAATGACCTCTTCCTTCTAATACTAATTTGTGATTCCATGAATATTTGGGAAAAGGCTGACTGGAGCTAAGGGACTGGATCATCAGTTCATAATACAATATTATAACTATAACTGCGTATGTGTGTGTGTGTGTCCTTAAGATTTCCACAGTACTTCCCTTAAGACAATTCTATTAGGTAGGTAGGGAAAATACTATTATTCCCATTTGATGAAACTAGACTTCATAGAGATGAAGTGATTTGACCAATGTTACACAGCCAAAATAAGTGGTAGAACAGATTTCAAGAAGAGTTGAACTGAGGTCTTCTAGAGGGCATCTAGGTGATACAGTAGATGGATCACTGGTCCTGGAGGAGACTCTGAATTCTAATATGACCTCAGACACTCAACCCCAAATGCTTCCAAAAAGAAAGAAAGAAATGAGGTCTTATGACCCTTCCCAATGTTTATTACTCAAAATCTGGTAACAACTCCCCTTTTCCCCCAAGGCTTATCTTTGGTGTTAAAAATAACTAAATATGTCAGTTCACTTTCTGGACATTAATTCTTCCTTTGATTCCATGAGCAACTGAAAATTATTCTTTTTTTTCCTTTCAAATTTTTTATCTCTTATCTTGAAGTCCAGATACAAAATGACCTTTGTTTGGCTGTGTACCATTCTATTAGTCAAATAATTGCACAAAAAGCTCTGTCACTTCTCTGCTATCATTTGCTTAGATGGCCAAGAAATGTCTTGGGACATTTAGCTGTCAATTATATTATATGGTAAGATTTGGGAAGTAATAAAAACTCCTGGGAACTCACATCTAATATTCTTTGATTAATAGTGTCAAAATATTTCCAATAAACATATGTCATGCCATAATAAACCCCTTCTTCTTTAAAAAGTCCATTTCACCTGCTTGTTGAAATTAAAGTCTTTAACTCTCAAATAAAATTAATATAATATTTTACCAAAATTGTGGGAAGGGTCAATGGAGCACTCATTAGTCATTTGCTCACAAGCATTACAGAGTTTGGAAACGAAGAGAGGACATTTGTCATCTTTAAAATCGTTGTTAATTACTTAAGATCATTTTTAAAAAACCCTTTAATTGGTACCACAGTCTACATTTAATGAATCCAGGCAAGTCAATTTTAATGGACAATAGAAGGCCAGAAAAAAAAGGATAGCTCTTGTTGACAACATTGCTATCAGTACAGAAAAGAAGCCATTAACTTGCCTATTTGCAGTCAATATAAGTAACTAAAGAGCACAATGTAATTGTTTCTGACTTGCAGTGCTTAAAATAGCATTTCTAATTTGTTATACTAATTCATATATCATCTAAGTTCTACCAAATGATTGAGTTTTATGAAAAAGAAAAGTCTCAATTTCATATAATTCAAAGGCTTAATAGTCTCACATATTTTCTTAAAAGGTGGAATTTCCTCTGAAGGGTGAACTCTGATTTTCTTGTCCTTGAATATTATACTAGTAAGATATTTATTATGAACAGAGTGGTGTATAACTGAACCTTTAAACAAATATTATCTAATTTTACTGTAAAAACTCAGACTCCAGGCATTATTACTTAAGATCACAAAATTTGTTCCAGGGGATCATCCCCTTGCTTCCATGAAGGATTGTACTTTAACCAACCCCAGGATAATTGTCTTCTCTAGTCTTAGAAATCCCCAAAAAGTAGAACAAGTGTTTATCTTCATTACCTAGATAATTACCACTATTCTGTGTCTCCCTTTGGCTATGGGAATTTGGGACTCAAGTGTATTTGAATTAGCTCAGACTTCCATTTCACATTTTTGGCTGAACTATGAGCTAATTTAAACACTGAGGTTTTTGCTATTTTTTTCCAATAGCTATAAAGTTCCTTTTTTTCTTTTACTCTTTAAAACTTTTACTTCAAAGTTCATAGGTTCATAGATATAGAAGGGAAAGTATAGAAAGGTCATCTAATCCAATGCTTTTATTTTACAGAAAAGGAAACTGAGAGAAGAGAGGTTAAATGAGCAGCACACTCCCCCCTTTTCCCATCCTCAGTAAACTCCAGTCCCTCCCTAGCACCCAGGATCAAATATAAAATTCTCTGTTTGGCATTCAAGACCCTTCATAATCTGCCCCCACCCCTCACCTTTTCAGTCTTCTTATTTTTTAACCCACCCTGCCATTCCCCCTATCCCCACCCCTGCCCCCCATACATATTTAGTAATCCAGTGACACAGATTTCTTTGGACCAAGACACTCCTCTCCAAATCCCGGCATTTTCACTGGTCCCCATGCCTGGAACACTCTTCTTCCTCATCCCTGCTGCCTGGCTTCCCAGTTAAAATCTCACCTCCTATGGGAAATATTTCCCAATCTTTCTTAATTCTAGTGCATTCTCCTGTTGGATTTCCAGTTTATCCTCTATAGAGCTTGTTTGTACATTGTCCTTTGTGTGGTCTCCCCTACTGGACTCTCATATCCTCAAGAACCTGGGCTGACTTTTATCTTTCTTTGTTTCCCCTGCACTTAGTGTTGTGACTGGCACATAGTAAGCACTTAACAAAGGTTTGCTGACTATTTGCTGACTGGTTGACTTGCTCAAAATCACACAAACTTTAAATGGCAAAGCTCAAATTTAAACCCAGGTTTTTCTACCCTGGAATGGTAGGAGCTACAGAGCATTTCATTTTCTTCTCTCTCTTTATTTTATATTAATCTGTGGAATAAAAAGCATTTCCATAACACAGTATAATAAAAAAGATAATTGTACATGAAATTGCAAATCTACTATGCACAACTTGCTATTCCTTTCAAATACAGAACAACATTTTCATGTAAATTTCTTTTTTTCTTTCCTTATCCCCCCTCCCTGCAGATTGCTACCCTTAGACACAAATATATATATAGACATATACATACATATATACACACATACATATATGTATATATACACACATACACACACATATATAATTATTCTATGTATACATCTATTTACTTGTTCTTTCTCTGGATGCAGAGAATGTCTTTCTTCATATGTCCTTCATAGTCAATTTGGGTATTTATAATAGTTAAAATTACTTACTTGCTCAAAGTCATATTAAAAACAGTATTGCTATTACTGTATACAGTGTTCTCTTGGTTCTGCATATTTCACTCTTCATTTTTTCATGCAAGTCTTTCCATGTTTTTTCTAAAATTGTTGAAAGAATTTTTTTAGTACAGTAGTATTCCATCCCAATCATATACCATAATTTGTTCAGCTACTCTGCAACTGGTGGGCATTTCTGCAATTTCCAATTCTTTGCCACCACAAAGAGAGTTACTATGATCATGTTAGAACATGGAGTTCTTTTTCTTTTACCCTAATCATCTTTTTAGACTAAGTAGTGTTATTGCTGGGTCATAGGCATTGGTAGTTTAATAATTCTTTGGGCATAATTCCAGATTGCTCCCCAAAATGGTTGGATCATCTTACAATTCCATCAACAATGAATTCTTCTATTTTACACAGAAATTTGTCATTGGCCTTACCTCCTATAAATGTTTGTATGTAACACAGTTCTGAAATTTGCCTCAGTTTTAAAAGTAAAATGAAATGGTCATGAGAATATGGTTAACGGATGTTGTGTAACATGCAATAACATCAACAGACTGTACTGAAATGGTAACAGAGCTTACTCCAGAATTTCCTTCCTCTAAAAATTCTCAATAAAATCCTTAGTAACATATTGACAAGGTTTTATTAGTGTCTTTTCCTTCTAGAAATACTCTAGCTACCCTGAAGTAGTGGAAATGTCTTCCTTTTGAAATCTGAGCAGCGTGATGATCTTTGAAATGTAAAAATAAAAATAAAGTTCAATCAAAGTCTATGGGCTTACTTCAAGTGATCCTTAAAGAAAATAATTATGCATTTTTAGATAATCAAATTTGCCAGGGGCAGTATGGAACAGGTCAACCTGGGAATACTATGAAGCGGTATACTTGATTCACAAGAATAGTCTTCTGAGTTTCCTTTTCTTTTTTGTTTCTTCTGTGTTTTCAGTGGTGTGATTGTTGCTTCTTTTCCTATGATTAATTTAAGATCTCCAGAGATAACAACCTAACTTAGAGAACTGGAGGCAGTTATGAAGTATGATGCAATTAGCAAGACAAAACTGTGATCTTCATCCTCTCCTTCCTCTGCTAATTGTTCCAAGGCTCTGAAGATACATAAACATATTTTTTGCTCCCCCCAATAGATCAATTATCCTATTAATCTAGAAAGCAGCCATAAACATTAAGAAGCTCAATATTATTCCTTATTTTAATTCCTATCTTCCTTCTAGAATATAAGACATCTGTTCTGAGTAACTCCCATCTGGAATACTATACTCCTCATTTCCTGTTTGCATATGTGATATTAGTATAATTGAAGCTGGTTTAAAAACAGAAAAAGAAGAAAAATAATACTTGCTTCTTTTGGTCCACAGAAAATTGTATTCTCTTTTAATTTCCGCCCTTGAATAGAGGGAGCTATGGTGCCATACACAAAAGAAATGTCATTTTAAAAAATTACATGGCTAGTATCATTTAGCAGTGTGATGTTAGTAGGACTTAGATTTGAAAGCAACAATTTATTAATATGTTGTCTGTCTAATAACTCATCCCTTTATACAAACAATTACATAATACATTCTCATGAATAAAATACATGTTCAATAATAAATATTTAAGTTGAAGATCAGGTTTTTTGTTTTATTTAGTTTGTTTTTGTATTTCAACTTGGAAGAGATTACAGCAAACTTTTTGAAAAGAGAGGTCTGCTAATCCAAGACAAGAAAAGCCCTTCAGTATTTACAGGACTAGAGGGTTGGAGGGAGAGGAACATGATTCTGTCAGACAAATATGGATCATTTCAACTCATTCCTCAAAAGGAAAAAAAATACTGCAAGAATCCCTTTTACTAAATAACAAAACAAAGCAACCCATTTCCTCATCACAGATGCTATAGACTTTGGTTATTAAAGTAAATAATTTTCAGATTTCTTATTTCATGCCATTCCCACTTAATTCTAGTGCCTTCCCTCTTTTTTTAAAATCTTGAATTTATCCTGCATGTAACTTCTTTATGCATAATTGTTTGTATGATATCTCCTCCATGAGACCGAGTTCTTGGAGAGCAAGGGAGTGTGTGTTTCCGCTCTTTGTATCCCCAGTGCTTAGCACAATATCTGGCACATAGTAGGAGCTTAATAAATGTTTATTGACTGACTTCTGAGTAGAGCTATGTATCTGCTGCTGAAAAATCAATTACATATATATATATATATATATATATATATCAGGTTTTCCTTGTTCATTTTTGCACTTAGAATGAGTAGCTTGAGCTCTGCCTTTTAAAAGGTTGAAAGTTCATCCCATAAAATTATGTGGGAGTAAGCAAGATACAAATAAATACATGATAATTTATTTTAAAAGATGTGAAGAAACCATAGGAATGATTTGAAGAAATCATAGAAATGGAACACATTTCCAGAAAGGGCTAAAGAGTGTTGAAAAGCTTTCAAACCTGAAATGTTGGTGATATAATCTCAGGATAAGGAAAGAAAAAAAAAAGCAGAGGCTCCTACAGAGACTATTAGAACTTTAATCTTTGATGATCCCAGGTTTTGACCAAAATGTGCTAAAGATAGAAGGAGGGCTATATCACAAAGATGAATACAAAAGAATAGCAAAGACAATAAAACAGTGGCAGGAGAGGAGTTCATAAAATAATAAAGAAGATGATAAGGGCATTTAGAGTTTAGACTAAGGATGATGTAGGGTTATAGCTTGGAGCAGATAGTATATTATTAACAAATGGAAAAGAGAGAGTGCAGCTCTTCAAGTCCATTTTTATTTGGTCTCTGTAAAGTTGAGTCATTTTGGAACTGTAATACTAAAACCAAACAATATGAAGAAGAAATGAAGACAGAAGGTGATGGGACAGGAAGAGAGCACAAGGCATCCTTGAATGAGATTAGACTTCCTGACCCAGGTGAGGCATATACTATAGTACAGAAAAGACAGTATTTTTGCTGGGTCACTGTTGGTGATCTTTGAAGGATTGTGGAAAAGTGGGGAAATATTACTAGAAGTCAGGAGATGGACAGCTGTTATTCCAATGTTTAAAAATGTGGAAATGATGGAGTCCAAAAACTACAGATCTATAAGCTTGATATTAATTCCTGGCAAAGTACAAGTAAAGCAACGGTCATAATATTCCTAGATATTTCCTGTCATGTCTAACATGTGTGATTCAAGACTTAGACCTTTAGGGGTTAAATTAGATCATGTAAAAATGTCATGGAAGGAAAAACTTTTACAGGGGATGGGAAGATGGGGTGTTGGGCAGGAGCACTTGAACTTTACTCTCATGGGAATTGGCTCAAAGAAGTAATAACATACAGACTCAGCTGGGTATAGAAATTGATCTTACCTACAGGAAAGTAGGAGGGGAAAGGGAAAAGAGAATATGGTGGTGCTGGTGGAAGGGAGAACAGATTGGGGGAGGTGGTAGTTGGAAGCAAAACACTTCTGAGGTCAAACACTGTGAAAGAGAGAGTAGGGGAGGGTAGGATGGAGGGAAATAAAATTAGTAATCCTAATTGTGAAAAAAAATTACAGCAATTTTTGATAAAGGCTTCAATTCTCAAATATAGAGAGAAATGAGTCAAATTTCTAAAATAAGAGCCATTCCCCAACTGATAAATGACCTAGAGATAAAAATGCAATTTTCAGACAAAATAATCAAAGCTATCTATATAGTCATATGAAAAAGTACTCTAAATCACTATTGTTTAGAGAAATGAAAATTTAAAAAAAATTCTGAGGTGCCACACCACACCTATCAGATTGGTTAATATGAAAGAAAAGGAAAATTATAAATGTTGGAATGCTGTGGGAAAACTGAGACACTAATGCACTGTTGGTAGAACTGTGAAATGATTCAACCATTTTGCAGAGCAATTTGAAATTATGACCAAAGGACTATAAAGCCATGCTTAATACGTTGGGCCCAGCAATACTACTATGTCTGTGTCCTAAGAGATAAAAAACAAAATAGAAAAGGAGCTATGTGTACAAATATTTATAGCAGATGTTTTAGTGAAGGCAAAGAATTGGCCATTGAGGGGATGCCCATTAATTGGGGAATGGCTGAATAAGTAGTGATATATGATTATAATGGCATATTATTGTGCTATAAGAAATGATGAACAGAATGCTCTCAGAAAACCCTAGAAAGACACAAATTGATGCAAAGTGAAGTGAACAGAACCAGGAGAACATTGTACATAATAAAAGCAATATTGTATGATGATCAGTGGTGAATAACTTAGCTATTCTCAACAATGCAAAGATCCAAGACAATTCTAATGATGAAATACTTATGATATTAAGACAATTCTTATGATGAAAAATACTATACATCACCAGAGAAAGAACTAATGGAGTCTGAATGCAGATTGACACATACTTTTAAAAAAATTTTTCTTGTTTTTGTTTAATGTTTTCTTTCACAACAGGGATAATATGGAAATGTGTTTTGCATGTCTACACATGCATAACCTATATAAAATTTATTGCCTTTTCAATGAGGGGAGAAATGAGGGAGAGAAATTGGAACTCTATTTTTCTAATGTTAAAAATTGTTTTGCATGTTATTGGGGGAAAATAAAATGTTAAATAAATACTATTTTTGAAAGACATGTGCCCTTTGGGAATAATGAACTTCTTGGGTACTCCTGGCCACGTAATGGCTCAGTGCCCAAAGGACTTGTTATTTTAGTGACAGAAAATATTGAATAATGCCTTGATCCTCCTTTGCCCTTTTATAATGAAATGGAAGTAGTTTACTTCATCACTTAAAAAGAACTACAGTTATAATCAAAATCCAGAGCTCTCGCACCAAGGAAAAAACAGTATAAACATACAGAAAGAAGCAGGGCAGGCACCAAGGAACTATAGTCAGGATTCCATCAGATCTGGAAACTTCTACTCTAAGCAAGAAGAGATAATAGAATAAAACTTTTCTTATAAGGCTTATAAGCTTATAGGCTTATAAACAAGAATCACCCTACAAAGCTGAATATGATCCTGGGTGGGGTGGGGGATGGGTGGGTGGGACAGACACTTAACAACATAGATCTCCCTATTGGAAAATAGAAGACTTTCAAGCATTTATGATGAAAAGACCAGAGCTGACTGGAAACTTTCAAATATCAACGCAAAGGTTCAGAAATGCTTAGAAGGGTAAATTATTTAAACAATTACAATGAGCTACATGATGGTATGGTGCTATCCTTCTAATAGGAAGAGAAAAAAAAGTATTCATTCAGAATCTTAATATCTTCAAAGGGCATTGTGGAGTCTAAATAAGATAAACAGAGGTCCTGAGGGGTGAACTGGTTTCATTCTGAGGGGTTGAAGAGGGGAAAGGAAAGGAGGGTAAAATGAGTTTCACTAGTGTAGAAAAAAGAAAACAGGTGGAATGTAATTTTTCTTGTAATTGAAGTGTGTGTGAATAGTATATATGCAGAGAAGAAGGGACTGAGACTCTTATCAGATAAGCCTCATTCCTATAGAAAATGGACAAAGGAAGGTTGAAAACACACACACAGTATATATAAATCCACACATGTGTAATATATACACATAGATAGTAAGTACTATATAAATGCATATATATGTGTGTGTGTATAAATTCATGGTTTCATATAGAATCCTCTTTTATTTCCTTTTGAGTATACAGAAATGCTCTTATTTAAGTCCATACTAAAAATGTCTTCAAATTATTTATTAGAGAAATTCAAATTCCAACCTTTTAAGTTCCATCACATCCATTAGACTGGCAAAGATGACAAAAGAGGAAAATAGTAATTGTTGGAATGTTTATGAATGAATAAGCACACCAGTACAATGTTGATGGAGCTGTAAATTAGTTCATCCATTCTCAAAAGCTATTTGGAAGTATACCAAAAAGTCACTATACTGTACATGCCCTTTTACCCAGCAACACTGTTAGCTGTGTATCCCAAGGAGACCAAGGACAGAGGGGAAGGGCAGAAAGCAGGAAGGAAAAACATTTTTATTAAGGAAAGACATAATTACCAATAATATTTCATTTAATTGTCATGACTCTGCAAGGGAGGGGTTATTATTATCCCCATTTTACACTTAAGCAAATTGAGGCAGATAGAGGTTAAATGACTCACCCCAGATTACACAGCTAGTAAATGTTTGGAGCTGGACTTGAACTGGGATCTTCCTGACTCTAGATCTAGCACCCTATACACCAGCTGCTTACACATGTGGGAAAGGACCCCTATGTGTAAGAATATTGATAGCAGCCCCCTTTTTTTTGTACTAGCAAAGAGATGGAAACAAAATAGATGCTCATCAACTGTGAGATAGTGGAACAAATTGTGGGATGTTCCCATAAAGGATTATTGTCCTGCCATATGAAATGACAAACATAGTGGATTCATAAAAACATAAGACAACTTATATGAACTGATGCTGAGTGAAATTAGGAGAATGAGAACAACTTGTATGATGACAATCACAAAATATAACAGATAAAAAGAAGGTTGAAATCCCTCTGAGCTCCGATCCAAACACTGAACAACAGTGACTTCCTCCCAACTTGTGAGATGGAGTAGAGTGGCAGAATTAGATCCAAACCTCAGATATGGCCAATGTGTTGATTTGTTAGACTATACATATTTTTTACAAGGGAGAACTTTAGAATGGGGAGGGAGAGGTTAATGATTAGAGATATATAAACACCAAAAAAATGCCACAAGTTATGGTTTATGAATTTTAATGGAATAGTATTGTGTTATAAGAAATGGGAAGGAGATGGACTTCATAATTACCTGGAGAGGCTTATACAAACTGATGCTAAGTAAGAAGAGCAGAACCAGGAAAAATTTGTACACAATCACAGACATAACATATTGTGACGACCAACCTTGATAAACTGGACTCTTCTCAGCAATGCACAGTTAAAAGTCAACTCTACAAGTCTGGAAAGAGGTATCTACATTCAGAGAAAGATCTAGAAACACCAGAGTTTAAATGGAGACTGAAGCAATACATGCTATCATTCTTTTTCATGTTTGGTTATGTTTCTTTTTTTCCCATTGTTCACTCCATTGGTTACAACCCTTCTATACAACCAGACTACTGTACAATGTGAAAGTATTTGAGGATCCTATGCATGATTGCATGCCACCATGGCGGGGAGTGGAGGGGAGAAAATTTGAAACTCAAGGGACTGTGGAACTGAATCTTGTAAACTAAA
>CM053600.1:159102173-159135482 GCA_028646575.1 Pseudocheirus occidentalis | reverse complement strand
TTTAATGTACTGAAGGAAAATTTTAAAGTGCAAGAGATACATATTACCTTATTAGATGTATATACATATACTTATATATTTCCTTAAAAACAAACTGTGCATGATAGATGTTCACAGTTTCTCATGTATTTTTTCTTATTCTTTTTCATTTAATGAAATACTTGATGATTGTTAATTTTACAATTAAAAAATTCACTTAAGTGAATTTTTGACTTAATTTTTTACTTAGAGACACTTAAGTCTCTAAGGGAAAGTCATGTGGTCCTTCACTTTGTTCAGTTTAACACTTTTACCATGACTTGAATAAAAACACAGAACATACAATTTTTTTTCAAATTTGTGAAATGTACAACTGAGGGGATGATAGTTAATATATTGGTAGACAGAATCCAGATATAAAAGATCTTAATTTTTTGGAAGCGGTAGCAATCTAACCAATGCCCTGGTCCCTTTTCCATTGATGGGTTAATTTTCATCCATGTTCTGAAAGATCTCAGGTCTTGACCTCCTCCACTCAAGTCAATCCATTCCTGAGAGTATAATACCAATAGAAGACAGCATTCATGCAGTTCTTCAAGCTTTGGAAAGGGTTTTTTACACATTATTTCATTTGATCATCTTACAACAATTCCATTTTGCAAATGATAGAGAAAATAAGTGACTTTCTCACAGTCACATGGCTATGAAGTGGCTGAACTGAATCTTGATTCACTCTCTGGTCTTCTTTCCCCCAAGTGAAACACACTCTATGCATTGTGCTGCCAGAGATAAATTCCATGTTAAATATCTGTCACTGGGGATCTTTGTCATCTCTGCCTACAGGAGGCTATAAAATCTGGCCTAACCACCTGCAGGAATACCTTAAACTCTTTGAATAGAGGGCTGCTCACAGTAAGGTCTGTTGTGGCCCAATGAATAGAGGAGATTTGACCAAACAATACCAAAAGACAACCTGCTGAATGCCTGATGCTCATCTAAACAGGACACAGACATAAGAAAAAAAGTATCTGGTAGATTGAGAAACACGTTTGCTGCACAAACTTACATTCCCATGTTGAGAATCCCAGCTCATTAATTCTCTGGTTCCCATTCACTCCTGTACCCAGGGTTAGCTTAGAAACATCAACCAGGTATCTTTGTTGCTTCTCCATGACTTAGATACATTGGTTACATGCTCTACTCCCCTCCCACCTCCATCTCCACCTTCTACAATGGTTATCCCCCATCACCATGGTTTGGTTGACATCACTTCTCTTCTGTGACAGTTAATCATTGGGGTGTGGAGGAAAGGGCACTAGACCCCAAATCAGAAGACCTGACCTCAACCTTGGCTCCGCCATTTACAAGCTCTATGATCTTCGGGTAAATTCCTGAACATCAGATTAATAATAATAACAATAATAGTTGTAATAATAATAATTGACATCGATAAGAAGTATATGAAATTTGTAAAGCTGTTTTTATGGATTATCTCATTTGATTCATAAAATGTTCTACATGTATCACAAAGTTGTTATAAGAAACTGATTAAATGATGTATGCAAAATACTTTATAATGTAAAGTACCTTATATTATGAAATATTATAAATTCACTCTCTTTCCCAGTTGTCCTGGGGTCCAATGGACACGATTCATGTGTTGTGTCTAACATACATTTTTAAAATATGAGAACTGAGAGTTCAGACCTCATACCTGTCCTTAAAAGGGAGGTGACAGCAATTCTGTGAGAGAAGAATGTGAACTTCAAGTGATTGACACTCTTCGTATTCAGTTTGTGAAAGCGATTGAACATAATGGATCCTTGGGAAACTATTGCCATCCATGAAGTCTAGCGAGGGTGATTATTATGTCAGTAAATTTTGAGTGCTTGATGTCTCCAGTGAAATCTGTGTGGTCAACTGGATAACTAATGTATAATTGAATGGCATCTGAACTCTTTTATTCCAAGAGTACTTGTTAGGTGTTAGAAAATTAGAAAAGTAGAAAGGGGCCAAGTTCTTTAAAAGCCAAATCAAGGATTTTATGTTTGATCTTGGAGGTAATAAGGAGCCCCGGGAGTGCTTCAGGTTTGAGGTCATGGCATGGTCAGACCTGAACTTTAGGAAGATCAGTTTGACAATGGAGTAGAGGATGGACTTAAGTGAGTACTTGAAACAGTTAAATGACAAGATGTGGAGCCAGACTCCTTGTTGTTCATCCTTCATTTTCAAAGTGAACCAATGACATCACTTGACTTGTGAAGTGGATTTGAGTGTGGCAGAGTTGCACAAAATCATCAACCTCACTCTTTCTTCCAAAGTCATGAAAGTTCAGTGGCAAGACAAAAGTCAGGACAACTGGTGATGGTCCATGACGCAGTGGATGACCTTGGTATTTTTGATGATCTGTCCAGTTCTCAGAACTGTCAGTTTAGCCCAGTCTGCTGAGATGCTTTACTAGCTGTGGCCAGTGCTCATGTGATAGCTTCTTGGAGCCCCAGGTGAGAATTTGGTGACAGGTGAGCCCAGAAAAGGCTTCAGCAAACCCTCACACTAGAGGCACTAGTCCTCCCAGAACACCTCATACAATCTAAAGGAAGCCACACAAACTCCAATAGAAACAAATCACTAATCCACACATAAAGATCCCTATGGATCATGTATTGACTTATGTTTGTTTGTTTTTTTGGTCAAATATTTCCAAGTTACATCTTAATCTGATTCAGACTGAATTTAGGAGTGTCATTAGTAGCATGTGGCCTACAGGCCCCATATTTGACACTTTTTTTTAGATTCTCAAAGGTCATCCCTTTTGTAGAGAATTATTTTATATAGAAACCTGTGGTTGGTATGTATTCTTGTTTACTTCCTTCTTTTCCTTATCTAAATAAATTATATTAGACATAATTTTGAATGAATCAGGATCATTATCATGTTTAATTTTTGTACTGTACTATAGGAGGTTGTAAGATTTGGAATTCTCCTACCTAGGGAATCCTGCATCACCTTCGTGGACAGTGGGACAAGTTCAATACCAGAGGAAGAGGCCAAAAAGCTCCAGATTGATTATAGGTAGTAGTTTAATCAATTGTATATATACACTGGGAACCCTGCCCAACAGACAAAGGGAGGAGGAGCTAGAGAATGCATCACTAACAACTGGTGAATATTTTTGTTTTTTGCTTAGTAATGAGCTTGGGCATTAATCCAATGTTATGCCCAAACATAAGTTTGTATATTGATCATGTACCAATCACATACGAGTCATGATATTCTTGTTATGGCTTTCGTAGGTAACTTAAGTTTTGACTCTGTATCTAAATTATGAATCATTATCTAAGTTATGATATTTAACAGGGCACCATGTTCTGGCTTCCACCTTTCACAAAGGTTAAGTTTTTTTTAATGACTTTTTACTTATTACTGTATTTTATGGCTTTTCCCCAAATGAGATCCCACAATATCCATTGACTTAAGCCAAGCAAGTGATAATCCTGGGAAATACTCTGGAACTTTCATTCTTAAACTAATCCTTTATCTGAGCTTGGTAGCTTATCATGGAGCTTTTCCCATAAAAGTGGAACAGAGAAGCTGCATCCTTTTCTGTCCCTTTGCCTCCTGTGCAGTGTAATGTAGCTGTTCTTTTCCAAGATTAATTATTGTATCTGAGGCTGGTACAACCATGTCCCCTCAGCTCTTTTATCTCCCTTGGTAAAAGTAATATCTTCACTGACTTTATTAGTATCTTTGACTTGTTAACAGGATTTGAAAACATTCTCTTATTTCAAGATCCCCAGCAAATTTCAGTCCATTCTCGTTCACATTAACTTATTGCTAAAGATTATTATTTTAAGATTTAATTTTCCCAGCTATGGGTGAGAGAAAAGTTGTCTGGGCAACTTCTTGTAACAAGATTACCAAAGATATTTTAACTGCTAGACCCTGGCAGTTTTCTCAGACCTGAAACCAGACTGCAGTGTTAAGAAGGAAGTGAGGAGAAAGGAAGAGAGGCATGAATTATAAATAGCCTTCTCAAGGAGCTTAGCCACAAAAAGAAAGGAGAGATGATGGGCTGCTAGATGGGTCAGACAAGATGGGAAAGACATGGACATATTTATAAGCAGTAGGGATACAGCTGCTAGACAGAAGGATATTGAAGAGGAGTCACAGAGTGGCAATGATAGAGGGGGAAAACTGCTTGAGAAGATGTGGTGGAATGGGATCTTTTGTACATGTAGAGGGGTTATATTGACAAAGAGAAGGGCTACCTCTTCACATTAAGGTAAAGGAGGATATAGGAGGGTGGGAGACATCTGAGTGATGTCCAATGAGGAAGAGGACAGGTGAGCAAGCTGTGTTATGTTAGTGTTATACAGTGTTATCGTGATGTAATAAATTATGAAAATACAAAACTTAGAGAATCATGGGAGCCTTTTACAAACTGTTTCTGACTGAGCCTGATAAGAATCAGGACAGAGAGAGGAGTAAGGAAGAGAGATGCAGTTAACATTGACTCCTTTGGCTTTTTAAATCAAGTCTCAACGTGGATGGAAGTATTGTCTGCATTCCTATATGACAGAAACTGAAAGAGGTATGCGCAAAACTCAGAGCTGAGTGCTCATTCTTTCAGATGACAGGGAAATCTTATTGGCTACTAAGTAGGAAGAACTGATGGGTCTGTGGCTATTTAAAGGGAAGTGACCCCACCACCAGTGTGTTCCTCCATGCTACCATGCACATGGCTGATAAAGCATGTGTCCTTCCTAAGCAAGCATTTGGGCTGCCTCTTTTGTGGCTTTTCTTGTTTTTTTTTTATTTTTTGTTCATGTGTTTGTATTTTTTGGAGGGGGGAAGGCAAGGCAATTGGGATTAAGTGACTTTCCCAAGGTCACTCAGCTAGTGAGTGTCAAGTGTCTGAGTCTGGATTTGAACTCAGGTTCTCCTAACTCCAGGGCCAGAGCTCTTATTCACTGGGCCACCTAGCTGCCCCACGGTTTTCCTTTCCTGATATTCAATGAATGAGGATGTATCCAGAGAAGGAGATACTTAGGGTTAGAGGCATCCTTTTGAGTTCAAGAGGTTCAAATGTCCTGGGCCCTTTGGACAGAGCATAGTGATGAGAGCACTGGGCCTGGAGTCAGGTAGACCTGAGTTCAAATATGGCTGTGTGACCCTGGGTAAGTCACTTAACTTTTGTCTGTCTCAGTTTTCTCAACTGTAAGATGGATTTAATAATAGCATCTACCTCCCAGGGGTTGTTGTAAAGATCAAATAAAATAATAATTGTGAAGGGCTTAGTACAGTGCCTGGCACACAGTAGTAGGCGGCTTAATAAATACTTGCTTTCTTCATTCCTTGTTGATTTAAAACTTACGGATTGTACATTTGATTTGATCAATAACCGCTATGATATACAAGTCATTGTGCTCAAAGACTTCCTGCCCTCCAGATATTTTTGTTCTACTGGGAAAATACCACATGCACATGGATAAATAAATGCAAAATACATACAAAATGAATAATTAGTGGGTTATGGGGAAAAGGAAGGGCCACGTATAGATGACATATGAGTTAGTTGAAGGGATCTAGGGATTTTAACAGACAGAGGTGAGACAGGAAAGCATTTAAGGCACCAGGCAAGCCAGATCATGAAAGGCTTTAAACTCCAAATAGAAGAGTCAGAATTCACTTAGAGGCAATAGGGAGCAACTGAAGCTTCTTTAGAAAAGAAGTGATTTGATGAAGCCTGTAATTAAGCTTAACTTATTTGGCAGCTTAGTGTAAGATGAATTGGAGAGGGGAAAAAAAACCAGAAGCAGGAAGAAGAATTAGGGATCTGCTGCAATCATCCAGGTAAGCACAAGGAGGGAAGATGAGGAGGGGCTGGACCAACTTGGTGGTCTTGTGAGTGGAGAGAAAGGGGTGGTCATGAGAGATGCGGTATCACTTTAAGGTTTACAGCATACCCTGCATTATCTTATTTTATCTCAATTATTACCTACATTTTATAGATAAGGAAACTGAAGCTGAAAGAAATTAAATGACTTTCCCAGGGTCACACATCTAATAAGCATCTGAGGTGAAGATTTGAGCTAAGGACTTTCTAATTTCAAGTCTAGCTTTTTATCTACTGCACCACCCGGTTGCCTCTGCAAGAAGTACATTAACTAGAACATTCAGAAGAGCTTGGTCCAGATAGTAAAAGGATCACACACATCTGAAGAAAACAAAGAAATCTGCCTGAAGAAGAGAAGCTTGAAAGGAATGTAAGAGATGTCTCTAAGTACTGAAAGGCTGCCTGTTATCTGGAAGAGGGATTATATTTGTTCAACTGACTTCATAGAAGAAAAAAGAAAAGAAAATACTTGCAAACCTTCACATATTGTATGTTCCTTGCAGGGTCCTTAATTGATGACACAGAAAACAAGACATGCCCAGCAAATTCTGGGACCATCTATTCATTTTATCCTAATTTGGGTGCTACAGTTAGTTTTTGTGACTGATTCAGACCATAGTGTGATAGTCCCTAATGCTTGTGCAGACTATTATGGGGGAAAGTCATCAAATTAGTTATGCCAATTTGGTGGCCACACAGAGAATCATAGGGTTTTAAAGCTTATGGGCACCTGCAATATATCCTTGCTTTTGAAATTCTAGGATTACCATAATCATAGAGTTACTGAGTATTCAGAGAATAAAGACGGACATATCAAAATCATCTATTTTCCTTAAATATTTCCAAAGTGATATTGTGTTCAGATATGAAGAGTATATGAGGGGCAGCTAGGTGGCACAGTGAATAGAGCACCGGTCCTGGAGTCAGGAATACCTGAGTTCAAATCCGGCCTCAGACACTTAACACAAAAACTAGCCGTGTGACCTTGGGCAAGTCACTTAACCCCAACTGCCCTCCAGAAAGCAAAAAAAAAAAAAAAGAAAAAGAAAAAAAGAGTATATGACTATGTTTCGTCTGACTATGTTTATTGGGTGCAGGTGAGGGTTTTGCTTTTGTTTTGTTGGTGATTGAGGGGGAGAGAATTAAGGGACAAAGAGTGCGAGGAGTAATGTTGAGGAAAGAAAAAAGAAAAAGGAAGGAAGGAAGGAAAGAATGAAGGAAGGAAGGAAGGAAAGAAAGAAGAAGGAAAAAAGGAAAGAAGGAAAGGAGAGAGGAAGGGAAAAAAGAAGGAAGAAAAGAAGGAAGGAAAGAAGGAGTGAAAGAGAAAGAAAAAACAATTGGAACATTTTTTAAAATGTATAGAATGGAATGGAAGAAAGTTCAGAGACAAACCCAAATATCCAGTTTTGAAATTAACAGGTTGTATTTTTTATATACAGTCTAAAAAGAAAATGATGTTCATAATGAAGATTCACAGTTTTGCAAGCAATCCCCTTCTTCTGTTCTTTGTATGACTCAGGCTCTAAAGTTAGTCTCCCAACCAGGATTAATACTGGCAAACTGAGTTCCCAGAAGGCAGATATTACTTCTTCACTGAGGTTGCTAGGGGTAGTACTGAGAAGTTAGGGGCTGATGGTATCTTTCTAATACTGCAACTTACAAGCCCACATCAATGTGCTTCCCTCACTTCCCTTGATTATTAGTTGATATCATTTAGTTAGCCAAATGTAATTAGCTTTTAGTTGGACATATTTGCCAAGGAGAAATAGTAAGTGTGGTTGGTACAAACACATTCTGCCTCTCCCCACCCAAGTCAATGACAAGCTGTTCTACAAGTACAGAGTCCAGGGGAAAATGTGTTCAAGCTTAGAAAGCATATGTACAATAGCGTTATAACTTGTGATTTTTGGGGTATTCATGAGGTTCCCCTGAGACATGACAAAGCTTTTCTGCTAGGCTTCTTGTAAAGTATTGAACCTGCTTTTCCTGAATGTGTCTAGTTCAAACCTATACAACTTAGCAGTAGGTAGGGGCCAAAGTTAAAACAGGTTCAACTTCTTTGGGCTACAGAAAGGGTAGACTGGAGCCACAAGAAATGTAGGGCCGCTACTGTGCACACTCTGGTTTGTCATGTGACTCCTGGCAATCAAACCAGAGTGTGCGCAGTAGCAACTCTACATTTCTTGTGGCTGCCAGAAATCCTTTGGTTGGTGGGGTGAGTGGGCAGGCAGCCATATTGTACAGGCCTGGTATAATTTGTCCTTGGCTACCTGTAAGGACACTGAATCAGATGTTCCAGGATTGGTGCTAGAACTAGGCCACTGATGAAAAAGTATAGAACTTCCATCCCTCTGAAAGGTCATCTACTGGTTAAAAAAGGATTAAAGGGAAGGGGAGACTTAGATCAAGGTGGAGCCCCAAGTTCTTATCCTCTACATCCTACCAAATAATTCATTTTCTGGACCATGGATAGAATGCTTTCTCCTGACTCACTACTTACTGGAATCCCAGATTTCAAATGACCTCATGCTGTCCTCTCAGGGCATGATTTTTCACCTCAAGCAATCTGAAGAGAACTTCAGTCACACCTAAGATGATTGATAAATTCAGTGGAGATGTTCTTATCTGCTAATAGTGTTGGACCTAAGTGAGGGTGGGATGACGGACTGGCTCAAGGAGCCCCGCTCTTACATTTATATGTGGAAATATTCTTGCTTGTAGGTGTTTGTTAAGTTTAGAATAACAAAAACATTTAAATTCATTTTAAAGAAATAACATGGTATTGGTAAAGCTATAGCTTTGTCTAATAATATAGACTAACATGTTGATATGCTTTGACTCTGAGGACACACTTCAAAGACAGGTTCACGTACACCAAAATATTCGTGATGGCACTTTCTCTGGTAGCAAAGAGAACAAAGTAGATACCCGGGGATTTGAGAATGACCACATGAATTGTGGTATATGAATATAATTAATGGAATATTACTTCACCATAAGAATATGAAGAACTTAGAGAAACACGGGAAGACATACCAGCTGATGCAGAGTGAAGTTAGCAGAATTAGAATGATAACGTACAAAATGGCATAACAATGTAATTGGTTAAAAGAAAAAAGGTGAAACATAATGTTGTGCAATTTTAGTGACAAAACTGGGACCTAGAGAAGAGATGAGAATATGTATTTCTTTTCCTATTTTTGCAGAGATGGGACTATGAGTGTAGAACTTTGAATATGTTGTCAGACTCTATTGTTGTGGTAGATGTTTTTGCTGAACTGCTTTTTAAAAAAATTCTTTGTAATAAGAAATGACTTGCTGGGGAGGGGTATAATTATTTTTAAAAATTACAGTGGTATGAAAATACAACAAAAAAAGTTTTTTTGAAATAGTGCCAAAATGATTTTTTTTCTCAAGTACAGGTCTGTCCATGCCATCTCTTCTAAAGAAAAGCAAAGCAAAACCAAACAAAATCCTCCAATTGCTCCTTCTTGCCTCTGGGATCAACTATAAGCTCCTCTAATTAGCTCTCAAAACCCTTCACAACCTAAGCTCCACTTGCATATCCATTAGTCCCCTTCCCTACCTTTTTGATCCAAACAAACTAGCCTCCTTTCTGCTCCTCCCAAATGACGTTCTACCTCCAGTCTCCAGGTCCCCATATCTTGCACTAGCTAACCCTAACTGCACTTCACCTCTCTTCTACTTTTTTAAAATATCAAATTTCTTCCAAATCTCTGCCTAAGCAACACCTTTTATATGAAGCCTTTCTTGACCCCCTAATTTGGTAATGCTTTGTGGCCTTCTCCCTTCCCTCCCCATGCAAAAAAAAAAAATCTTACCTTATATTTTTCTTGTACTTATTTGTGTGTGTGTGTGGGGGGCGGCATCCCAGTGAGATCAGCAAAAACTGGAAGTCAGCAGAAACTAAAAGGCAAAGCCATTGACAAGTAAAGAGAAAACCTTAGACTATCAAATTGACATTCCCTATTTTAGAAAGGGAAGGAGGCTTGACTACCTTAATTGCAGGTGAAGAGGCCAACAAAACAATAAATATGCCTCCAGGGAATTGAATTAATTCACTTGTTGTTCAGTCCTGTCTGACTCCTCCGGACCATACAATCCATAGGGTTTTCTTGGCAAAGATATTGAAGGGGTTGGCCATTTCTAAGACAGAGATTTAATGATTTGCCTAGGATCACAGAGCTAGTAAGTGTTTGAAGTCATATTTGAATTCAGGGCTATCCCTCTTCCAGGCCCAGTGCTCTATCCACTGAGCCAACTAGCTGCCTTCTAGCTACTTTACCCCATTTGGAGTTTCTTGTTTTGGTTTTTGGTGAAGATACTTGAATGGTTAGCCATTTTACAGATGAAGAAATTGAAGCAAACAGGGTTAAGTGACTTCAGGGTTAAGTGACTTGTATAGGACCACACAACTAGTATCTGAAACAGATTTGAACTCAGATCTTCCTGACTCCAGGTCCATCATTCTATCCATTGAATCAGGTAGTTCCCCAGCTACTTACCCTCCCAGATGAGTATTGGAAGTAAAAATGACTGAACTGAAATAAATCACCCTAAGGCATTATAGATTTGAGGCTCTGAGGGAATCCAAGAGAAAAAGATTCTACCAATCCCTACCTAATGGTCCTTGTCCTTGCTGAAAGAACTTTGTATAGCATCCCAACTGAAAAGAACAAAGCATTCTCCCTCCACCCACAACCCCTCCCAGTCCAGCCAGTGGTTAAAGGTGGAGAAAAGACTGTGGCTGCCCATCTAGGGATGAATATAAGAAGACCAACTGATCTACCTGCCAAGCAGAGACACTAACCTTGAAAAGAACCCAGTGGCCACACAATTCTCTTGTCAATCAAGTAATTTACCTGACCCAGCTCATTCAACCCAGACACAATATTCTAGAAGGAGCAAGCCTTCCTGAACTGTACAGAGGTAGCATTGTGTTCTCGATAGAGGAAATTTAGGTAGATCCTCTAGAAGAAAAAGGGCGATCAAGGTCCTTTAATTGTGGAATTGTGAGTTATTTTGCTCATGTGTGTTCCCTAATTGTGTGACTCCATAATTTTAAGTTTGTGCCCACTTTTCCTGCCATTTCTGGACTATGGGTATATTTGTGGGAGAGTGTGCCCTCTGGTACTAGGATGATACCTTTGTAGAAGCTGTTCTAGCTATATCATTTGTATAAATGCCTTTGCAATAGCATACCAATGTAGACTCATGAGCTAGAACTTAGGAGGATAGGTACCCACAGGGTTACACATAGGACCCGAGAAGTAGTAATAGCCACCCCTAGGGGACCCAACCTGCAAGCAATCCGAGGTAGGAGAGGAAACTCCAAGTGGGGAGTCACATGCAAATATTTATGTGCAGGTTGTCTCCTCTAGTAGAATGTAAACTCTCTGAGAGTAGGGAAGGTTTTATCATGGTTTTGTATATTCAACATCCAGCCCAGTACCAGGTATATATTAGGTACTAAATAAAAGCTTGTTGATTAATTGACCAATAATATTTAGTGACCGAGTCCCATGCTGGGCTTTGATCCCTACTTCAATATATTTGGGATTTTATTAATGTGAGTATTGCTTCTATCAACACAAATCACAACCTCCTCCAATAAAAACAGTAAAACTCTTCATATAACCCTTTAAAATTTGCAAAGCATTTTATATATCTGTATTATCTAATTTCACCCTCACAGCAATACCTTGAGGTAAGTACTATATATATGTTTATTTCCACTTATATAACCAGGGAGCAGACTCAGTGAAGTTAAGCAACTTTTCTAGAGTCATGAGACACATACAAAATGTGATGCTCTATATCTTCCAGCCTCCAAGTTCAGTGCTCTAGCAACTAGGCTTCTGACGCTGATAATTTAGATGGATCTAGATGGTTTTCAAAAGTTGCTGTGACTGAAAAAAATTGCTCTGGTACTAAACCTTCTGGTGATAATAACAGTTTATATAGTTCATTTGAAGGGTGGTTTACACACATCATCTCATTTGCTCCTTACAACCCCATGCTATTATTATCACAAATGTGTGTTTTTTAATCAATGAGATAATTGAGGATCAAAGATTAAGTGATTTGTCCTGAAGTCATAAAGCTAGTAAGTGTCTGAGACTGGAAGTCCACAAAATAAGATATCCTTCTCTCTCCCCTATTGTTCTTAGATTATACATTTGACATCCTTGTCAAGGAGTCTTGAGAAGTAGGGGAAGACAAGATCAAGAATACCTTTCTCTGCTGAACTTATTATCATCTTTTTTTTGGAAGGGGGGAAGGCAAGGCAATTGAGGTTAAGTGACTTGCCCAAGGTCACACAGGTAGTTAAGTGTCAAGTGTTTGAGTCCAGATTTGAACTCTGGTCCTCTTGACTTCAAAGACAGTGCTCTATTCACTATCACCTAGCTGCCCCTGGACCTGTTATCCTTTTGTAAACACCGTGACTCTTTTTCTCCTTTCCATCTGACCATGGTAAATTGAAGCACATAGAATATTAAAGCTAGCAATGTTCTTTCCTTGGGAGCTGTGAATCTTCTCTCTGAAATCCAAATGTAAGGCATGGTATTTAATAAAAGAAAACCAGCTTGATGACACACATACCGTGAATAAAGCTGTAATCTCATTGTATTTCTTAGTACTGCTGAATCATGATATCAATTCAGAGAGCACTAAACATTACTGTAGTGACCTGAAAAATTAATATGGCTTTTGGAAAGTCCAATCTAAGAGCAGAAAATGCCTTAGGTTCTGGGAACAATAGAGGGCAGTGTTTTTGTGCCCACAAACATGGGACTAGCACCGTCTTGAACTAGTTCAACTGATTATTCATCAATGACCTGTGATTTTCTCTATATGAGAACTGGTTAAAATATGAATGACTTATGGTTTCTCAAAAAAATTCCCAAAAATTCACCCTTTTTGCTTATATAACCAAGCAAAACAAATTCCTACACTGGTTGTGTCCAAAAAAGTATGTCTCTGTCTGCATGCTAAATCCACCACCTGTCTATCAGAAAGTGAGCAGAATGTTTCATTATGAGTCTTCTAGAATTGTGACTGGTTGTTGTAGTAATCAGAATTGTCAAGTCAAAGTTGTTTGTCTTTACAGTATTGTTATTGTACAAATCCTAGTTTTGCTCATTTCACTGTGCATCACTTCATACAAGCCTTCTTGAAGTTTCTCTGAAATGATTTACTTATTATTTGACCACATTCATATGCCATAACTTGATAAAATGTTGTTTGAGAATCTGAGAGATTAACTTACATATGGTTACACAGCTAGTAAGTATCAGAGGCAAAATTTGAACCCATGTTTCCCAAAAGCCAAGTCTAGCCTTCTGTCCACTAGCCAACAATTATCTTTAGTGTTCAAACAGATTACTGTAAGATAAAAATGGTCTAGAAACCTTGGCCATTTCGGTCTCTTTCACATTTTGGAAAGATCAAATCTCTAAGTAACAAAAGGCTCATTGATCAACATTATGGCAAACAAGCAAAGCATGAAAGCCATGGTACTGAAAGGTCCTACAATTGCCCACTTCACATTTGTCATCTTCCTTTAGTGTATATGGCATAAGCCACTAAGACTATCCTTCTGTGTCTTCTTTTTTCTCTCTGGGGTGACTTGTGTAATTGGGAGTGGAAGAAAAGCAAGAAACAGGGAACAAGAGGAAAAGATTCAAGAGACTTCTTTCTCACTTATATAATTAAAAATCTTTAGTGAGGCCTTCAGAGAGGCCCTTAATGTAATAGATACTATAGCAGAGGATATTACCATAGAAGAAATTGCAAAAGACAAAAACAGGTAATTTTATTGCATGAAATTAGAAAGCTTCTGGACAAACAAAATCAACCCAGCTACTTAATACTTAACTAGTCATGTGACCTTGGGCAAATTGGTTAACCCCAAGTGCCCTGCCTTTCCCCCTCCAAAAAAGAAGAAAAGAAAAAAAAAGAAAAAAATCTTTCATCAAATACCTTTAATAAGGGTCCAATTACCAAGGCTGATAAATAGGAAATTAGCAAAAATTATATGTCCAAGAACCATTTTCCAGTGAATAAATGGTTAAAGCATATGAACAAAGTTTTCAAAAGCCATGGAAATTTTGCTCCAAACCAATGAACAAAACAACAATAATTCAAAATACTACTCTTTTGAAGCAGTTTTCACCAAAGTCCTTAATGACCTCCTTGTAACTAAGTTAAGGACCTGATTTTTGTCCTTATCTGCCTTGACTTCTCTACATCTTTGTACTGTGTGAACTACTTGTGTCTGTGTCTGTCACAGTGCAAGGTCCTAACCCTTCTCCTATTTGTTTTGTTTGTTTGTTTTTAGGCAATCAGGGTTAATTGACTTGCTCAAGGTCACAAGCTAGTGGGTATCTGAGGCCAGATCTGAACTCAGGCCCTCCTGACTCTAGGGCTGGTGCTCTATCCATTGCACCACCTAGCTCCCCTGTAGTACCTTGTTACCCACATTTTAAAAGTTACTTATTATTTGTGCTTTGGTACCTACATCTTAACAGAACTGTATTGAATTATGTATAAGGCTATAATCATTGGAAAATTAAAAAGTTAAATTAGAAAAAAATGACTATTTTAGACAATATTGACTAGGGAAAAACAGGTGTTCAGTTTTCTCAAATGAATAATGCCATCTAAAAGTGCTACATCTGTATAAAAATTGGCAATTTTTCAGAGAATATTATTTATTTATGAAAAGGAAATAAAAAATGTGTACCCAATTAAATGGGTACATATACATACTCATACAGTTTATTTGAAAACAATGTTCAAACTTTTCTTTTCCTCTCAAAAGTTATAATACATTTGGTGAATGACTAGCTTCTTGATATGTTTTTGAGCCTTGACTCTATATAACAATTATATTTTTCTATTGATAATAACTCAATTCTATATTATAGAGCAACTATAAATTTCTATTGAGATATATCAAAATGAAGTAGTAATCTAATTTACTTGTGATGGAAAGAATATGGAACTAAGGATTATGGGTCCTGGATTCTAGCTCTGAAGCTAGGCTGTCACTGTCTAACTGAGTAACTGTCACTGACTAGCTGTAGAACCTCAATCAAATCAGTTGATCTTTCTAGACCTCAGTTTCCATATCTGTAAAATAAAGCTATACTAAATGATCCCTCAAGTTCTTCCAAAAAGAATAATCTATACGGGCAGCTAGGTGGCACAGTGACTAGAGCACCAGCTCTGGAGTCAGGAACACTTCAGTTCAAATCTGACCTCAGACACTTAACACTTACTAGCTGTGTGACCTTGGTCAAGTCAGTTAACCTCAATTGTGCTGCCTTCCCCCCTCCAAAAAAAAAAAAAGAGAGAATAATCTATGAGTCGCTGAAGGATTTCTCCAGTGTCCTCCCCACCTAATATGGAATATAGGGTCCTTTTGGTATTAAAGGGATTTGCATTTTCATCTGAACCCTGCCAGTAGTTTTTGGCTTTCACTAAATCCCATCTAATATTAGTATTGTAAGCTGTAACAGACTAGTTACCTGAACCACTGTTCTCTTTCCTTTCCCCTCAGCATAACACTTGTGTTTTAAATGAATTATTTTCAAGCATTAGGAAAGGAAAGATATGGCCATACATTCAATTCTCTGAAAACTTTAAGGACCTTGTAAAAAAGGCAAAGCTAACAGCAGGTACATGTTGTAACTTGATCTGATAGGTTAAGGTTTCTAGCTCCTCCTGTTGGCCATTTGTGATGTGATGACATTTGCACCAACTTAAATGTTAAAATGGGATATGAAGTGTTATATAAAGTATATTCTCCTAACTATAATGCAAGTTTGATGTTGTTTGTTTCTTCTATTTGGTTAATAGAATATGTGTATATAAGCTAATTTTTAAAACATAACTTCTGACCTTTGATCACTAGACTAGGACACAAGTTCTTTGGTGCTTCTCCAACAATGCCGATAGATTTGCAGGGAACCACTCATGGAATGGCTTCCTTTCTCCCTGTTCTGACTAATGACATACATTTTCTAGACATATTTTTCTATAATTAGGCATAAGATGTATGGGTGAAATGAACTGGACTATACATAAGTGGGTAGAAGCTATGATGTAATTGTTGAATTGGAAGGGATGTTACAAGGTTCTTGGGTAGGGATAGAGCTTACAGTCTTTCTGCCATGAATATTTACTGTCTTCCTTCCTTCATACCCATGGTAGCACTTTGATAGGATTGAGTGTGGGCGGTTGGCAAAATGGCTCTGGAAGATGGTGTCTAAGGGCAGGCAATGGGAGAGGACCATTGAAAGACAGATGGGGGTGCCTATAATAATGTTTGTATTGGTACTTCAGGCTCTCCCCTGGGTCTCATTAGCACCACAGTCTGAACAAACACTAGTAATTTAAAAGCTTATGGCTGTCTCAGTAAATTACCAAACAATGATTGGGTACTTTTCTAAAGTACTGACTATAGAAGAAGTAATAGAGCTAAGAAAGAGGAAAAAAAAATTAGAGATGGAGAGAATATAAGACCCAACTTGAGAAGAGATGGATCAAATATATGTTCAGTGTTGTAAACCTGAGAGACTAAGAGACCTGTCACACAGTGACAAAGGAAGTGTAGGATGAGAGTGGCATCGAGTATTTCAACTCCACCATTTCAATCAGCAAATAGAGGTTAATGAGTTAAAGTGCAACCAGTGTTAGAAATGGTAGCTGGTGATGCTGTGTCATGAGGAGGGAGTCAGGTGGCAGTGAGAAAATGAAGATAAAGGAATGGGAAAGGAAAAGTTAATATGAAAGCAAGTTTGTCGTCTATGGAGCAGGCATTCCAGAGAGCACATTGAAAGGGGGGTGGGTGGGTAGCCTTAGAATGAGACATGGAGGGGCTACTGGAGGCTTGAGGGGAATTGGCTTAAGGGATCTGGGGATGTGAGGAACAGAAAGTGGGGTTTGAATGATGACAGAGGTTCAGAATCACTGAGATGGGGAGGGAATGACTGGGGTCAATTAAGATATTTCTTAATCACGTCTAACTCTTTGTGCTCCTGTTTGAGGTTTTCTTGGCAAAGATACTAGTACTCTGGAGTGGTTTGTCATTTCCTTCTCCAGCTCATTTTACAGATGAGAACTGAGGCAAACAGGGTTAAGTGACTTGTTCAGGATCACACTGTCTTAGGCTAGATTTAAATTTATGAAGATGAATCTTTCTGACTCCAGGCCTGGCACTCCATCCACTGCATCACCTCACTATTCATCATTGAGGGTTTTGTTCAGGGACCTTTCCTCCAGTCTTTGATGTCCTTGGGATATATGCCAAACAATGGAATCTCTGAGTGAATAGATATGGACATTTTAAAAGCATAATTCCAAATTGCCTTCCAGAATGGTTAGACCAACCCTTTATGTTGACCTATTTCCATTAATCCTCCATACAGTATCTTCCCAGTGTCATCAAGGGTTTTTTTCCCTAATGGTTTATCTTTTTGTTGTTCTTTAAATTATTTCTTACAAAAAATATTGGGTATTGAAATAACTAATTAAACTTGCTTAGCAACTATATACAGGTAAATTAATTTCAACATGTGGTCCTGATAATTTTTAATTTTACATTATTAACGAAATAAAAATGAACCTGGCGTTTGATGCCTAAGTGATAGTAATTTGGTGGGATAGTCTACACAGCTTAGCTTTCATCATGGATTTTTCTGACTACAACCTATTCTTTCAACTTTCTGAAGCAGAAATATATAGTTAAGATTTAATTTGGAGCCAGATATTATCTTTTCTCTATCATTTTATAAAAGACAGTTATTTGTTGCTATTGTATGACAACAAGCATGCGTGTTTGGGTCCATTTGTGACCAGTCCTTTATGGCTTGCATTTTCTTCATCACTAGTAGTATTTGTATCATTGAAACAATTAAGTAGGTAAATGAACCCAGAAAATATATCAGACCTCATTTGTGATTTCATTCAAAGAAGGTGGGATGCTCTCTTTAAGAGAGATACTCCGCTGCCATCATCTTCCTCCTCTTAACATTCAAGTCACAGGAACGCTTCTTGGGACTGTCACCCCTAACTCTTCTGTAACCTTCCTTAATAGGAATCAGTTAATTATTTCACTATTCCAAAGACAAATTATAATTAGCAAAGTATATACCAAATGAATCCTGATATGCTTTGCTCACAAATGGTTTTTTAATCTCACAAATGTACATTCCCAACATGGCAAATCTCAACTGATCCTTACTTGTCCATACTGTGTGGTTCTTGTCCATTTCATCCGCCACAGGGAGTTCACTTGATATGCTGGAGGCTTTCCTTCCTTGATTTCTCCTGATAGCAAAAGGTACATGGGTTGTTTGCTTGTTACCCCTCACTTTTGCCACATGAACAGCATATCTTTTTCAATCTCTTTACATTTCCTGATGGACATCTTTTACTCCAATTTATCCAGTTCTTTATTTGCTATATATTGCAGTCTACCATATGTATATATTTATGAATATACGTATATATTGATAAACCTTAGAGATCATCCCTGCATGTCACAATCTGGATAATTGGTGCTCTTTTAATTAGATGTTCAATTTTTCATTTCCTATTCTAAAATAAAGTGAGCTCATAAGTTGCAATTCTATTGCATTATTTCCCCTCCCTGTCATTAAGACATATTTAAACTAAACTAAATAATTTAATTATTTAATTAGGTTTTAATGGGGAAGTTGAATAGGGAATGCTTTACATCCCATGGAGTTACAAACATGTCTTTTTTCCCTTGAAGAATAGGAAATGAAAAGTGGAATATACTATTAAAATGGAAAAAACTTTAGGAAGTCAAAATTTAGTTTTTCAAGATTTTAACTATTTTCAGGCAAAAATTCAACTTGGATGTCAAGGGAAACAGTAAAAATGATCACTTCAAGCAGGACAGGAGGTAACAAAATCTCAGAACAGCCTCAGAACAATCAAATGACTGCTAACTACAATTATAATCTTTAGGTGGCCCTAATCCTTTAAAATACAAAAATGACCTGAGAGTTCATCCTAAAGTGGCTAATCCCAGGTCCATCTCTACCTTGAAAAGATTTCTGTCCAGAATCAGGAGAATAATTTGTACAAAATCCACAATTTTGTAAATGAAAACAACTTGGAAAACCTTAAGGTCAATGCAGTGACCAGTCATAATTCAAGAAGACCAATGTTGAAGCCTGAGACTGATGATAAAACTTGCTTCCCATTTCTTGACTGAGAGGTGATTGACTGTAGGCACAGACAAAGACATACATATTCAGGTGAGATGTTTGTTACAACTAAAGGTTTTTATTTGTGGGGGGAGGTGTCAATTTGAAAGCACTCTGACAAGATAGAAAAAAAGAGAAAGAGGAAGGAAGGAAGGAAGGAAGGAAGGAAGGAAGGAAGGAAGGAAGGATGGAAGGAAGGAAGGAAGGAAGGAAAGAAGGAAGGAAGGAAAGAAGGAAGGAAGGAAGGAAGGAAAGAAAGAAAAAAAGAAAGAAAGGAATTAAGAAAGGAAAGAAGGGAGGAAGCGGTGGAGAGAGGAGTGGAGGGAGGGGGGAAGAGAGGTAGAGAGTGAAGAAAGGAAAGGAAGAAACAAAAGGAAGGTACAAAGGAATGAAGGAAAAGAAGAAATGAAGGAAAGAAAGAAGATCTGTCAATGAAACATTAAAAACAAACTGAAAAGAGCATAAGGAAGGTCAGAAGAGTACACTGACAAGAGGGGCAAATTTGATACTACCATGTGAAGTTTCATATGCATGTATCACTTGTTTACTAAACTTTATCATTATAATTATAGATATTGTTACTGTATCTTTAAAAATCAAGTGGAATGTTACAGAAAAGACAATTTGGAGTGTGTATTTCAACTCTTGCTGGGAGGTGCTCTCCCTAGGGAGACAAAATGTATTGAATTAATTTGAATCTATGAGGAATCTATAAAGAAGAAAGAGAAAGAAGGGGAGAAGAAACACATTTGTTTATTTTAAAAAAACTTTATTGACTGAGCTTATAGATATAAAACATTTTTTAAAAAATTCTCTTAAGGTTTAGAGGAGTAGGCAGTGCATTCTAGATAGTTCCCTGTGATGGTTGAAGAGAGGATAAAGAAAAGGATTCATGTGACTTATTTCCTGAGAGACTGAATTTAACTTCTACCTAAAGAAAAAAATCTAAAAAGGATTCTTGAGAGACTTTGAACAATATCTAGAGTGACCTGCCTGGTAAAGTGAAGAAAAATCATTTACTGCCAGGTGAAGGTTTTAGGTGACTAGAGTGATATTTCTGGTCACCAAAATGTTGTATATAATTATCTTTGTTTTATCATTGATTGTATCTGTCAGCAAATTGTATATTCAGTAAATTCATTGCTCAATTATACAAAGGAAATTAAGGATTTAATAAAGAAATATAAGTGATTGCTATTGGAAAATAGCACTCTCAAAGTTTTAAATAATATTTTATTAATTTATGTTAATAATATTAAGTAACATTTAACTGGAATGAATTGGAGTTCAAACCAATTGATTAATTAAAAAGAGATTGTAGTTTTTATTCATCATAAAGAAAATAATGAAAAATATCCTTAGGTTATTTTGAAGTTTGAAATAATAAGTAATAAGTGAGTTTGAAGTAATAAGATTATATATAGGAACAAGTTGTAGGGTGACCTACAAGGTTTTTCTTGTTCAGTTATTTCAGTTGTGTCCAACTCTTTGTGACCCTATTTGGGGTTTTCTTGGCAAAGATACTGGAATGGTTTGCTATTTCCTTCTTCAGCTCATATTATAGGTAGGGAAAACAGGGCTAAGTGACTTGCTAAGAGTCACACAGCTAGTAAGTGTTTGAAGCCAGACATGAACTCAGGAAGAAGAGTCTTGACTCCAGGCCCAAAGTCCTATCCACTGTGTCACAGAGCTGCTCTAGCCTTACCTAGATACATATTCTGTTAAAAAAAAAAAGAATTAATCCATACAAAAAAAAAGAGATTTACAGTTTCATATACAAGCCTCTTTTTCTATTATTTCTGAAGGGAAATATCTGTTGACATTTGTTCAAATTAAGATTTTTTAAAATTAAGATTTTTAAGAAGGATTCCTATTTATCCACCCCTTCCCCAGCTATAGAAAGATGACAGAAAATGTTACTTTGGCCACTTCCAAACCACCTGTGGCCTATTCCCTTTGCTCTCTAGAGAAATGCTCTTGCTGCTGCAATGTGAAAAATTGCTGTGTCCCATAAAGCTGGGATGAACACCTTGTGAATATTATATTATTTGCTTCAGATTTGCAGTTCTCTTTGTACACTTTATGGGGCTAAAATTGAACAACTAGTCTTGTGGAATTTTCATGTGGGAGACACTGTTTCTTAACTACTTACCAAAATATTTTGTTAGAACTGTGGCATTCTCAATGTAGATGTATCTTCCAGTGATGTAGATGACAAGACATTAACACCTTCCTGTTCTATAACACTCTTTCAATTATATATCAGATCTGTAGAACTGGAAGATTTTAAATAGATGACTTAGAAAACCATGTATTAAAATTATCTATGTTTTGCTGTATTTTTATGTATATTGTTAAGTATTTACCAAATAAATTGTAATCTACTTTTGAGTTTTGATTCATATGCATTCCTCCACTATGTGTTTGACAGCTCTGGGGTAGTCCAACCCTTTCATTTCACAGATAAGGAAACGGAGACTGGGGGAGGATAAATGACTTATCCAAGGTCATCTGACAATTGTCAGAGGCAGAATTCAAAACCAGGTTTTTCAGACTCCAAGTCCTTCACTCTATCCACAGCACTGTGCTGCCTCTTTCTATCTATGCTGTTATTCAGGCAATGTTATAAGACAGAATTATCAATCGTCAAAAACGAGTGGTCTCACCAAAAACGCAGTGGAAAGTCACAGGGTGTGAACAGGCTGCCATATATTACCAACAAAGAATTAGAAAATGAAGCATAAAAAAATGCTGTCAAGGATCTGATTCTTGGAAAAGGTTGGCCAGCCATGTATCTGAAGCAAAGAATAAGTGATATCCTAAGTCCTCTAACCTCCATCTCTGTAATTTGAAGAGATCTAAAGAAAATCCCCTGGCACACTAGATAGAATCCTTTGGGAAAAGTTATAGGAACTATCTAAATATAGCCAATTCATTTCAGAATTTTTAAACAAATGCCAAAGACATGTTTAAAAAGGTTGGCTTGAATTTTGGAAAGGAGATTGTTCTACCATGGTATAGATAGCATAAAGGAGATGAATGCTAGATAATATTTAAGGACAAAGTGGTCTCTGGTTAAAGTCCAAGCCTTATGATGGTATGGAAGTGACCTTGGGTTCTTAAGGGCTCTGCTGGTTAAACATAAGTTCTGGAAAGTCAGAAAAAAATCAGCTTGGAAAAGCTTTGTGTACAAACTCAGAAAGGAGAAAGTATTTCTGAGGACCAGTCTAGCTAAGCATTTAGAATGGTTCATCCTTAGAAAACTGGCCTCACAGTGATGAATTGTTTGAAGAAAACAGCTCACTAAACCATGAAGCCATGAAGAATAAAAGTTCCTGGCTCATTTTTGTCTTTGCTCATTTTTTCCTTTGCCTGCAAGTAGCTGGGTGGCAAAGTGGATTGATTGTTGAGCCTAAAGTCAAGAAGACCGGAGTTCAAATCTGACCTCAGACACTTAGCTGTGTGACCCGGGGCAAGTTACTTAGGCACTCTCTGGCTCAGTTTCTTTGACTGTAAAAATGGGAATAACAACAGCACCTATCTCCCTGGATAAGAGCTTAGCACAAGGGTGCCTGATACATTACAGACAATATATTGTGTTTGGTCATTTCAGTTACGTCTGACTCTTCATGATCCCATTTGGGATTCTCTTGGCAAAAGTAATGGAGTGGTTTGCTATTTCCTTCTCCAGCTCATTTTACAGATGACGAAACCAAGGAAAAAAGGGTTAAGTGACTTGCCCAGGGTCACATAGCTAGTATTTGAGGTCAAATTTGAACTCAGATCTTCCTGATTCCAGACCTAGTGATTTAATCACTGCACCACTTAAATGCTTTACAGACATCATACAAATGCATGTATAAATGTGTATTTCCTTCCCTCTCTTACTGCATCACCCCAGTAACTACCATAGTGCCTGATGCATAACAAGCACTAAATGAATCCTTGCTGATTGTCAGTAGAGGGACTAGGAGTGAAAAGGCAAACATAACTAGGAAGAGATATGTGACTTCATTAAAGAACCTCAATCAATTGCTCCAGACATAGGGTTTCTGTGTGGGAAACTGATGAGTGTTATGAGGAAGAAATGTCCTAAATCCCAATAGCTATACCTCCTGTGCCTCCCTTTACTCGGATCAATGCTTTCTTCTTTAAGCTGGTATTACTTCCCCTCCTGCAGAAGGGAATGCTAAACCTGAAGTGATAACAAAATTAAAGTACTTCGATATAACTATTTGAGAAATCATAAATGACAGGAATTTGTAAACCTATAATTTCGAACATATGGGAGGGGCACGAGACTAGATCCTAGGATCATTTTAAAAAAATGTATCAAACACCAAAACCCCTCCATCTAAAACTCCATCATCACTGAATGGCCCATCTTAAAATTTGGGGGCATTAACCCAAAGGGTGAATTTTATAATGGAAAAACTGGAAGAGAGCTTTCTAAATGAAGTTTAATTAAACTTAGGTTGGTTCAAGGGTTTTGGGGGGCAGGGAGCAGATTAAATTCTATCTAATATAATTTCTGGTCACAAAATGAAATAATGTACAAGATTATTAACTAGGAAAAAGACAATTTTAGAAAAAGAGAAATTCCAGAAATATTAGAACATGTACAAAGTTTTCTATGGCCTTTTTCTTCTTCCTTGTGTCCTGTATATATCTGCTGGTTTCCTGGCTTCTCCTATTAGCCTCAGCTTGCCTTCAGTTTCAGGTCTGCTTGCCTTGCCTTTTATTACTCCTGATTGGCTTTCTTTCATTGGCTAAGACCTTCCTCTAGGGTTTTATCCAGCTTATCTAGGAGGATGGCAGAAAGGATTTCCTGGTCAGGAATAAATACATTTACCTCCACATGGTGCAAAAACTAACTAGCTACTGCTATGAAATATTCTTTATAAAACATCCCAAATGTTCAAAAATGGAAAACTAAGTGAACAACTGATAGGACAAAGTTGAGGCCAGAATCTTAAATTTGGGGGTGACAGGCAACAGACAGCACTTTAACTTCGTGGTCAAAGGTTGCTTCTTTTGACTCTCACTGCAATGCAATATGAAAAATAGTAAAAGATTCAGAAGAATAATAGCTTCCATCCATACCTCTGGTGTGCTCACTTAAAACCATAAAACACATCTATATGCTCATGAGTGTCTTAAATCGGAAGATGCTATTAAGCCTAAAAATAGATACTGCAGAACACCAATATTTATTTAAAATAAGGTTCAAATATTCTTATTCTGTGCTCAGTCTGTGGGAAAGGACAGAATTGGCAAGCTGGAGAGCTCGGTCTTGGCTCACCTAATTAAAATATAAAGGCTAACTTGCCTTGTGATCACTGGCTTTCGCCCTTGAACACAGAAATGAGATCACAGATTTTCACCAAGTAAAGGAGCGGCGGCTGGGGCTGCTCTTGCCTCTATCTCTCCTTTGCTAGAGCCTGAGTCCTGCATTACATCACTGGCGGCCAGCTCCCGCTGGGGTGGGAAGAGGAAGCGTCAAGGAGCGATTCCTAGACTGATTAGGATAAAGAAGGAAGAAGAAAAAGCTGGAGCAGGTTCGCGAAACTGGGGAGGGTGTGCCAGAGCGGAAAATAGGTAGCCCCAGCCCCTGTGCCACTGGAGGGCTTACTCCTCCGGCATTCCAAAGCCCCCAAACAAAACCCAAACAGCCCTTAACAATCCGAGTGAGAGATGAATTAGGAAGGAGGGGTTACGAAAGGAAAAGGGGGACTGCGAAAAGGTAGAGATCTCCTTCCCACCTCCCCCTCCCATACCAGCAGTGCATCCATCCATAGAGAGGCGACAAAAGCCAAAGGGAGAGATTTTTTTCTTTTCTTTTTTCTTTTTTTAAGGGAGGAAAGAATATCTTCTGTACCAGGAGGCACATCAGCCTGGAGGAGCCAAGAGAAGGGGGAGGAAGGATCTCTCACCTTTCCCCCAGATGAGAAGATCATGCCATGGCAGAATTGGCGACGACGGCCAGCAGCAGCAGCAGCAGGGGCGGCAACGGGAGGCACGGCAGCAGCAGCAGCAGCAGCAGTAGTAGCAACAGCAGCAACCACCCTGCAGCAGGGGCGGCGGCGGCGGTAGCAGAGAGAGAAGGAGGTGATGGGGAAAAAGGAGGAGGAAAAAGAGGGGAAGGGGCAGCTGCGGCTGTAAACTCGCAGGATGAGGACTACGAGTGCAAGATCTGCTACAACTATTTCGACCTGGACCGGCGGGCCCCCAAGCTTCTGGAATGCCTGCACACCTTCTGCCAGGAGTGCCTGAGCCAGCTGCAAGTCCGCGGGGCTGCCCAGCAGGAGCGGGAGCAGCAACAGCAGCTGCAGCTGCAGCAGCAACAGCAGCAGCAGAGGCCGCCCCCGGCCCCTCCGCCCTGGCGCCCGGGGCCAGCGGAGGCTGCTGAAGCTGGAGCTGGGCCCGAAAGCCCCGGTCCTAGCTCCTCGGGCCTCGGGGGCATTGCCTGCCCAGTGTGCCGCCACCGCACGGCCCTGCCCGACAGTCGCGTGCACAGCCTGCCCAACAACACCAAGTTCGCCGAGGCCTTTCCGCTGTACCTGCGCGCTGCGCAGGACCCGCTCCCCCAGGACAGCCTCCCACCGCTGCCGCTGCCGCTGCCCCCATCCCGGCGCCCCGGAGGCGCCCAACAGCACCACCCTCAGCACGACCACCCTCACAGCCACCACCACCATCACCACCACGCCCATCCCCACCCGCCCCCGCCGCTCAGGCAGCGGGAGGAGCCGGCCGGCGGGGCGGCCGCAGCTCCGGTGTCCGTTCCGGCCCCGACCCAGGCCCCGGTGCCCCTCGGTCGCGGAGGCCTAGGCTCCTCTGCGGGGCCCACGGGAGGAGGTGGATACGAGAGCTGCCAGAACTGCAAGCGGGCGGCGCTGACGGCGGGCTGCGTGTGCGTGGTCTTCTCTTTCCTTTCCATGGTGGTGCTGCTTTTCACGGGCCTCATCTTCGTGAACCACTACGGAGGAGGCGGAGGCGGGGTTGGCGTGCCCGGGACAGCCCCTGGCACTACACCGGGCGGCTCGCCGTCGCCGTCGCCCGTGGGGCCCATTTGCCTCTCGGTGGCCAGCATCTTGGCCCTGTTCTCTGTCGTCGTCACCTGGGTCATTTGCTGGCTCAAGTACCGGCCCGAAGGGGCGGCCGGGGGCTCGGCCGCAGCCGCCTCGGCTGGAGGCGGGGGCAGCGGCAGCGGCGGGGCAGGGGGAGGAGGAGGAGGTGATGGAGGAGGTGGAGGAGGTGGAGGAGGTGGAGGAGGCGGAGGAGGCGGTGTCCCCCGGGGCCGGGCTGCGGCCACTGCTGGTAGCCGGAGGAACAACACATAACTACCAGCTGCTAACTTCGTCTCCTCGGGGTAGTCTTATGAGGGTCTGGATACCCCTACCCACCCCTCCCAGAGTTCCCCCAAAGGTTCAGAAGAAAACTGATTTCCCACTTGCTCTTATCATTTCCCTCACCTTTCCGTCTCCTCTGAAGTACGTCCACTGTCAAGGTGGGCGATGCATAGCCTCCTCCCTTTCTTTTTACTACCATTCTTCTCCCCTTCGGTTTACCACCTTCAGCCCAGCTGGTGTTATTTACATCACTTCTACTCCGGGTGCCCCGATACCCTCCAGTCCTTTTGAATGTGAACTTAATAAAAGAAAGAAGAGCAGAATGACAGACATCAAAGATGCCTTTGGGAAATTCGCCCCTAGACTGTGTACCAGGAACCCAGGCATAAAGGAGAGTCCTCTGCCTATGCCATACACACAGACACACAAGTGCACGCACTAAATCCTTCCTCACTTCCTCTCTGGTATCAGAGGGGTTAGAAAGAGGGAAGGGAAGTGACGCCCTTCAGGGTCATTTTTCCAGCTTCTGTGGCTATATGTATGTGTAGGTGTGTGGAGGTGGGGGTGCTCCAGTCGAAGAGATGGACAGAGTGAATGAGGATAAAGTCCAGAAAAAAACGGTGAGGGTCATACCTCTCTGCTCCTGGTCCTACTGGAATGTGAACATGCCTTCTCAATGTATGTGATTTATAAGGCACTGGGATTTGGGGGATGAGATCTTTTAGCTGGGTCAGGCAATCTCCTCTGTAATTTCTCAGGGGCTCCGACAAGGCATGGTGATTGGGTAGCTGGGCAGTACGCGCGCCAACATAAGATTGTCTAAGAAAGGCAACGTACGCACCTAGTGGCCATTCACAACAAGCTAAGAGTTTCCCCTTCTGGAAAGCAGTGGAGGGGTGAGGTCCAGAACTACACAAATAGTTTTGAGAATTTTTTCAGCTACGGTTAAGTGGACTTAAGAAGCCTGAAGTACTCCTTACACTGGAACACAGCAGTTTACTTTTGCCCCCACCTGGAAGATAATCAGATATATGAAAGCAGAATATGATTAGTGTTTCATATACAGCCTCCACTCACCTTTCCTATTTAACAGTTTAAACAATCATTTTAAAGATATTAATATGGAAGTTGCTTTGTATATTTAGTTTCTCATAAGTGGGTTGGTAAGTTATTGAGATTTCCCTTCATTTCCCATATTCCTAACCTAACCAAACCAACATTTGGGCGGGGGGGGGGCAGAAAAAGAAATATAGTCAAAATGTTAAACTGGAGAATGGAGTCCCAAGATCATCATAATTAATTCAATTGCATCATACAAGTAGGAGCTTGCACAGTGCCAGTATTCGAATGGTACTATTTTCCATTACTATGGCAATTTCCCCCCTTAATTATCAAGAGTGTATTATAAGTTTCTCAGAAAGAACACTAGAGCAGTTTCCCATTTCATTGGTTGATACTTTTATTGTAATTAGTAATAAACTTCATATGTGAAGAAATAATGAGAGCAAAAAGGTTTGCACATATTCCTGATTTTATGACAACTTACTAAGATTAATTCCTAGTATATGGGGGGGAGGGAGGGGCTGAGGTACCTTGGAACCTTTAAAAAAAAGCAAAAACAAAGTAATCATTATAATATTATGTAGGAAAAGATTATTTATTCCATGTTTCAGTATTTTTGAATGAGATGAGTTTTAATGCTTATCAATCAGAAGCTACAAATGCTAGTATGTTATTCTTTATGTATTTATGCAAGATGTCTGCATGATATTCTGACCAGTATTCTAATAACAGACTTTGGAACATTGACATTTATCATAAGGATGCAATAATATAATGACTATATAGGAGGGGCAGGACAGCAATGGACAGAATACAAATGTATTTAATGACACAGGATGTGTGCATTGTCCAGGTTATCAACACCCTATAAATATACAAAGATTCATTTTAATGAAATTGCTTTGTTGGAAATGTTGCTAAAATCTCTTTGTATGGCACTTATTATTTTAAAAAGTTCACATCCATTTTCTAATCTGATAGTTCATATGTCATCAAAAGGAAAACCGTTCCCAAATATTATAGTGGGCATTTTGTAGAATTTCCTTCTAACCCTTAGGAAGAAAGTTGAAAAACAGTTTGGTTCTAATTCTTAGACTGAAGTTCAGCTCATTCTTTTACCATCCTTAAATTCAGTAACTTGAATACAATCATGTGGGGTCTGTTTGTTTATCCCTAGGTTCTTTGTTTCTTCTAAATGCTTACTTGCAAGTCTAAATTTCATAGACTTTTTTTTTCATTGTTCATACATAAAATTATGTGAGAACACCTCTGTATTTATTTATATTTTGTTCTTTTATTTATTTATACATATACTACTATTGCTCAGATTCTGGGTGCATTTTTATATGTTTATTTATTCATGTTCATCTATACTTGAATTTACTTTTATGTAGCTTTACATATATGTAAAGATATATGTGTATGTAAACACACTGGTAAAGTTTATACTAGTTATCCCACTTCCTTAAATCAACAACCTGGAGGTCTATCAAAACCTATTCTGAGACTGACTTCCTGTTTCTTCCTTTGTACCTGCTGCATCTCATCAAGCTTGATTCATGTCAGACACAAGGTAGGCTAATGATGCTAAAACAGGTTATTAAAAAATGTTTTATATATATGTATATATAATCCTTTAAATGGCTTTACATAAATTTAGCAATATTTGTCTTCTTTCATGAACTGACCAGGACTCATACATTTCATATAATGGGAAATTTTAGTTAAAATCTTTAATAATGTTAAATGACCAAACTCAATAGACTAGCTCCCCCACACACATTTTAGAAGACATTGGATCTAGCTGTCCTTGCTTGATGAGTGAGATACTAATTTCCAGTTACCCTTCAGTAGCAGGACGATGTGATAAGGAACATTCACTTTT
Organism: Pseudocheirus occidentalis; assembly: GCA_028646575.1. Lineage (NCBI taxonomy): Eukaryota > Metazoa > Chordata > Mammalia > Diprotodontia > Pseudocheiridae > Pseudocheirus > Pseudocheirus occidentalis. Next base: position 159,106,046 of record CM053600.1, on the reverse strand, counting down.
ATTTCTTATTGATTCTATGATACTTGGGGACCCTTCTGGTCAGAGAATGTTGTAATATATGCTGATCAATTATAGAGCCCTGTGAGGCCACTATGACTTAGGTTGTCACTCATCTATAACTCACAAGTGACCCAGTGCCTAATACAGTGCCTTGCCTATAGTAGTAACTCAATAAACAGTTATTTAAGGAATAAGTGGCGTGGAGGATTCCAAGTGAATGTGAATTTATTTTCTTCCTTTCTTTTGGAGAAAGCATCTACCTGGAAGGAATCTTCAGGAATCCAGTTGAATTCTAGATTACTTTAAAGCAACTGAGTTAGCACTTCCAATAAGTCCCTGGAAATGAGGTCAGATTCACACCCCCTTGACAGCCCCTTGTGACCTTGGAAATGGCCAGGAATTGGAGGTTGCAAGTTGGTGATAATAGGATGTACTGAATCAGTCTAGGCTTTGCCTGAACAAAAATCACCAGGATATATTGAGCACACCATATAGAAAGCTGACATAACATATGGGAAAGTGAATTTGCCCAGATGTTTGATGACTTAGATTTTTGTTCTAACTCTGCCTCTATTTAGTCTTGTGATCCTGAGCAAGCAACTTAAACACTCTCTGCCTCAATTTTCTCATTTTTAAAATGAAGAAAATAAGTATTAGCTTGTCCCTACCTCATAAGGATGTTAAAGGTTTACATATGAAAATCACTATGGAGAGTCCTTTGAGTTGTTTTGTTTTTTTTTAAGAGAGGCACAATAAAAAAACAAAGGTATTGCTATTGCATTACATAAAAGGACAGGAGCCAATATAAAGGGGAAAACAGAATCTTTCCATTTCTTCATTTGAGACAAAGGAATTTCAAGAAGTTAATAATTTCAGCTCTCTGTTTCTAAGAACTACAGGACTTAGTACTTAGAACTAAGAACTCCAAGACACCCAATTTAATATAGTACTTGTCTAGTTGTTAATTTACCACATATTCAGTATTTCTGGACACACACCGATATTTACTATTAGAAATTTAATTAGATTTTGTCTATCAATCACTGCCATTTCCACTTCATTATCAAAGGATGAAGCTGCTTGCATTATACTATTAATTCCATAGTATATAGAAAGAAGGATTTAGGGTTTGAAAAGTACTTTAGAGACCAATTTGCATGAACAAATGCACCTAATTCTTGGTTCCTACTCATATCTTTTTTTCTTGCTTTTTGGAGGGAAATTGGGGTTAAGTGACTTGCCCAAGGTCACATGGCTAGTAAGTATTAAGTGTCTGAGGCTGAATTTGAACTCAGGTCCTCCTGACTCCAGGGCCAGTGCTCTATTCACTGTGCCACCTAGCTCCCCGAAACTCATATCTTCTACATCATTTCATTCTTGTATATCTACATTTTAAATTTCTTATATTATCTAAAGACAGTTCAGTTCATATCATTTGACATAGCAATATTTCCTCTGCTGAATGTGCATTAATGATTTGTCTTTGAAACAAAGGTTTTTGTAATCATTTTTAAAATTTAGATTTTTTAAGCATATGATTTGTTTCCAAGAGACATATATATAAGTAATCTCAAAATCAATTTTAGATTTGGGTTTAAAATATTTTAGGGTAAATACTTGTACATCTTTCTGATGTTATATTAGTCATTTTCTTCTGTCTAAGCAACACACAGTTATCTAGAGATCACATTGCTTGATCACAGAGACTCTTGAATTATGAAAATTCTCATTAGTATTACTTAAATGACCAAAAGAGAAAGTCATTTATTTCTAAGTTGCTGTTGTTTCATTTTGTCCAACTCTTTGTGACACCAAAGACTTGGTATTTTCTTGATAAAGATAATGGAGTGGTTTGCCATTTCCTTCTCCAGTAGCAAACAAAAGTTAAGTGACTTGATCACACAGCTAGAAAGTTTCTGAGGCTGGATTTGAACTCATGTCTTCCTGACTCCAAGCCCAGCACTCTATTACCTCAAGCACCACCTCTTTAATAATAATTTAAGCCTAGAAAAAAATGATAGTCCAAATTCTAAGAATATTCCTGAGAACAGAGGGGCTGTCCACAAATCTTTTAGAATTTGGTTGGTCATCTTTTGTTTTGAAGTGCTGGTTGGAGTTGAGAGTGGAGAAGGTAAATGCTGTGGATTTTGGAAGAATGTTTGAAATAAATGATGTGGAGCAAAGGATAGGCAGTGGTGGGGAATATGAAAAAAGGAGGGCATGCAGAGAACTTTCTGACTGCTTATTTCATCATTTATGCAAATTTCAACTGTTCTGTTTCACAAAATTTGAAAGTAAGCTGCCAAATAAAAAAAAAAACATACCAAAAAACAGGCAACATTTGATGCCTCTAGAAAAAAAAGGAGGGGGCACTTTTTCTTTTTAATGACTTTGAATATAAGAATTTCATTTATAAGCATGTGCTTTCTTAATAAATTTATCTTTTTGCCTTCTGACCACAATAGTTTCCATTTCTTGTGAAGTGTAAATAACTGTAGTTTATATTCACAAATATAAGTATATATTTTAAAATAATGTTGAGTAAAATTTAAGTAATAGAAAAAATGGAGACAGGACTCATAATATGAGATGCTGGAGTCTCTTTGAGCAGAACCAATCACTAACACCACCACTATCACAGAGGCCAAGGCAAAGTCTCTACTGAGGAAATGAAGTATTTTTAGTTTTTATTGAATTCCTACATAGAAGACCACTTTCTCTAAAGTTAGCCTTAAACATTTTCTGGACTTAAGGTTCATTCCTTTTCATTCAGTGTGACCTCTGGTGTGTCTCCCAATTCTTACAGAACCTGGTTAAACATGCTAAACTTTCTTAAGAAATTAATTGAGGAATTTCATTGAGAACTTTGAATTTGTTTGGTTTGCTTTAATTGGCACAGTATGGCTAAATGAAGACCTAATGTGTCAATAATATTAAATATTTGATCAAATATTATAATAAAAAGGCATTAATGTCTCCTAATTAAAACAGTGCACATTATTTGTGAGAAATGCATCTAGTGCTGTTTCTCTGAGAAATGGTTGCGTAGTTATTTCAGTGTTAATGTCTTGTCAGATTAGCATTAATACCTCTCTCTTTGTGGTAGAGTAAAAGGGTTCTGGATTTGGAGTCAGGTGACCTAGATTTAAATCATCCCTTCTGGCTTTATATCTATGACCCTTAAAAAAAGTTAATTTACTGCTTACCTGATCCCTGACCATATAAGTGGTTTCTAGATGCCTTATTTATCCCCATGACAAGGACTCAGTAATCTTATATTTCTGTATCTCACAAGCAACTTTGTAACATGTATGTGTTTGCATATATACATTTCACAATATGATTAATGTATTAAAAATATATGGTCTCCATGGAAGGTATTAGATTTTTTTTTAGAAGTTCCTCTCCCCTCCCCCCAATCCTGCCTTAGTAATTAATTACATACTATTTGTTCTAGGTCTACATAGATTTACACTTAGTTGTGTCTGCTGTAAATCCATGAGGATTTCATTAGCATGGAAGTGAACACTCTTGATCACTTTCTATTTTGATTCCTCCTAAGTCATTTACTATCTTCTTAATGAACTCGGAAAGAAGTGCGTCTTTATATATTGCAAGTATTGCAAGGGACAATGGGGTGAGAAAGGGAGAAGAGTAGAAGGAAAGGGAGAGAGAATATCCATAAATCAGGAAGGCAATCTACAAAAGCAACTTTCCTTAAACTAGGCTCCTAGAACTGAGTGCTTGGAAATCTAGGGACTGGGGAGATGCTGTGGCTAGCAAGTCTGGGCCTAGGTACCAGCTGAGTGAAATAAAAGGGGAGAGAGAGAGAGAGAGAGAGAGAGAGAGAGAGAGAGAGAGAGAGAGAGAGAG
>CM053600.1:159072071-159101673 GCA_028646575.1 Pseudocheirus occidentalis | reverse complement strand
TAGATAGTCAGGAAACCAATGAAAGCATCCACCCAACAAGATTATACTTTCCTTGCATATCTGCCTAATGACCTTTGTAGAACTGCAGAGCTAATGTGGCCAAGGACCCTGAAAGTCTTGGCCTACAACAGGGAGAGATCTCAACCCTGTACATCCTCTGTCATGAGTCCCAATCTTATCCTAGATTCTCAGGGATCCTGTTCTGTGAAGCTTGGAATGACCTTTGTAGAACTGCAGAGCTAATGTAGCCAAGGACCCTTGGTCCTTGGAATTCAAAGGATCCAAGCTTCACAGAACAGTTCTAGATTCTGTCAAAGGTCCACACTTGGGGGCCTAGAGGGACACAGGTAGCCTCAAGGCTCAAGGTTCTGCATCCCTGGTTCTTACCCTGTCTAGTAAAGTCAATGGTTCCCAAAGGTCATAAAAATGGTTTTTAAAATAATTGAAGGTGATTGTAACTTTAGTTAGAAGTTAGTTTAAATAAAGATGTAAGTTTCTCCACCCCCCCCCCTGCATCCAAGTTTATGAATCCCTGGAAATCTATCCATAAACCCCTTCAGAGTCTATGAACCCTAGATTAAGACTCCTTGAAATGAACATTAGAGATTTTTTTGGTCTAAACATTTTATCAATCAATAATTATTTATCAGGTACCCATCATGTGCTAAACACTGAGGGCATAAAGACAAAGTGAAATCACTTCTGCCTTCAAGGAGCCCAATACAAAGTGTATGGGAGTCACTAACATATGGGAGGAATCAAGAAAGGCCTCATGTAGGAGATATCACTTGATCTGAGTTTTGAAGGAATCTCAGGATTTTAACACAGAGAGGTAAGGAAACTGATATCCAGAAAAGTGTAGTAATTTGTGCTGAAGTGGTAGATAGGGCATTTGAATACAGTTTATCTGATCTCAGAGTCTAAGCTCTATCCAATATACCAGACTCTTTTTCTTTTAAGGTATACATGTTTACCTTTGTCTACAAATGAATGCCTACTTTTTTACTCTAAGAAGAAAGCCAAAAGGAGAAAACAGTACCAGAAATCTGACTGGCAGAGACTTTGAAAAGTCAGAGCATAGTCAGGCTGGTGGTCCACGCTAAAATTGAAAAAGGATGATCAACAGAGACAGAAAACAGGCAGCTGAAGCCTGAATGATGGTGATGGTGGTGATGGTGGTGGTGCTGGTGCTGTTGATAACAACTGACATTTACATTTAAAGTTAGCAAATTGCTTTACATAAATTATCTCATTTTGAATGAAAAGGTATTTCTCGTACTCTCAAGTTGTTTTTAACCCTGTGTCTTATAAATCAGAAAGAGTAAAGTAGAGGATAAAGAGCCACTCAATCTTCCTGACACATGGTAGCTGTGTGTCCCTGGTCAAGTCATTTGACATCTCAGTGCTGTAGGCAACTACAACTATAAATTAAAGGCTTATAGTCTTCATTGGCAGAGGGAATTTTCTCATCCTGGAATTCTTTATACTAATGAAATCATGGTTCTGGGTTCCTATTCCTTGTCTTATAAATCCATGTAACTTTCCCCTTGAATTCTAATCCTTCAAAGCTCAGGTTCTTAAAGGGGAACTCTGATAATGCCTCTTGGGAAAGCAAGCCAGTTAACCTTAATCAAAATCGAATGTGTCAGAATGAACCTAAATTCCTCTTCATCATTTAGAAGCTTCTGGATATTTGCTTTTGCAGGTAATTGTTTTCCACCATAAAGTTTAGTTACCACAAGAATGATCTTTCTTCTAATGTTATTAGATCTTTAGAGAAGTTTTGGACTGAAATGTGTTTTGAGTTAGTCTCTTCATAAATAATCTCAGTCAATGCCTTTGTTTTTATTTTCTCTCCATTTTGACAAAAACATGGCTCATATACACATGTGTGGGTATAATATATACATATGTATAACATATATGTATATAGAGAGTTATGTAAGTATATATGTGTATATATATGGAGAGAGACAGAGATATCAACTGGGAAGTCTCCCTTTTCCCCTCCTACCAAGAAATACAATCAAATGGGTGACAGAAAGTAGTTTATATATTTCACACACACACACACACACACACAGACAGACACTCAGAAAGACACAGACACAGACACAGAGCTACATAAAAAGAGGGAGGGAGAGAGGGATGGATGGAAGAAGAGAGAGAGAGACAGAGAGAGAGAGAAAGAGAGAGAGAGAGAGAGAGAAAGAGAGAGAGAGAGAGAGAAAGAGAGAGAGAGAGAGAGAGAGACAGAGAGAGAGAGAAAGAAAGAGAGACAGAGAGAGAGAGAGAAAGAGAGAGCTGCATGGAACCAAGGGAGGCTGAGACAATGTTTGAAGAATCAAATACTTTATAATTAACGCCATCAGCAAATCTGTCCTTTTCCATTTTAATCCCTGTGAAATCTAGCAGACAGTGCTCTAAACCAAGCACCCACCCAGTTTTACACAATTTCAGTTTATTTCTAGTGATTTCCCTTTCAGACCAAAGGCAGAAGGTGTGTCATCTGACATGTTTTAGTTAGACTTGTGTTTAGCAAGCACTTTAAGACATTTGCCTCATTGAATCTCATTGTTGCTATTCTTAAAGATCAGCAGAGAAGAACAAATGGCCCTTGATTTTCCACTTGAAGAGACCAGGGAACTTTGCTTATCCCTTGTCCACTGCATCATTAATACATTTTCCAGTACCCTATCTACCCTCCTCTCTTTTTAAGAATTCAAACAGCCCCAATTCCTTCAAATACTTTCAATAAAGCAAAGAGATTTTGCTCACCAATAGGGGGAATCAGATTGCTATGTGCACAGTGGGACCTGATAAATCCATGTTCGTTGACTGACTTAAAGACAACCCTTGCTTAATACAACCAAGATCTGATAATCCCCTAAGTAAATATCTATTCAAGGGTATCACAGAAGCATAGAATGGACCTTTAAGAATAGAAAAGACCTCGAAGATTATCTAGTCCATTTACAGATTAAATAGGGGAAAAAAATGAAGGAACATTCAAAGACAAAATCTAACCCATATTTTGTAAAACAAACACTGCACCCCCAACAAAACAAAACAAAACAAAATCTGATGTTGAAGGGAAGAAATGGCAGTTTGCAAGAGAAAAAAGATGTTCTTGAATTAAATTCCTAAAGCTTTGCACAGGCCATAGAAAGGTAGCCTCACTCTGGAGGTTCTGGCTTTAAATGTTGCCTCTGACACAGACTGGCTGTGTAGAGAAGATACGGAGGGACCTTGGAGCAGTAGCAAAGGAAGGCAAGGCATCACAGTTTTTGCCCTGTCATAGCTTTAATTCAGGCATAGCTCATTAAAAACAAAGGAAACTTGAATGCTGAGATTTTGCTAAGATTTATCCTGGCCTTTGCCTTTCTCAAGACCTCTAACGGGAGCCCTTCCCTTTGTCAGACACTAGGGGTAGTTAGGTGGCACAATGCATAGAGCACAATGGAGAAGGCCTGGCATTAGGAAGAATCATCTTGCTGAGTTCAAAACCAGTCTCAGATACTTCCTACCTGTGTGACCCCGGCCAAGTCACTTAACCCTGTTTGCCTCAATTTCCTCATCTGTAAAATGAGCTGAAGAAGGAAACGACAAACCACTCCAGTATTTTTGCCAAGAAAAATTCCAAATGGGGTCATGAAGGGTGAGAAAAATTATACAAGAATAGATTCAGGTTTGGGGGATGAGGAGTTTTAAACTGTATATTTTAGGGATAATCTTCTTGGGCTAAGAGCAGTCCATGTTTTCAAATGGCAGAAATTTATCAACCTATAGGTTGATAGTCTGCCCAGTCAGCCAGACCATAGTCACAAAGGAAGGCACACCTCAGTGACTGAACACCCAAAGGCTGAATCATGGGGGGCATATATACTGACATGTAGCTATATGAGAGGAAGGGGCTGCTGCTGCTGCTGCTGTTTCTGCACTTTCCCTAGTAATTTCTTTCCCCCTCTTTAAGTTACTTGCATGGAGATTTTCATTCACCCTTTTGAGAAGCTGGACCAGACACTTGTGGGACCAAGGCAAACTTTGAAAATAATTTTTTCCCTTCCAGTACTGCCTACCCTCAAAATTGAATTTGACTTAAAAACATAAATGCCTATCTATATTCAATTTGCAAATTGACTTAAATGTCAGCATCAATACATATCTATATACCAGGAAGAGGGGGATTTTTCTGGCATAGAAAATATTTGTGTCTAGGGATGCCAAAAAAATAATGAAAAAAAAGCATCCCATTTGTCCCACTCCCTTGCTGTTGTGTACCCTACCTATCCCTGGTCCCAACTTGCTTTCTATTCCACTAGTTTTGTCTTTCCTTTACTCATTTACTCTGTCAGACCTGCATAACCAACATTTGGATAGGTTTCTTTCTGATTTTCCATTTTATTTCCACCAAAGCTTTTTTTTTTTTAAAACCAAGTCACACCACCTTGTGTTTATAGATCCTTTACCCCCTCCCTCTTTGAATTCCCAGGACTTAAGTCAGTGACTGGTACAGGATAAGCACTTAATAAATACTTGTTTGCTGACTGTTGCTACTCCTTTCTGCTGAGTTTGAATTGGCAAAGATGACAACTTCTAGTTCTTAAACAAAAATGCAATTTGTCATTGAAATTCCATTGAATTCTGACCCAGTTTCCCACTCTGATAAAGAGCAGGACTGGATTCTGCAGGCTACCTCTTGACTACTTTCAACTCCAAGAAAAACTCTGAAGAAGCTGTATGTAGAATTGCTTCCTGAAGCTCAGGGCTGGATGCCTACCTACCATGTACTCTGTACATACTTCTACTTTGAGAGAGAGAAATTGAATGTAGTTTAACTGATATAAAGAAGCCTGCTTGTCTACCTGTTCTTTAACCAGCTTACCTGTAAATAATGCTGTTTCCCAGTACATTCCCTCCCACTCATTCCCAAACACTACCTTGACCTTCCCTTCTCCTTTTTACCCCTTCACCCAGAGAAGCATCTCTCCAGATGGCCTGGGAAAATGAGGTGTGTTGAACTCTTCTCCTGAGGAAACCTTGACTGAAATCAGAAGGAAGGGGGCCCTAGAAGAAAGAACCTTGTCTTGGATAGAAGTCTGAAGAGATGGGTTTGGAATCCTAGCTTTGCCCAGTGTGATCACTGAGAAAATTACTTACATTCCCAATTTTATCATCTGCAAAATAATAGAGTGCTTATGCCACTCAACAAAGTTGTTCAAAACATTTCCACACAATCAATTATTACTAATGCTAACAGCTCACTTAAGTATTTATCTAACTTAATAACTGGGTAAAAGTATTGACTGAGCAGTACCTGTTGCATCACAGTTAGGGAAAGGTGGTTTCCAGCATCTAAACTTGTAATTCTATTGGTATAAGGAAATCCTAATGTGGAGATTCCCTTTACTAAAGTATGTAGGTCTGCAACTGTTCTGTAACTTCAAGACTCAGAGAATAAATGATTTCCCAAAAGCCACACAGTCAATATGTGTGTCTAGTGTGTTTTAGAGGGGACTGGAACCTAGATCTCTGTCTCTCTGTCTCCCTGTCTCTGTTTCTCTCTCTCCCCCCTCCCTTCTTCCCTCTCTCTCTTTCCCTCTCCTCCCTTTCCCTCCCTCCCTCTTTCCCTCCCTCCCTACATTTCACAAATGCTTTCTATATAATGTTCTTCCTAGTAGAATCTTATGCTCTTCCGATTTCCTTTCCAGCCTTTTTTTTCTTTATAGCAATTTCCTCTACAACTTGTCAAATTGCACACTTTGAGTACCGCCTGCTTTTTGAGCCTAAAAATAAATCTTGTTTTCTTCTCTTTCTAAGCATGTTTGAACATCATACATGCCCCCATTTCATACCCACAGTCCTTCTTGTAGTGTTAGGCAACACTGACTGCCCTCTTATAAATCTGGTCCCTGTATTTGACCAACACTGTTGTTTTTCTGAGAACTGCTGTGTGAACTATGAGATGAAGGTTTTCTGAGTAAATAGAGATTATTATAATAATCTTACAGATTGATCCAGTGCAGGAGTTACTAACCTAAGGTCCATGAGCTTGTTTTCAAATATTTTGATAACTGCATTTCAATGTAATTGCAATAGTAAATTTTGTAATCCTATATAATTTATCATATGCATTTAAAATGATTCGAAGAAGTCCACAGACTTATCTGACAGTCAAAGGGATCCATGACAAAAAACAAAACAAACAAAACAAAAAAACTAAGACCCTCATGGTAGTATTGGCACTTTAGAATAGTAGTGATTCTGTATTGACCTCTTCTTGGACTTCCGAAATCTCCTTGTCATGTGACAAGCCTAGTCTAATAAATGCTGGTCTGTGAATCAGGGACTGTTATCAGTATGTCTCATAGTATAATTCACAAGAGCAAAGGTGGTATATTTTATGATGAATTTATATATTTTTGCTAGCAATCAATTTTATAATCATTTATTGACATAAATACTGATCGCCTAATAATATTCCACGGTTGCTTTGTATTAAAACACTTAGAAGAGGAGAGGACAATACTTTTATTAAGACACAAAGTTTTCAAAAAACAAGATTTTATTGATGTATTTAGAATTCTCTTGAAGTAGTGGTGATGCTGTAGAAATGCAAACAGCAGTGAATGCCCTGTAATGAAAAGAGCTTTTGAAGGACAAACCTCAGTAGATGTTGCTGTAGAGCGCTCCCTCCTGGCCATCTAGTAAAATGGACTTCATTTTCATTCCCTGTTCACTCTGAAGTTGTTTTCCTGATCTTTCATAATTTTTGGATTCGAATGGAAGAGAAGGAAGGAGTTAAATGATTGATCATAGTTTTCTCCCAAAGGTAATGAAGCTGAAAAAAGCTGGAGAATATCCTTGGTGCATAGGATAAGAGCAGGAAAGAACCTTATGGAGGTTCTTTCATGGGAGGTACCACCTGCTTTTTGAGCCTAAAAAAAAAATCTTGTTTTCTTCTCTTTCTAAGCATGTTTGAACATCATACATGCCCCCATTTCACACCCACAGCCCTTCTTGTAGTGTTAGGCAATACTGACTGCCCTCTTATAAGTCTGGTCCCTGTATTTGACCAACACTATTGTTTTTTTGAGAGTTGCTGTGTGAACTATGAGATGAAGGTTTTCTGAGTAAATAGAGATTATTATAATAATCTTACAGATTGATCCAGTGCAGGAGTTACTGCATGGAGGTCATGGAGTCTTACCAGCTGACTGTTACTGATGAGGAACCTGAGTTTAAAAGAGAGTTAATGTTCCCTACTGGGTCATAAAGGTAACATGTGGTAGAGTAGTGAACTATACCCAGGTCCTCAGACTCCACTATGTTAAGGATTCTCTAGGTATACCTGTCTTTTACTTGGGAATCAAGCTGAGACCAAGGCTTTTTAAAAAACAGGTAGGTGCTCATAATGATGGAAGTGGCATAAGTCACACACATAAAAGAAAATGATTCTGTGAAAGACCCAATAGTTTCTCATATCATAGCTGATAAGTGGACAAAATCTGTCTTGCAAACTAAAATACGAAAAGTCAAGTGATATATGAATAAATAAGTGGATGAGCATTTATTAGCTACTTGCTGTGTGTAAAACACAGGGTTAAGCCCTGGGGAGGGGGCAGGGAAATACAAATTTAAAAAAAGATAAGACAGTTTCTGCTCTCAAGGAGTTTACCTTCCAATTTGGAAGACAACATATATAGAAGCTTTCAGTTCTACAAGCCAGATGGGAAAGTCCCATAGTCCTTAGGGTATAGGGACAAAGCAGAGAATGTCTTTTCATATCAGCATTTGTTTGACAAATCACCTCATATCTAAATTTCAGTTTTGTTGTCCATAAAATAAGGAGTTTAATTAGATAAATACTACAAACTCTTCTAGAGCTGAATCCACAATTCTTCTTGAAAATCTGATAAGCAAAGTTATTTCCAATAAGAAGAACCAATAAGACAACTCCTTGCCTCTCCACGGTCTTCAATAGTCAACACAGGCATTGTATAAGGGGGAAAACTCTCTTATTTAGAGGACTGGTGTATGTACTAGAGCCAAAGACTTAAAACTGTAAATGACCTATAATTTTCTCCCTTTGTTTTATAGGTGAGAAAACTGGGGTCCAGAGAGATTGTAACTTCCCCAAGGTAAATGGCATAGATAATAGCATGAGCATGAAGAAGTTTAACTCTAAAACAAGTTCGTTGTTCTTTCTGCCTAGTCAAGTGCAATTTGTCTACTAGGAAAGGAGGAGGTATAAGACCACCAGATTTCTACACTGGAACCGTATTTCAACTAACCTCATATATTACTCAGCAATTTATATCCCAGAGGAATCTGAAAAAAACAAAAACAAAAGAGATTAATAAACTGAGGAACTTACTGCTCTCTTCTTGAGTCGCCTGGGAAAGAAGTATAAATAAAGAGCAAAGTGGATCGAAATTTGAGAGAATTCCTGGTTCTCAACCTTGAGATCCTGAGGGAAGGGTCTTTATGTCATGCCAATCTTGGTATAGTCCTTCACTCATAATAGGTGCTTGATAAATGTTTGTCGAACTGAATTGTATTGAACTCATAATACCAGAGATGACTTTGGCTTCAGATGATCTATAATACGTAGTTTCCTGTGCTTTTTTAAAAATAGGTTATGTAGCTAACGCAATAATGTTTCTTTAAGGAGTAGATCAAGCTAATTACTCTCCCAAGATCCTTTGCGGGTACCTCATCCTGGTATAGTTGGGTCCTGCTACCTGAATAAGTCTTTGAATATGAGCCTCACACACTGTGTTATCCAAGAATCTGCTTGACTCTATTTGGAGAGGCTTATCACTTTTGTAATTAGTGAAGAACTTTTGCTACATGAGTCATAATCTGTGTGGGTGAAAAGAGTACTAAAACGAAATCATAGATCTTTCAAAAAAAACTAAGTATCAAATAGTTTGGGACCTTCTTCCCTTCCTCCATCCCTTCTTTCTTTTTTCCCCCTTCTTTCTTGTTTGTGTGTTTTCTACAAAGTACAGATTGAGAAATCTCCGGGATGCTAATACTTTGAATGTTTCCGGTAATTTCCTCTTACATATCATGGTTCCGAAGAAACCGCCTAATCCCGCTTGCCACAGGAGGTTGTCTGCATGTGCCCCTGGCTTTTCTGAGCCCTGATTTGTGGACCTCATAGTCCCTGCAGGGCAGAGTCCCGCCTTTCCTGTAGGGGCTGTGTCTTGGGTTGTCATAACGTTTAGTGAGCAAATCCAGCAGCTCAAATACAGACACCGACCCACGGAAAAGCTGCCTCCCAAGTTTAATTGCCGGATTCGATTTCTTGCGGAATCGCTTTTGATGTCGGGAAAATCTCTTTAGAGGGTATTTGTTGGAGCTTCAACCCCAAAGGCAGAGATGGGGAATGAGGGAAGAAAAAGAGGGATGGGGGTTGGGTTGGGTTTGAGAGCAGGGGTTGTGTATGTGGTGAAGGGAAGGTCAGGAAGAGAAGTAAGGGAATGCAAGTAGAGGCCTCGGGGAGCCAACTAACTTCTCTTGGGTTTGAGCCTGCCCCTCAGGGATTCATTCTTCCTCTGGACTAAGGCCCCTATCCCAGACTTTGGAATTTCCTTCAGGAGAAAGGCAGTATACGAGCTTTATAACCCTGCACCCCAATTTTTCTCCCAACCAGCTCAATAAAATGTAGAACTCCACACCTAAACTCCTTACAGAAAACTCCACGCATTCGCACAAATTATGCGGAGGATCTGGACTTGGGCAGAAGCAACTCCTGACTAAAAATGTGGGAAACGTACATAGGTGTATAGAGCATCCGGGCTGACCTTGAAATTCAGGACAGAGGGGCAAAAAAAATCTGGTTTTTTTTTTTCTTAGCTGGTAGCTAAGGTGGATGGAGAGAAACCCAATGGTTCCCCCATCCCAGGTCCGAGGGGAGCTCAATGCTTTCTAATCCACGCAGGTAGACACACACACGCTAGATTTTACTCTTCTTTGGACTCAGAAAAAATTCATTTCAGTGAGTATAATTACACCAACTAGCAAAATTTCTACGCAGCTACTCGGAGTATAAAACTACGAACAGTACTAATACATTTCGGAGGGGAGAACTTTCCTGCGGCCAAATGTCTTGTCCTCCCACCATCGATTTCCCCACCTTGGTTTTGGAAGGGAATAGGGGTGAAATCCTCTGCAGGGGGAGAAAGCACACTGGAAGACCTCCAATTTGGGACCAAAAGGGTCATTTCTCTCTCCCAGTTGTGTCTACTACTAAATAGTTCTGCTTCGATCAAATCTGAGCCGCTTGGGTACAGAGAGAGAGAAAAGGAGAGAGTAACTGTTTCTCCAGGCAAGGAAATGGAAAAGCTAGTGTGTTGGGACAGATAGCTTCAGTCTGGTTGTGGATAGAGCCCCCTCACAAGTCATCCCACCCTCACCACCCACGCACACCGTCGCTTGAGAATTGTTGGAAACTTAGCAAGACCGTCTACATAGCCGAGTAGAATGTAAGTTCTCTGAGGGTGTATATTGCTGTGGTTTTTATCTGGTCATTCTCAGAGTCTGCATAATATGAATCACAGTGGCAATTTAATAAATGCTTGAATGAATGGATGCATACACGAATAAATGAAGGGAAAAGCCCTAATCCTAGAGTTTGGCTTGTTCTATAACTATAGAATTAAAATAAAGCTCAAGGTGAAAGAGACAAAAAGCCTCAGTTTGACTAAGGATGATAATGCGCCTGGATCCAAACCCTGGGGTTAGCAAACCAGAGCCCAACATGGAATCTCAGTGGATGGCCCATAGACTTTTCGCTTTTAGCATGATTGATGCTATCATCGCCATTAAGGACTGTCGTCGCAATTAAGGGGTACATAATTAATAAAGATTAAGCCCATTATATTTAAACTTCACCCTTAATTAATTTGGCGGGTGGGTGCAGGGGATTTACGAGATTTCCAAGACTCATTTGCATTTGGAAAATTCCACCAGAATCGCTGCGTTGGTGTCACAGGAACCATAGTCAGGTTTCAGGACTCCAGATTAATTGGTTTAAATTGAGTCGTGGGCAAGTGTTTCTCCTTCGAGCCTCTGGTCTGTCCCTCTTCCTCAGCTTGCATTCATTCCTTGGGGAAACTCGGAGAGCGCCTCCCATTGCCAACCTCCATTGGTTTCTTGCAGCAAAACAAAAATCTCCCTTGCTAAGTTCTGCCACTCTTTGATACCCAGTCAGCTGGTCCTAGGATCTTGCTCTCAGAAGAAAAGCGAGTCTCTTCTCTTGTGCCAGAGGGTTTCAAACTCTTTAGGGTCTCGGCTAGCCTGAATAGGCAGACTGGAATCTTCTGACAGTTGCACACCGGACCTGGGAAGCAAATAAACCCTAAGGAAGGATGCCTAACGTTTGCATACTTATGCCCACCCCGAGACTACCTCCATTCTCTAGGAAGGCATGAGGCCTGTTTCTAGACTAATTTTGCTCTGCTTGAGGAAGATTAAGCCTTAGATTTAGGAACTAAAATTTAGAGTGGGGGCCAAAGTCTTCATAAAACCTCACACCTGTTTTATCGCTTCCTTGGGTTAAGTTAACGGAAAGGGAAAAATATGGTCCTTAAATGGTTTGTCTAATTGAGATTAACTATGGAAGGGAGGAGAAACAAGTGCCTCAGCTTTGCTGAGTACAAGAACTATTTTTGGAGTTCTTCAGTTCAGTAATTTGATGGAGAGGGAGAGTAATTCCAAAACTAATGGTATATTCCTCCTCTAGTGTTCAAAATTCCATTGGTGATGAGGAGAGGGTATTAGCCCCTGACCTTGCCAGTGTCTACTCAAGCTCCCTGCTCCCTTAGCAACAAGAGAGACGAGAATATGTGAACAGGGAATAAACGCTCTGATCTTGCCTCTCTCTAAGGAGGGGCTGCCTCAGTACCCCACCCCACCCCCCAGCTCCCAGGGTGCGGAGTATCTTCGGGGCTTATCTTAGCCCCGAAACTGCTTCTTTCCCTCCCCTCATTCTCCCCTTCCTTCTTCCCATCCTCCTCTGTTGAAGAGAGGACCATTTAAAGCTGCTACCCTACAGGCGACACCAAGTCTTCCCTTGTTTCCCAAAGCCTGGTGAAATTCACTTTTGTCCGGCGTCACACACATGTTCCTTGCTACCCGAAACAGCAATGAAATCCGATAATGAAATCAGCTCACCGAAGGGATCACAAGTTCAAAATCCCTCTCGACTTATTATTCCTTGCTCTTTGAAACACACACACACACACACACACACACACACACACACACACACACACACACGGGGCGGGGGTGAAGGCTGTGTCAAATAAAACCATCCTAACCCAAATTCTTTGGAAGGGAAAGCAAGCAAAATATGACCGAAATTATTCCTCCTCTGCTTTCCAGAATAGCCCCATTGATGACCATTTAAATGTCAGGCTTCAGGCAAATGAGCGAAACGATCCTAGCTAGACCCGAAGCGCTTACTGTTAAAGAGATATTAACGAGAGGACTAAAATGTGGTTCCACATGTTCTGGACAAGCGCTGCTGCCCCTGCAACGCTTGCTTTTTCGTTTGCACTACTGAACCACACCTCCTCAACGCAAACACTAAGGCTCAGTTAAGCAAAGTTGAAAATATTTTCTTTCTTCTCTTTTCTAAAAGGAAAAGGAAAAAGAAAAGGGAAGATAGAAGGGAGGGAGGAAAGAAGAAAGAAGGAAGGGAGGGAAGAAGGAAGGAGGGAAGGAAAGGAAGGAAAAATGAAAGGAAAAGAAAGGAAGAAAGAGTCAACCCCCAAGAGATGGGGAATAATGGGGAGGGGGTGGTAATAAAAATGGCCTGTCATCGCCTCTCTTTCCGTCTTGCCTTCCACCTGCCACGCACAACGCAGGGAAAGGTACTAGCTCTGCTATCCTCTAAGTGATACCCTGTTTAAATACACAGCTTTACATACCATTTTTTTCCTCTTCTTTTTCTAGGTCAGAAGAAGGCAAGTAATTGAAAAACAGCACGAGAGCGAGGAGACGTGTGGACTTGTGGATGGAGCATGAAAGCAATGGGAGAGACTTCAAAGGTTTCAGTAACGACTTTTCAACCTTTATTTATGTGCCTATTAATACAATATCCATCATGTAGATATATATCTTTATCCTTTAAACTGATATGCTGGGAATCAATTAGCTATGCAGATTACATTTCATAAGTTTCCAAATGTTAATCTTCCGGACTCTAACATATATGTATATAATACACACATATATTACGCACACATATATATCCCAATAGTATTGTATTTCGTTTGGGAAAAGGAATCTTAAAAACAATTAATCTCGGGGCTACTTGTCTTAACTGCTTCCTAATGCTGTGGCCAAGGACTTCTCTGAAGATTGTTCTCTAAATTTTAGGGGTTCAGTTCCACCGAAGACAAGAAAAAACAGCAACGACTGTCGGGCAACTGACAAAACTAACCTTTATAGGACTTGGTGATTTGGAAAACTTGTTTGTCGAATCTCTGTAGTTGTAAAAAAAAACAGTTTTTTTTTTCTGAAAGAGTGACAACTTCGAGGAAGTCTCCTCATTCTCTTAGTCTTAGCCTGAGACGATCAACTTCTTTTTTAAAAAAATTCTTTCCTTTTTCATTAAAAGTAGCTTTTCATCATAGATTCTTGGATGGATATATTCTATTTTTCTTAACTCCATCTTTTGTCAGATTTTTAAAAAGATTCTTCTAGGAAGAAAAAGAAATCTTGTTTTTGAATGTTCAGATATTTTGTGTGTGTGTGTGTGTGTGTGTGTGTGTGTGTGTGTGTTTTAAAGGAAGTCAGGGAAAGATTAACTGATCTTATTGTATTCACAGAAGTTCGAACCTATTCCTGGTGTAGCTGGGTTTTTCCTTTGAAAGGACGATAGGGTTAGGAGAAAATTTATCTAAAACCTTTAATTGGATCTTTCCTTTTGGTCACAGATTTGCCACGGAAATAGCCTGCTGCTGGATGGGGGAGGCTCAAGGGAAGCGCAATTTCAGAACTGCTGTTTCTGCTGGGTAATCATTCCCTCCTGTCCCACGGCAACCAGTTCTCCCCGAAGACTTTTATATTGTGCGGCAAGAGGCACTGCCTAACCTTTTTTTTTTTTTTTTTTTTTTTTGCCTTTGCTTGTCTTTACCACTTGTTTCCACACACTCCCAGGCGCTGAGATATATTAAAATTTTTTTTTTTAAATTATAATTACGACTTCAGGGACATCCTTGCAGAAGAAAAAACTCCGAATGGGTGCATTTCATGAGTATGCAGGCGCCAAGGCTAGCTAACCACCACCTCCTACCCTCAATCCAACTTCGTATCTCCTTGTTCTTCTTGAACTGTCACACTGGCTTTGCGGTTGCCACAGGATGGAAAGAATCTGATAGTGAAGACCAAGCGGTCAAAGAGCGAAGTTCCACGTGCTAAAGACCCCTAACCCCTCAATCCCTACTACCTGAGTTGTGTGGTAAATTCAACCTCTGCGAGAATTTCCCTAAATGACCAAGGTGTCAGCCAGAACAATGCCCTGTTTGTTTAACTGAACCTGACTTGTTTTTGTTCTACAACCACACTCCAAAAGCAACCATTACCTTTGACTTTAATTGGGTCCTTGACTTTGTCGATAAGCATAAACATCCCCCACACTCTCCCCTTCCCCCTTACAGGTTTCCGACCGAGATCTGACTCCTTGAATTGGCAAATAGGAGTCAATGAGGTCAAAGAAAGAAGCGATTTTCCCTCTTCTTTCAACCGGTTGTTGATTTCTGAATCAGATTGTTTTTAGTTACCTGAAAATACCTATGGATACCAAGTCCCTGTTGTCACAGAACAATAAGCAGAACATCAGTTCCTGCCAGGAACCCAAGCTTCATTCTCACTTCTGTCATCCCCTCCTCCCTTCAAAGAAAAAGAAAACACTCTTTCCCATCTCAGTTCCGTAGAAGCATGCAAGAGGAGGGCACATTGTGTAGACATTTTGTTCTCAGGACAGAGACTCCTTCACCATCACCAACCACCCCCCGCCCTTTCAGTGCCAAAAAACTTTCTCCAGTAGCTCTCAAACAGCTAAGCAAGAGCACCCCTGCTGTTTCTCACCACTATTCCCCTGCATCCTCCCAGAACCTTAAGTATCTTAGTTTTCGCTTTTAGATTTCAAATCTCTCCGTGGCCCCAAACGTGTGGACTCTTAGATTTGGTTAGAATGTACTTTCAATATTAAATGGAATAGAATTGTTAATTGTTTCTATGATGACTCCTTTTACCAGGTCTAATTTTCCCCTGAATGAAGCTTTGGGAACGTTCTTTTCCTTGTTTTGGATTGAGTATTAAAACACAGGCAGTTAATAGATGCATTTTGGGAAAATATGGTGAGATTTTGAGGACTCTTGTCTTCTTTCCCTCTTCATTTATCACTCTTCTGATCCTTGCCTTTTTCCTTCCTCCCTCCTTCCCTTCTTTCCCTTTTTCTTTCCTCCTTCTTTCCTTTCTCCTCTTCTTTTTTCTTTCAGAAAATTGTCTTCCTTAATAGAGACCTTTCCCACAACTCATATAGTTGAATCATAGACTTTACTTTTGGAAACAAATCCAGGATGTTCTTGTATCTTTACCTTCTTCAGCAGCTTCCTCTTCCCCATCATTGTCTGCATCTTCATCATCATTACCATCCATTCCTTATTTGGAGAAACCTGAATACATCATAATTGACTTTCTGATAGAGGGAGGAAATGGTGACATTTCTATTTTCAAATACCCTTGTCTACTGCTAATAACTATAGATTCGCTGCTCCTGTGATTAGGTTTAATATAGAGCATTTACTAATCCAATTAAAAGCACACCTGGCCTGGAAAAGCTTTGTAATTATCAGGGGTGTTTTATCTGCTCCCACTAGAAACCGTGAAATCCCTTCTACAGGACTAAAGGACTCTAATATAGGAGTCTTGGCTTATGTGTTGAATCACTCTTTTGGAATTTTAACAGGTTTTATGTCCAGGGATGGTGTACAGGTATCCTTTCAGTTGCCCTCCCTTCTTGATAAATATCCCTTTAGTCCTGGGAAAAGTGGAGAAGTATTTACACCAAGGGACAAAGACTGACTCCTTTTGGGGGTCAATCCCATAACCTAGTTGAAACAAAGAATTAAAGAAGAAAAGATGGTTGGAGAAATGAGTATTCTCCGACCCAGTCAACCAGTAAACAGAGTAAAAGCTCCACACTGGAAAGAGTTGGAATAAGAAATGTCCTTTGTACCTGAGGTATGTGACTTTACTTCTCTTCCATGCCAGGAACTGGCTGCAATAGGATGTTTTAGAAAGGTGAGAGTGAGTCGTGATCATCGTTAGACAAACTTTCCTGTTTTTCATAAGGATAAGAGAGTTGAAGTTGTTTGGAGGGATGAAGACTTGTTCAGTGCAATTAACAAGAGAAATTCCAGCCTATCACATGCCAGAGTCAGAACAAAGCGATCTGTATGTATACACATTAAATGAAGTAGGTCATTGAGGCAATTAGCCTCTTAATTCGGGACCGAAAGCACTTTCACCTGGAAAAGTACAAGAAGTGTTTATCAGGTGGTAAATGCCTAGGTAGTGCCTTGTTCCTTAATAGTAAGTACTTAATAAATGCTTGATAAGTGTTTGTGAGTGTACTTAGTTCCCCTGAAGTTTCTTCCAATTCTTCTGATCACTTTCCTTGTTGAGATTGCCTAGCGCAAAATGCAGTAAAAAAAAAAACAAAAAACAAACAAAAAAAAACAACCCCAAACCAAACAGAAACTTTATTCCTTGACTAGGAAATCTGAAGGTCTAGGAAAATACTAATGTGACATTAAACATAAGTGAGCGCGGCTGCACACAAATGCCCCCACCCACCTACCACCACCACCACCACCATGATTAAACTCCAAATGCATTTTGAGAGATACAAACTTCGGGCATTGATTGCCTAAGTGAAGTCCCAGTTCTCAATCCAAGAGCTCTCAGGAGGAGCAATCGCCTTCCAATTAGTAATCTGTATTCCCGCCAGATTCTGGTTTTCGTCAGAAAGGAAAATCTTGGGCTGAAACAACAAGCTTAATGGTGACTGAGAAAAAGTCTACCGGCATAAGGTGTTCACTTCGACTTCTGGCTGTTTGAGAGGGCAGAGGAGAGTGGCAGTGTCCGATCTCCCCTCCTTAGAAGAGAAAGGATCGAAGGCCTTAAATGGGAAGAGAGAAGCTATAGTACACTTGGGGGGAAGGTGTGTTATACTAAGGGAAAGAAAAATTAAAGTGGTTGGGGAGACTGAGTGAAAATTGGATATCATTCAAGTTTTGCCGACTTGTTGATTCTTTCATCAAGGTATAGGAGCATTTGCCCTTGACTTGAAAAGCAGATCGACGAACTTTAGACTCTGACTGCAAAAAGCAAACTGCCTGCGGTCGCTGCGAGAACCCTGCTAGGTCAGATGACTTCTGGACCAGTAGCCGGATTGCCTGTGCCCGCCCCTAACTTGGGCTCCGCTCCTCTGAGGACCTGGAAGCCAAGGGCTTTGGCATCCCAGTGTTGCACTCGATTCCCTTTAGGATGGGATTGTCCACCCTCTTAAATATGGGCAAAATATTTAGAATACTGAATCTTTGGGCAATCTTGAAAAAACACATACGCACACATCAGAACACAGACGACCCAAGGGTCTCGCACACATCAGGGAAAATAAAATTGCCCAGTCCCTGCTTCATCTCTCAACATTTCATCTCTGCCTTTTGTCCTCTGGGCCAGGCGAGAAAGGAGTGAGAGGAAGGAACTATGTAAACTAGACGCCCTAGACTTTAGTGACCTCCACTTATAATTTAATTTTACTTTTCGAGAAATGAACCCAAGTCTCCTTCTGGCCAAGGAGCTATAGTCTCCATAGGAATCAAATTCAGAGATCTCTCCTCGAAATCGGAGTGAGAAGAAAGATCTCCTTTACTACACCAATGCGTCTCCTTTCAGGGCCACAGAAAGCCCCACTCTCTCCACCCCCACCCCCCCACTCTGCAAATCTGTTTTTTTTCTTGTTCAGTGTTTGTCTAAAAAAAAATCTATAGCATAATTATAAAGGATGATTCTGCGGTTCCCTTTAACACAGAGTTTTGGGGAAAAAATTTAAATCTAGATTGTTATGCGTTTTAATCCGTTAGCATATGTATAGAAGTACGTAGGCTCCCCTAAACATACAATGATTAACTTCAGTAAATTAGCACCTCTCCTTCTTAAACCAGATCAACTGGCTAAAGTCTAATTTTTGCCATTTTGGGTTGATGCTCTATTTTTCTTCTGTTCAGGGCTGCGTAAATAAGGTCATGTAGCCCTAAAGAGCCAGAAAAAGGGGGGGTCGGAGTTTTCCTTGTTTAGAAACTTTTACACAGTGCTTTTTTTTCTCTTTGAAAATGATGTCTTCTCTGAGTATGATTGATTTCGGGGGTCCTTGGAGATTCTTCTTTTTCAATATGATGCCAGAATGGAAATGAGAAAAACTTTCTCTCTTTCTCGGCCCCCCACCCCCAACTCTCAGGTCCTTAATGGTGTCATTAACTGGGGATAGATCTCTGAACCTCTCCAGAGAAAGATCACTCAAAATTACAGCTATGCCTCTTCTGATCCCAGTGTAAGCTGAGTCTCTTTACGACGCTGTCCATTTCTCCGCATTTTTTTTAAAGGACCAAATCGCTCTCACTAAGCAGATCTCCAGATCCAAGGTTGATTTTTATCTCCCCTTATGGTTTTGCCTTAATTAGGGGGTGGGGAACTAGAACTAACGTTTAAAAAAACTGTCAAAGGAGGTGGAGGGGGAAGAGAAGGGGTAGGGGGAATGGAGCAAAGGAGGTGAAGGGGGGAGAGTGGGGGTGGGGGAAGGAGAAAAGGAAAAAATTCAAAAATCGTAAAAGGAAAGGGAGAAGTTTAAGCCCAGAACTCATTGTTTCCTTTATTTCAAAGGGGAAAACCTGAACGATTCTCATCCTTTTGATTGATTAAGGCCTTGAATAACTCGAGGCTCGGGAGTGACAGTTTCTGAATAGACTTTTGCAAATAAAGCGCACTGTGGAGCGCGGGGTTGGCACTTCAGAGTGTAAAGGAGGCGAGTTTGCTGGCACTTACCAAGTTATAAATAAAAGGACATGCACAATAGTACCTTCTTTAAGGACAGACAGTCTTTACAACACTCCTGGCGTCATATCCTGCTGTGGTCACTTCAGCTCCTAGCCAAGACTTAACTCCTTTTCTTTTTCCCCCGCGGTTTAGTTTGAATACTACAATAAATTCCTGAGAACACATGCTCGTGAGCAAAACTTTAACATATAAGATGGGTTCTCTCCAATCTGATTCTATATGTCTAGATTTAGAGACTGTCCTTCCCTCAGATTTTAGCTTAAAGAGAGAGAGAAGAGGCTGTTTTATCTCCATCTCCTCCTCCTTCTCCCAGATTCCCCCCAACCCCCGGTCCTCGGGCTTCATCACTGCCCTCGGCCTCCTCCCTCCCACCCCTAGTCGGAGGAAACAAAAGAACTTTATCAGCACACAGACTGAACTTTTCCTTTGGTTTGTCCTATACTCTTTGACCAAGGCATCACACAAACAGCTGCACGTTTACAACCACAGTCTAAAGAAAAAGTGACTAGAGGGAACTGACTTGAAAAAATTGTGAGGGTCGGGGATGTCTCCTTATTGTAATCGTTCCTCTCAAGTGGCACAGTGCCAAAAAGGGGGGAGAGAGAGAGAGAGAGAGAGAGAGAGAGAGAGAGAGAGAGAGAAGAGAAGAGAAGAGAAGAGAAGAGAAGAGAAGAGAAGAGAAGAGAAGAGAAGAGAAGAGAAGAGAAGAGAAGAGAAGAGAAGAGAAGAGAAGAGAAGAGAAGAGGAGAGGAGAGGAGAGGAGAGGAGAGAGAGAGAGAGAGAGAGAGAGAGAGAGAGAGAGAGAGAGACTTTGCTTGAGCTTTCCAAGCCATTCTCCTTTACCCCTTCTTTGCATTTTCTCCTGTTCACTTCTTCCTATGAAAGGACATTTTATCAAAGGAAGAAGCAATGGACTGGGTCACTCTCTTCTACTGAGGCCTCGATTGTGATGATGAGAAGAGAAAGTTGAGGATTTCACCCAATCAGCTTGTGTATCCTCTAGACGGGACAGTCTCGGTGTTGGCCAATCGCAGCTCAGGGCTCCTGATCGAGCTTTGGGTGAAAGAACTAATAAATACTCCAGAGCAGAGTTCCTTTCACTCTGTATCAACAACAGGAAGAAAATCATTCCTGCCACCATCACTTCCCCTTCCCCGTACCCCCTCCCCCGTTTCATATCAAAGTGTGCCAATCCCTACACCGTGGCCGAAGTCGCCTCACACCGGCTTGTGCAACGTCCCCAGACTTGCACAAAACTTTGTTTGTCGTAGGTTTGGTTTTTCTTTTGTTTCCTCCCTCATTCTTTGCTCTTTTTGCATTTCGATCGGAAAAGATCGCATCTTACTGACAAAACGAGAGGGAGATTTCCTTTCTTCACTCTTTTATTTTATTTTTCCGAGGGGGAGGGGCTTGCTTGATTCCGCGGAGTTCTAGATTGCCAGAGCTGCTCCCTACTCTTTTTTTAGCCTTCACCTGGATACAATTTTAAAGTGAAGCTGTCTCCAAAATGACAACTCTGGCTGGAGCTGTCCCCAGAATGATGCGACCAGCTCCCGGACAAAACTACCCTCGCAGCGGATTCCCATTAGAAGGTAAGTTTGGCCCTTTCCTCCTCTGGCCCGAACCTAAGGCTGGACGCCTCACAACTTAAGAGGGAGACTTTCCAAAGCTCTTCGAGCCTACGTGTGCTTCCTCGGGCACTTCTTGCTTTCAGTTCTGCATCGTTCTCATTTAACAAACAAAACCCAATCTTGGAACTAAACAGTACTGGAAGGAAGCAAGGTCCGAATTTGTCTTTCGATTTGCAAATGGAGACGGTTGTTTCTAACTTACACACACTTATATTGGTTCAGATGAATTGCTCTTGTTTCCTATCCACATTTTATTGTTGTTGTCGCTGTTGTTTGGGAAATTCTTTGCTCTAAAACTAAATATACCCTCCTTGGATCACGAAGGCAGGCAGCATGTCTGCATTTCTGGAGTAAGAATGGGTTGCCTGGAAATGGGTCAGGACCATCTCTTCCATCTCTTAGTTCTCAGCATCTTGGGTCAAATCAGTAGTCCTAAGGCAGTGTTTTTGTTTTCATCATCTCCATCTCAGTTGTAGTTCTGGCCATTTTAAATTCACCCCAAGTCCCAAATAATTTACATCGGTTTAGAAAATCAGATCTGCCTAATATTTCTGGGAAAGCCACTAGGAATGGACTATCGTAAACATTATTAAAAGTTAGTTTCCATAAGGCTTGAATTGTAAGAAGTGTAGGGTAGTGTAATTGTCAGGGAAGTGTCATTCGCATAATTTACCAACATAGTATAATGTAACATAATTCAAAAGGAAAGAATATAGAGCAAGGGTAATATATGAAGGGGTATGATATGCTATACAGTATACGTCTTCTCTAGTCTCATATGCCCTTTCCAAGTCACTTCCAATTCGTTGTGAGTTCCCTCAATTTCAAAACTCCCAATCGAAGAAAAAGAAGTGTAACAGGTGAAAAACTACCAGATAGTTTGGTTTTTCACTGGGCTATTTTGAGACTCCAGTGGTCCAGTCACTATCAAGAACCCCTAAGGATTGTCAGATAATCCAAACCCATGGTAAACCGAACAGCCGAAACTGAGAGTTTATTTTCTTAGAGAAGTGGGTTCCCTTCATTTGTGGGGCATTTTCTTTATGAAGTGCTGATCTGGAAAAAACAAATTCAGCAGCTCTTTTCCAAAACTCTTTCCCAAGTTTTCCAAAGTTACCAGTCCCCCAAATCCCCAGTCACTGGAGGAAAAACAAGTTTTTTTGGTTTTTGGTTTTTTTGACAAGCGGTTTACACCCTTCATGCTAACTTTTCCATAAGGCCATTTTGAAGTGCTGTTTTGTCCCTCTCCAGAGTTTTAATCATCCAAGAGAAAGTCTCTAGTGAAAATAGTCCAGTGCTATGAAGGCAAACATAGTGACACTGATATCAGCTTCTAATTGTTGTAAAATGCTGGTCCTATACTGCTGTATTTGTTAGACGTTTTTGTGTCCGAGTCTTTTTTTTTTTCAACTCATTTAAAGTAACATTTCTACTTTCCCTTTCTTCCCTTCTTTTTCTAAGTGTCTACTCCTTTAGGACAGGGTAGAGTAAACCAGCTCGGTGGCGTTTTTATCAATGGCAGGCCACTACCCAACCACATCCGTCACAAGATAGTGGAAATGGCCCACCATGGCATCCGGCCCTGTGTCATCTCTCGGCAACTACGAGTGTCCCACGGCTGCGTCTCCAAAATCCTGTGCAGGTATCAGGAGACCGGCTCCATTCGACCCGGGGCCATCGGGGGCAGTAAACCCAAGGTGAGGATTCTAGCCCAGCTAAAGGTGGCTGCCGTCTTGGCCTGATTCTCTTTGGTTGGGTGTTGGGCAGGGAGTTGGGGATGGGTGGGGGGAGTTTTTCCTCAGTGAAATTTTCAATGCAAATGTTTCTATATCCAGAGAAGTGCTCCTTGCAACCGGGGGCTGTTTCTTTCACGTACCTACTGGATTAAACCTGGAGAGAACAGTGTTACCCCTATAGACTAGAAATGGGTTTGGACTTTGGCCGAGAACTCAATGTCCAAGTTATTTTAATAAACACATACACCCCTCCTCAAACTGTGCAAGCTATGTAGGCCTACCTGTTGAAGTCCTTTCTCGGATTCCTTATCTCATTATTTCTTCTCCTTTGCCCCCCCTTCCCCCTCCCAACTTTCTCCAACCTGCTTTCACTTTATGGTGTCTGGTAGTAGAAGTCTCTTTGCACAACTGCTTCTAACTGTCCATGGGTGGGAAAGGACTAAAACTCCAGGTGACTGAAACCAGCACATGAAAGCTTGAAGGGCAGTTCCCATCTACAACTTTCGACCACTTTCCCTGGTTTCCTTTAAGGAGTCCCTCGCCCTTTCCTTTTCTTCTCACCGAAACTTTCTCACGGTTTTTTGGAGTGAGCGAGGATGCAGAGAATCTTCATTTGTTATTCCTAAGAGGTCTAGGGAAATTTAGGTTATTTTTAATATACACAACCAAAAGGAGAAGTAAAAGCAAATTCAAGGGAAAAAGTAACAGATAAACTTTAGGGATATTTGAAGGAAAAAGATTCTTCCTATCCACTCCCTCCAATGATCCGTTGATTTGTAAAATCAATTAGTATTTATAAACATCAGAGAAGCAGTTTCTCAACCATGTAGCCATATTGCTTGCTATTCTTCGGTCAGGAGGTGGAAGATTCTAGGAGTAATATTTCCCTAGGATATTTCTCCAGGGCCAAGTTATTTAGCTTCGGGTTCCTGCAGATTCAGTTGAGATGCCCTCCGCCCTCTCCATGTAGTGGCAATAAAGATGAGTCGTGATCAGGAGTCCCTCAGAGTTATTACTGGTAGTTTACAGCCCTACCCTTTCATTAAGCCTAGTGGACACCTCTCTGAGAAACTGGTTTACGGTTCTTTGCCTCTCTCTCGGTTCCTTTCCTAGGAAAATATACTCAGTGAGTTGTCGTTTTTGCTGCTAGGAGCGAACTTTGTAAGGGAATTAGAGCAGATAATGGGGACTAGAGTTGCAGGGCCCATTTGTGAAGCTTGCAGAAGTCCTTCGGCTCCTTCAGCGGCCAACCTAATCAACTTTATGGCTCGTCTGTTTGCTCTATTAAAGCAGGTGACAACTCCTGACGTTGAGAAGAAAATCGAGGAATACAAAAGAGAGAATCCGGGCATGTTCAGCTGGGAAATTCGAGATAAGCTGCTCAAAGACGCGGTCTGTGACCGAAATACCGTTCCCTCAGGTACTGAGAGACAGCCATCTACATCTCCCCCAACTCCTGCTTTCAGTGTATGTTCCTTTTAGTCCACTGGTTCAAGAACTAACTGCCTCATACAGGATAATTGGGCAAGGCGATGGGGAGGGGACATCTAATAAGGAGCCGGCTCCTGGGGCCAGGAAATATTTAGGAAACCTGGATATTAATAACTTTTATCTTGTGAAGCCTAGTTGCTTCTCGAAGCCGCAGGGAAAAGTTACGCAGCGCCCACGAAATAAACTGCCTGTAGGCTAGGCACAGGAGGAGAGAGACCCGGGAGGCACAGTGTTTATTAATATTGATGGTCTGTTTTAAAAAGAAACAAATGTTTTCGTAACCCCATCATAAAGGAAATAGGGGACATGCCACCGGAGACTTTTCAATGTCTAGGAAGGAAGACATAGAGCAATCGTCCCATAACTGAGGCGTCTCCACTGGGGGAGGAGGAGAAAGAGGAGCAGAGGGGAGGAGAGAAAGAGAGAGTTTGTTTTTAATTAAATGGAAACTACTTTTTCCCCTTCTCCCTGCGAGAAGAGATATTTCAGAGCATGGATTTGTTTACCAGACTGGAATCTGGAAAAAATAAATGAAGGAGAATGCATTTTCTTTTGATTTTTACAATAGCAAACTATTCTGGAGTTGAAATAGAAACCCTTCATGCCCTCGGGAAAAAAAAAGTTTACTTTCTGTGAAGAGAACTTGGTTGTGGTACTCTCTGAAAGCGAACACTGCTCGGCAGAGTTCAATAGTTGGAAGGTTGTACCTTGGCCTGGACACTCTGACCGTAGTCCTTTAGACCGAGAGAAATGCTTCCCCAAAGTCAAAGAATCGGATTTAGGTCCGCAGTTTGGGTCCGCAACTTGGCGCTGCGCTGTTTCTGAGGGTCACAATAAACTTTACCTAAATGGGTTCTGGGGATGGGGGAGACAGATGATTGTGTACATTTCATTGAGAGGTAGGAATGTCTCAAGAGATGAGGTTGGGAGATTTTGAAGGCTGTTTTCAGGCAGCCGGGGGAAGCAGTTGGGGGATATTTCCTTTTAGCAACAACACCGTCAGGGCTCCAACTTTTCCATTTCTCCCCTTGAAGTGAGCTCCATCAGCCGTATCCTGAGGAGCAAGTTTGGAAAAGGAGAGGAAGAAGATGCAGAAATTGAAAGGAAGGAAGTGGAAGAGAACGAAAGAAAGACCAAACACAGCATTGACGGAATCTTGAGCGAAAGAGGTAAAGGAGCGAGTTTCTTTGCTGTTGAACTCTGGTCACTCTCGGAGGCTGGGAAGCTTCGGTTTGCGCGCCTGCCCGCGTTTTTTGCTTCAATTGCTTCTCTGAGAGTACATCGGGCGGTTTTCGCGGAAAGGTCAAGGAAACATTACTTGTCATTATTTGCTACAATACAGGTATTGGCAAATTCAAAAGAAAAAGGAAAGGTGTACTACCACCCCCTTTCTTTTCTTCCCTCCCCAGCATCTCTTCTTTCTGCCCTTCCCCCTCCACTTATGGGATTTCATTGTCCAGAAAATGATCAAGACATTGATGTTGAGAACTTGGCGTTTATTATCTAGGGAATCTACACCCTTCTACTTGTCTTTATTAGAGTGTCTAGATTTCACTGTGATCTTTCTTGAGATGCTTTAGGAGATCTGGTTGTCCACTAGTAAAGATTTCTATGAGCCTAGAGTTCTTGAAATATTTTTGTATATTGAAGTAAGATCAAAGAAGACCTGTGTCTCACATATAAATACGTGTTTAGCTTCAAGATAGGAATGGGGGAGGGAGGAGAAGGTGGGGGAAGAGGAGGACAAGGAGGAGGAGGAGGAGCAGGAGGAGGAGAAGGAAGAGGAGGAAGAGAGAAAAGAAGAGGAGAGATGAGAAGAGGATAGGAGAGAAGAGAGGAGAGGAGAGGGGAGACAAAAAAGAGAGGGGAGGGGGGAGGGAAGTAGTATTGGAGAGTATTCACTAGCAGGAAGAGAGGCAAGAGAATGAGGAGAAATCACTTTCTGAAGTGTCTCTAAAAGAATAAGGAGCAGCATAAATCCAAATGAATTTTAGATGCATTCACCCTACAAGAAGCATTGAGATTTAAATTCTATTTCAGTTTTTCACTTTTTATTTTGTTGCACATAGAGTGTATTGTGTGTAAGAGTATTAAATGTGGTATATATTGTTCATCTCTTCCACATCATTTGATTTTAGTTCCACAGGAAGGTTCATGGTATTGCACATGATATGTAGAAGTAGAAACCAAATGGAGAAAACAAGATTCTTATTTGTTCTATTTTCGAAAAAATCAAAGGGGAGGGGATACTTTTCTAGATGTTCTTAATTTCTGTAATACTTTAACTTTACCTAATAGTGCCTTTTAAAAATATCCATTTGTTTAAAATCACTAATACAATAAGGAAAAAAAATCAATCACCTTAAAATTAAGGGGGGAGAGAAAAGGGGCTCTTCACAATGGGTGGAGTTAGGTGAACAAGTAGATTTTTTTCTTACTTTTGGTTTAAGATTTGTCAGAACACTTTTCGATAATGAACCCATCACCCAAGATATTATTCCCCCATCCCTTCTTCCTTTTCCACAAGACAGTTTACTCACAAGAGAACTGAATGGTCGAAAGGAATGTTTGTGTTGCTTGGAGTTCTCATTTGCCTGTCTGTCACTTGGTTTTTCCTCAGTTTGCAAGTTAGGCTGGGATGTATGGACTTGGGTCTCCTTTTTGTATATTGAAGTAAGACTAAAGAAGGTCTATGTCTCATTGATGAAACTTTGGGGAAAGTCCAAGAGACTGATTTTCAATAGTTTGTGTTACGCCTACATTTGATTAGAGTTGACAAATGCCCAGTTAGTTTTCTATGACCCTGCTTGAAGGAGCTGGGTTTCAACCTCCCATTCAGATCACTCTATCACATGGAAGCTTAAAGTGTCTCTTTCTATCTTTTTCTAGTTCCTTGTCAAGCACCATTTCCTTTCAGTCCAACCTCCATGTGAACTAATGGAACTTTTATTTCAAAAAGCATCCTAAAGTACATTTAGATTGACTACAAATCAGGGTCAATATCTGGAATAAATGGGGAGGCTAGATGCTCAGAAATCACTATCAAAATAACCAAAGAGTAAATTAAATTAAACCTCACACTGAGAGAGGGAAGATATGTTTTTGCAGTTTGCTTTTTTTTTCTTGCTAAGGTAAAATTGATGAGCAGCTTTAAATATGCTTCATTTCCAACTTCTATGTTACCTGTCTTCCAAAGCTTTTACTGGCTACTGAGAAGGGTAACCAAGTTTTATTGCAGCCATACTGTGGGGGGGGGGGGAAGAAGGGGAAGCAAAGAAAACAAAACCAAAAGAGCAATTATCTTTAGATTGAGGGGGAGAGTTTTGAAGTTTTTGCAGTTCAGTTAGTGAGAAGACAGAAAAGGAGAGAAAAGGGGGAAGGGAGGGGAGAGAGAAGGAACTGAAAGAAGGGAGAGGAAAAGAGGGGAGAAGAGTGGAGAAGAGAAGAGAAAAGAGAAGGGAAGAGAGAAGAGAGGAGGAAAAAGGGAAAGGTGAAGAGAACCAGAGGTATCAGAGAAGAGAGGAGAGGAGAGGAGGAGAGGATAGGTGGAGGAGAGAAGTGGGAGGGGAGAGGAAAGGAAGAGAGAAGCTTCTCAGTGTCCAATGCTTTGGTCCTTACTTGTTCCTGGCAGCCCCCTAGCTCTCTAGAATGCCCTTTTCTGCACATAGTCAGTGGAAGGAGAGGAGACAAAAAGTACCAAATGAGCTGGTCAAACATTTGTACAACTTTTCCAGCTTTTACAAAGAAGGCCTTCTATACACAATCTACACTTGGAGATGAACTTGGAAAACAAAGAGGGTAGAGTCCATTGAAACTCACACTTTAGCTTTGGCCAGACAAAGCTTCAGCTAGCAGCAGCTTGATGTGAACAAAAGAAGGCAACCTTTTTATAATTCAAGGAGAAAAGAAGAGAAAACAGCTCCACAAAAGACCGAGAATAGACATTATGGGCTTGCAATGAGGGATGAATTATTCAATGAGCCCCAATAGCTGCTGCTCCAAGAAGTTTTATGGACTCTCCACCGTGGAAAAAGTGGCTATTTTCACCTACAAAATGTTTCTAGTCTTTCTACTCGTCTAGCCATGCCGGCTGCCATTCAAGAGAAACTATGGCCATCCTTTAAAACCAAAGTAGTCCTCTAGAAAAAGGATAAAAAAGAAAACAAAACCCGCCCCATTGTTATACGCAAACACACACACACACCTCAGACTCCAAAGCCTAATTTAATTTGGGGTTGTCAGGGAAGCTGCATGTTTAGTCAACTCTGCCTTTCCCTTCCCTAGCCCAAGAGAAAACGATTGGAGATGTCTCGGCAAAGACTGGAATAGCAACGAAGCAGGGTGTAGCTTCAAGAACCCTCATATTTTCTCTATCTATACTCCAGAGTAGAATTAGAGGAGGGAGCAATCCAGGGCATTGGACTTGGCCCGACCGGAAAACAGTAAATGTCTATAAGGTAGCCTGGATGACCTGACAGTCATCGAAGGAAGGTACTTTGCTCAAGGTTACCTTCCTCAATCCAATATCTTCAGGGTTAGGTAGGATTTGTTCCTGCTTTCATTCTCCACTACTTTTGAGTCTATTATATGCTATTATCGATTGTCTGCTTTATTTCAAGCCTGGCTTGGGATCAAAACCAAGGCGAGATCCTACGTCTCATTTCTGAGACACGATTGGATCTAGGAGTGGGGTGGAGTAACGTTTGGTGGGTTAAAAGGTGTCACGACTTCTTCCAGTCCCCTTCATTTCTTAAAACCTCTTCCTTGCTCCAACAGCAGGCAGGTCCCATTAGGGAGAGCGCTGGGGCGCAGTACCAGCAGGTCGCATACGCTGACCGACCCTCTCGCCTTCTCTTTATTCTGGCTCCGGGTTGGATTGGGGCTGGGGCAAAGGATGGGGGTGGGGCGGGGGAAAGGAGGGGAAAGGGGTAGAAGGGGGAACCACAGCCTTTTTTTTTTTTTATTGGCCTTCTGGAGCCCAGCTGCCTTGGCTGCCCTGGCTAAAGATGGATAAGCCAGGGCCCCCCTTTTGCCAACTAGGACCGAAGCAAGAGGCTTGGTCACTTGGTCCCGGCGATGGAGAGATGAGACGCTGGCTGCCGCCGCCGCAGCGGCTCAGGGTGACATCGGCGGCCCTGAGCTCAATGGGCCCCTCTGTTCCCCTGGCGCAGCGGAATTGGCCCTTAGGCGCAGTCACAATGGACCAGTGCCCCCAGTCATGCGCACTGCGTCAAAGGGCCGCTCCGCCTTCGGCCCCCTCTCTTTCCGGGAGCTACTCTCTGCTAACTCTACGGGCCGAATCCTACTCAATTCGCTCCTTTATGTACTTCTCACTTTCATCTAGACGCAACCCTCTCCACCCCCCCCCCCTTCTTTTTTTTCCTCTTATTCTTGCCCCAGGCTCACATTAGCGAAATTTCTGCGACCTCCCCCTATTTTTTTTTTATTTTAAAGAAAGCCTTTAACACAAAAGCCGTGACCAGTCAATAGAAACCCCCCCCTCCTCCTCCTCCTCCTCCTCCTCCTCCTCCTCCTCCTCCTCCTCTTCCTCCTCCTCCTCCTCCTCTTCCTCCTCCTCCTCCTCCTCCTCCTCCTCCTCCTCCT
>CM053600.1:159055321-159071571 GCA_028646575.1 Pseudocheirus occidentalis | reverse complement strand
TCTTCCTCCTCCTCCTCCTCCTCCTGCTCGGGTGACGCTTTTCCTGTTTGTGAGTTTTGGGAAACATTTTTACTTTGTGCGGTAATGGAATTAGAGGACAGATGACGACTGTAAACTGGACACGCGACTAACAAGCCTCTATCTTAAATATTTAGATGCAATGTTACAATTACTGGCTTGTTGCATAGGCTTTGAAGTGGCTGCTCCTGGGCTGGGGGGAACAAGGCTAGATTGCCAAATTGATGTTTTGATTGGGGTTGGAGATACACTTTGTGTGTGTGTGTGCGTGTGTGTGTTAACAACTTAGCAAGGGAAGTTGACATAATTCTTGTGCCAGACTTCATGGACCCAAGCAAGTATGAGCTGGGATATTTGCTTTTAAAAATTTCCCTTCAAATCTCAGGTCCTGACAATTAAGAAAAAATTTTTATTTA
The DNA here is from genome assembly GCA_028646575.1 of Pseudocheirus occidentalis. Taxonomy (NCBI): domain Eukaryota; kingdom Metazoa; phylum Chordata; class Mammalia; order Diprotodontia; family Pseudocheiridae; genus Pseudocheirus; species Pseudocheirus occidentalis. The sequence goes on along the minus strand of CM053600.1, from coordinate 159,071,137 downwards.
TTATTTCCTAAATCTGAGCAATAAAGGATTCATTTGCTTCATGTTTCATTTAGGAAATCTGATTGCTTCAAGAATTATTAGAGGGGGGAAAGTAACCAACTAAGTGGTATTTGGCTTGTGGTGGCATTTTTTTTAATAGTTTAAAAATACTTGAAAAGTGTTTTAAGTATTTCATTACTAGTGGGATAAAAACCTCTAGCAATTTTATAATTAGCAGGGCACTACTTAAAGGGAAGGAACTATAAGGCCAGCTTTTCACGCTGCTGTGCAGGACATTTTGGAAAAGACTAACTTTCTTACAGATTAAAACCATAGGGAAAATGACTTTATGCTCATGCCTGTAGGTCTTTTTTCCGCCTTCACGCTAGACAACCGGTTTCTAGTATCTAGGATTTGTTTCTTCTTTTTAGACTACTGCTTTATGTTTTAAAAGCATTTTTTTTCCTCTGAAATAATTACAGCACGGAATTTCTAAATTGGTTACACGCTAAATTTCAAAATGTGAATATCAGAATTGCAAGGGAATTAGAATACTTGGTAGGGGTTTTTGGCAATATTTAGCTGTAGAATTTGTGGCTGGGTAGGTGCAAAAGGAATCTGTTTTAACTCAAACGGAAGAAATAGACTTTTAAGGTCTTTTGGTTAACTCATGAACATTCATTTCTTTTCTAGGCGTTGAAAACATGAAAATGTTCTCATTAAATGCTTGAAAATTAGATGTTTATTTTTGTATTTGATTTGGCTATTGACAGTACTGGAACACGACTGGGGTTTGCTAGAGAGAAGCTGTATTCACGCTGATAGATCATTTAAGAGTCCCTAGGGCGAAGTAATAAAAGTGGGATGAGAAATCAAGTAGAACTAGCAAGTGCTCTTTAGTTAAGGAGAAACTGAATGAAATGGTAAGCAATAAATCTACTGGATACAAATTTTTCCATATAAATGTCATTTCAAATCTACGAGCAAATATTTTTTGAGGGGAAAAATACAGTAAGTGTGAAATTAAATTTTAAAGTCTTAAACGTAGGCTCTGACAGGAGAGAGTTGTGTTATTTTATTTTATTTTTTAATCTTTTGCTAACGAAAGGAACTTACACTTTAAGTGTAAGGCAGAGAAGAATTTCCCCTAATTTGCTCCGAAGTAGAGTACCCCCCTATTAAGTAAGGCGCCTTAACTCTGATGGCTACGGGAAAATGATGAGATTTAAAAGCCCCAAACCAAACCAAAACCGCAACTCTGACCAGAGTACAGTGAACCTGAGGCGTGTGTGGAGACGCTTGATTTGGGTCATGCCACTATTAAGACAGGCAATTTCTTTACGCGGGTAAATAAAGACTCCAGAACCATTAGGCACGTTCATATATAACTAAGAAGACGCTATAAGGCAATGAAGCAGTCATTTTAATGTCTTATCTCACTGGTTGCTCTGCAGTTGTTTTACAACCAGGAATTAAAATCTGAAAAGGAAGTTTTCAGTGTGCCTGGCCAAATATTGATTAAGTAGTTGTTTGTTGATACCATTGTTACAAATTTAAAGGCCAGTAACTCTGCCCCTTGTTCGTCTTCCATTGTAACGGATTCTTTTAACCACAGAGATCAAAGTAGGATCATTTCAATTTATCTGTCTTGGAGAAGCTTTCTTCGCCTCAGAAATCTCTTTGGAATAATGGCCAAATGATCTTTAAGAAATGGTAAATGAAGCTTGCATTTTGTAGCAATCACGAAACACATATTCCCCAAATGCTCTCAATTACATGTGGTTATTTCATATTTAAAACTAAAGTTGGATTGGCACATTTTTTATCAAATATAGTCTGGGTTTGGGGCTAGTAACATACATAGGGGAAAAAACCCTAATTCGATTAAGTTTCCTTTAAGTTTTCTTCCTGGTGAGTACAGTTTAGAGAGGGCTCCTCTTTTTATACTAAACAATATGGTGCATAATTAATCTCACAGGCAACTGAGAATTATATTTGCTACATTTTTTGTAGGTGTTCCCTTTCTTTGTTTATTTATAGATGGTTAGATGACTCTCATTTGCATTTATTACTGCCTGTAATAGAGAAGTTGTGTGTTTGTGTGTATGTAGTTATAGTTCATTTATAAGTAGGCCACTATGAATTACAGTAGGAGTAAACTATTCTCCAGTTGTACAAGACAAACTTTTAATCGTCCACTGAATTGGACTTGGATTTATCATTGGTGTCATCAAGATTTCATGATAAAAATATAGCGTTGCATCACATAAGTGAAAACTAACATATCAAATGCCAGGAAAAGTACTTTCTCCAGATTTTTCTGACTTAGTGTTGACTTGTAGATGAAATGTCAAATATCTGAGTCAAAGTATTCCTTACATTTTGAGTATGTCCTTTTATTGTTATGATGAAAGTCTTTGAAGGGTATTTTTTTCTCTTTAAATTCTCATTAGTTACTTAATTAAATTTGAAAATTCAACTGATCACACTGATTTGGGTTTTGAAACTTATAGCAGATTCTATTTTTTTTTTTTAATAGCCACCTTGTGTCTTGGAAATCTGGAAGGTTTCTTCCTATCTGCCTCTGCTTATTCTCTCTATGTGGGTTTCTGCAATGAGTAGGTTTTGTTTTTGTTTTATTTAAGAATGTATACTAGTTCTTTTCTTCAGTCTGCCTGTGCCTTATAGTGACTAGGTCTCTACCAATCATGCTGTGGTGTAGACAGATGATAGCTGATCTAGTTAGCTAAAAGAATTCTGGAATTGTTCAGTGTCAGTGATGTTAACTGGGATAGGGAAAGTACTTGGTGATTTCACTGGTGAGGAACTTCCCCCTGCCAAAGCAAATCAGCAACTTCTCTTCAACATAGAATCTTGGAGAGTTTTCTGGAGCATTGAGAGTTTAAGTGACTTGTCCAAAGTCACATAAACAGTACGAGTCATTCAGGATTTAACCCCAGGTCATCTGGGTCCTTGGCCAGCTCTCTATGTCTCAATGCTTCTTTGCTGCATTGTTGCACCTGTACAGTGTTTTGAGAGGCAGTAGGGCATCAATCAATCCATAAACAAGAAACATTTATTAAGCACCTACTAAGTGCTAGGCTCTCTGCTAAGGAGTGAAGATGCAAAAAGAAGCAAAAGATAATCACTGCCCTCAAAGAGTTCACAATCTAATGGGGGAGACAACAAATGAAAAAATATATAGAAACAAGCCACATACAGGATAAATAGGATATAATTAAGAGAGGGAGGGCACTAGAATTAAGAGAGCTTGGGAAAGGTTTCCTGTGAGATTTTAGTTGAGACTTAAGGGAAGCCAGGAAAGTCAAGAGACGAGAATGCAAAGGGAAAGTGTTTCAGGCATGGGAACCAGCCAGAGAGAATGCCCAGAGCTGAGAGATGAAGTGTCTTTTTCATGGAACAGTCAGTAGGCCAGTGTCCCTGGAATGAAGAATAACTGTCAGGGAGTAAGGTGTAGGAAGACTATAAAAGTAGGAAGGGCTAGGTTATGTTGAATGCTAAACAGTGGATTTTGTTTTTGGTCCTGGAGATGATAGGGAGCTACTGGAATTTAGTGAGTGAGTGAGTGAGTGAGTGAGTGTGTGTGTGTGGAGGGGGGTGAGATAGGGTAGGGACACAATAGATAGGACACTGGAACAGCACCTAGGTAAAACGTGGATTTAAATCCTGGTTCTCCCTTTTATTCACTGTGACTAAGGGAATTTCTTAACCTTTCTGAGAATCTGACAACTCTCTAGGACAAGGAACATTATAGTTTAAGGATTGCAAAGCATTTTTATTAGTGTTGTCTCATTTGGTCCTTATAACAACCTTTTGAAATCGGTGGTACAGATGTTTTATTATTATCTCCATTTATCACACAAGAAAGCAGAGGTTCAATGACTGTTAAGTGACTTGTCTGTTGGCACTCAGCAATGGGGATTCAAGCCCAGAAAGTCTCTTCCTTTTAAATCCAAGGCCCTTCTCTCCCTTCCTTCCCCCACCACTTATATCCCACCTCTTGCTCGGTAATTGTTATATAAACATTTCATGTATTAATATAGTAAATGGAATCAATCTCAGCCAGTTCTCCCTTTATACGGAATGTGCTCCAAAGTTCATACTGGAGTGGGGTGGGGGAATTCTATTCCCAGCTCTAGGGAGTAATCAAGAAAGAGGGCTGATGCCCTTTGACAATACTGTTGGCATCAAATCTCTTCTCTTAAAAAAGTGATTAAAAGAGTGAAGTGAGTTGTTAGATATCTCCCTCAAGAGAAATACTCTATAGGACTTACAGGATCATAGATTTTTATTTGGACAGAGATTATCTGTTCCAACCTCCTCATTTTTACAGAGGAAGAAACTGAGGCCCAGAAGAACTAAAAAGTTCATAAGATACTAAATAGCAAAGATAGTATTTGAACACAAGTCCTCTGACCTTGAATCCTTTTACCTTCCATTACACCACACTGCCTAGTGAGAAAAGAATGAAATACAGGAGATAAGATGCGTATTTTAAGTGCATAGGTTTTGATTAGGATGGTTTAAATTGATCTCTGGATTATGGGTCTTGAATGCTGCCCCCCAGCATTCTTCTGCTGTATGTGGCCCTTTCTTTTCTTGCCCAGTAATCTCCCACTGTTCAAGACTTGCTGAAAGCCAAGACAAAGTAGAGTACTTTTCCCTCTTAGAGAGACAAGATTTTCCCCACTCATATAAATGTACAGAGGAATTTTAGGATTATGGATTTAATGCTCAAAGGGACCTTAGTGGAACTGGGAATTGAACTTAGATTCTGTGAATCCAGAGCCAACATTTTTTTTTTCCTCACTGCATGGTAAAAAGCCAGATTTTAACTTATGCTTTTGAGAACTGAGCAGAACATTCAGTACATGCTGTCACCCATCAACTATTATCCACAGGTTGCTTAGTCAGTCAAATCTGGGTTCATCACTAGAAGAATGTCACAGAAAGTTCCCATAAAACTATGCATGATGTGATTATGTTGCTTACGGAATAGAATGGATCTAATTACTTCCCATTTTCATATAGCAATCACTACTGTCACAGTCATCCAAATTCAAGTTAGGATTACCCTTAAAAGACCTCTTCAGTGGCAAGCCATAAAAAGTTGACTATTGTCAAAGCTAGATGTGGATGGGGCCTTTGGACAAGCAAGTGGAAGAATATGCTAGGCGACTTTGTAATGTTTCCAGCTCTATCCCATAACAGATGCTTTCACATCAAAAGTTATTTTAAAAAATACTTTTTCTATTAGAGGGTCTTTGTAATGTGTGAGAATTTGAGATGGGTTTCATAGTATGTTTTCCCTAGAAAAGTATTTTCTGTTAATTGCCCATATCCCTTCTCTCTGTCAATAACTTCCACTTTATCCTGTCTATAAAGATGTGAGCTTCTTGGGAACAGGGTTTGGGTATTTTTCCCCCTTTCTTTGTATCCCCAACACTTGACCTAGTGCCTTTAACAGAGAGTAGATATTTAATAGCTACTCTATGAGAACTCAGAGATCTTAGGCTGACATATTATAATATTCCCCCAGTAGAATGTAAGCTTCTTGAGGTCGGGGGTTGTTTTTTACTTTCCATTCTGTCTCTAAATTCCCAGTGCTTTTTACAGTGCCTGATATGTTGTCAGAGCTTAATGAAACCTTGTTGTATTGGACTGGATTTGGAACAGGTTTAAGTTCAGTAGTTTGAAACAGGAGTTTGTAGCTGACACCATGGCATTGTGAAAGTAGTCCTAGTTTCAGAGTCAGGGATGGAGTTCAAATACTGTTTCTTCCTCTTATTACTTGTGCTGTCTTTTTAACAAGTCGACTAGCCTCTCTGGGGCTCAATTCCTCATCTATAAAAAGGAGGTCTTGGGATGATGGTCTCTAAGATTTCCTTCAAGTTCTAAATCTATGGTATTATGACCTTCTTCCAGTAGATTTTTAAGGGGAAATAATCTCAGGGTGTTGCAGTGATTTAGCCAAAGTGCTGTGTGTTTACTTGTCTTTATTCTTATGGTAGTAATACAAAATATCTTACTGGGTCATTATTAGGAGACCAAACTTCCCTCTCATAAACAAGTTGTTGGTATAACCAGTAGGTTACTTTTATCAAGAATGCTGATGCATTTTCCTATAGTTCTGCATTTTTTTAAACATGAAAATTCCATTTTTTCTCCTCCATGATTTTAGATAGCACCTATTTATATCCCATTCATTTCACCCCCTTAGCATATATGCAGAAATCCTTCCCTTAGTCGTATCCGTTGCTCAGTAAATATGTGATCATTTTACTAGGCAACAATGGGGACATAAATATTCTCTTCTTGTATCTAGCATCTACTTTAAAATATATGTTAGACAAGAAACTAGTTATTTAGATATATTCCAATGATACAACTATATCATAAACTCTCAGACATGTCAGAGGAAATACATTCCCTTCTATATGTGAGAATATGCCTCATAGTCATACATGAATTGCATCTGAACCATCCAAAATCAAGAACTCCAATTAATTAGAGGCATATTTCTAAGTCATAAGCAGAGCAGGATCAGCATCTCTGGATCCTCAGAGGGTTGTAGTGAATGGGAACAACTTTGTATTTCAGTCAGTTCTGATATGATTATGACCTAAGTGTATCCACTGGCATTTTTCATGAGAAGTGTGTTATTATGATCCATATACAGAAATTGACTTATCTGCCCATGAAACCAATGGTGATTTTTTTCAAACCCCACAAAATCCCTAGGAAAAAAAATCGATATTGCTATTGAATGAAGAAGGTGAGTGGCAATTATATTTTTAAAAAGAATTTATGAATTTTACAGCTTTGAAAATCATGTTTATTTTTAAAAACAAATTTCATAAAATTAGGAACAGTGATTTTAAAGATTATAACCCCGAATGACCTGTTTCTTAACTAAATAGAGATGTTTTTCTTAAATTAACTTTGTTGTTTTGAAGCACTGAATCAATTTTAATTCTGGACTTATAGTAGGTAAACAGAATCACTACAAATAGACTGATTTCTGATTTTCACATGTATTCTCTCTTCATTAAATTTTATTTAGTTCCTTTAGTTAGTTCATTGAACAGGTTCCTACATTTTCTGGCTAGATATTTTATTCAGTTTGCTCTATTTTTACCCAATAAATGCATTTGCTGATGATTCCTCTTAAAGTACCCCCTTTTCAGATATTTTCTCCTCCTTTAGATCTCAAGTCTAGAAATACTAAGTAGTGTTTCAATATATTATTGTTCTAGCCCACTGACCACTTTCATGTGTTCTGTTACTCTGTTTAGACTCAATCCTTCTATTCATTCAGCTCCTAGCTTGGTTTTGGAATTCTAGGTTCTGGGAATCTCCCTGTATTTAACATGTCTATATGTTATTGTATAGAGAAGTTGGGGTGAAAACAAAAAAAAACACCACTTGAGAGAATTGATGGGGAGCCCCCTCTCTTCATGTATTTCTAGCTGCTGGAGCAGCTTGGCAATCCTGCTACTGGAGTGAAGGTTGTTTTTTTATCCCCACATGCACTGGTCTGACCTGTCTCTGAGATAGGTCAGGTTGGGGCACAGCCAGTTTATGCAGCTGTTGAGGCTTAGGCATCCCAGCAGGCGGCCAAACTCGAAGGCTGGAAAGTGCTCCTAGTGAACAGATAAAAATGTCCCTGAGAGCCACAGGGTGTTCTGAAGGGGGTAGATTCCCTCTGACACTCCGATATGTTTTAGATGACAACTCCAGGGAAGGAAACTTCTGGATTAACTAGTCCAATCCTCTGCCTAATGAAAGAAGTATCCTTTTGATTCTACAATCTTACTAACTGGAACTTGAATATTTTCTATGATTGTTGAAATGGGTTTCTTTCTTGGGAACAAAAGCTGAACACTCTAAAGAAAAAGGGGCTGGAACAATTTTATTTCCCCATTATTTAATATATGCGATACTCAACTTCTTAAAATAATAATAGCTGACATTTATATAAGAATTTATGGTTTGCAAAACATGTTTATGTGTTAGTTAATTTGATCCTCATAATAACCCTGGGAGGGAGGTGCTATTATTATCCCCATTTTGTAGTCTAGGGAACTGAAGTGCATAGAAATAAGTGATTTGTCTTGTCACCCAAGTAGGAAGAGTAAACTCAGATCTTCCTGATCCCTGACTTCATTCTATCCATTAAACCACCTAAGCCTCCCTTTCCCTTGGAAAATGCTGCAAACTCAAGGGAAACTTCACATCCTGATTGGCTAGCTTACTTTTCTCTTTCCTCCCATTCTCTTTTACTCAGTGATTGGTTTATCACCTAGAACTAGACTCTCTGTATGCTTCTCAAATTCTGTCATTTTCCATAATTTGTTATGGACAAATTTTAAAAATGTATGTCAGTGGAAAATTGTGTTGTTTTTAGAAGGATCTAGAGATTATGGATGGTCTCTAGAAACTGAAACATAGGAAGAATTTATGCTTTCTAAGTCAACCATGGTTTTTAAATTTAATATTACATATTCAGATTAGAAATAGTGGGGCATACTTTGTCTCTTTTGATTCTTTAGAAATGGTGGCCTGTGAGCTTGACAGCTTCTGGAGGTCTATAGTGGCAACTTAAAAAATACTCCATAACATCCTCCTCTCACTAGCATCCATAGAAGATACATTATGCTTTTTACATTGGCTTGCCTCTCTCTGATCCTTTCAGTTTATCTTCCCCTAGACATGATGGTTGTTGATGTTTATGGAATACATACCTGATTTTCATGAACTGAAAATTACAGTCTGAGAAATCAGTCAAGCAGACCTATTTTAGAAGACTAACTCTTTCAAAAATTGCCCAACATGTCTTAAGCAAAAGTCAATAAACTTTGTAAAGTCAATCTTTCAACTCATTCCTCTGTAGTAATGAGTTTTCCTTTTCCTTTTTTTTTTAAGCAGAAGACAAGTGATCTAGGGACCAACGATTTATTTTTGAAAACAAATTTGATCTAGTTAAAAAACAGAAATAAAAATGATATTCTATCTTTCTCCTTCGATTACCCATCTTAACACCAGAGCAAGTCAGCACATATTCCTGCTAATTAGGAGATAGGAAGGCGACTTTTAACAATCCTAAAACTTTTGTTTCAAGCGTAGATAAAAGTCAGAGAGATGACTTGGATTTTCTTTCTATTCAAATCCATAGGGAAATAAGTCCAGAATGTGACTACCTCTCCCTTGATTTCCTTATGGAAATGTAAAGGATTCATATTTAAGTGATATAGACTGACTGGGTCTAAGAGCTTCAACCCTCCTTGAAGACAGCACCTAATTTAGTATGACTCAGTTCCATAATTTGTGATGCACTGATTAGTACCTGTGCAAACTATATAGTCATGAAACTCATAAAAAATGTCCAGTAAAAGTCAAGTCCAACAAGAAGAAAAGTATCATTAGTGAATAAATTTACAGTGAGGTTCCTGCCATGTTCTTCTATCTCAGCTTCTAAATAAACTCCTCACAGAAATACATTTACAATGTGATAATACATCAGGATCGATGAACTTTATTTAATGTCAAATATTAGGATGGGGACTTTTATTGATCATCCATATAGGCAACCTAAAGGAAAAGGCTGACAACATAGGCAACCTAAAGTAGAGGGTTGAATGGAATAAATTTAACCACTGAAAAGAGACAATCTAAATAGTCAAAGTCCGAAATTGATTCTTCTACACAGAATCTTTACTATCAATTTTAATTTTTCCCTTCTTGAATTATAAGATTATAGTATTGGAAATGGGAGATGACTTAGGTAGTCACTTCAACTTTATATTTCATCTTTCCAGGGAAGATGAAGTCTTACTGTCAAGGATTTTTGGCTTTCATCATCAGTTATATTTTGGGAACACCTTGGGCTTCTAAACTTTGCTCAGTCTATTTCTAAATAAGGAAGAGACAGATATGTTCTACTAGATGGTGTTCTCTTAACACCTCATCTGGTCCAAAGAGAAGCTATATCTATTAAGTAATGGGGATTTTCCAGAGGATATGTTCATAGAATTAGAGATTTAGAGCTGTCATCTTGTTTAACTCTCTTTTATAGATGAGGAAACTGAAGGATAGAGAAGGTAGGTGATGGGCTCATGTTCACACACGCAGTACAAGAGAGAACCATGTTTGGAATTCAAGTCCATCTGACTCCAGATCTATGATTTTTCTATTCTTTCACAATTTGGTTGATTTTCACGAAAACTATGAAGCTACAAGAAGGGGTGTGTGTGTGTGTGTGTGTGTGTGTGTGTGTGTGTGTGTGTGTGTGTGTGTGTACTTTGGGAGGTGAGTGGGAGGAGACATGAGTAGAAAATCAATTTCTGTACTTTGAGGGCAAAATCTGCCAATAGTTTCTGGGCATGCCAAGTTTCCACAACTGGTTTAATTTCTCTCTCTCTCTAAGAGGTAAAGGAAAAGGATAGAGTCATGAAGCTGGTATTTAAGCATAGCAATTGATCCTAAAAAGAGCCAGAATAGAATGGAGGGCAAGCAGGAAAACAAGAAACTTTGGGAGACTACCAGAAAGGACTAGGTCCATTTGGGTACTCTATCCTTTTGGGATTTAACATCTATGCTTAAGCAGGTACTCTTCTTTCCTTATTCTTATTTCATTTTAACTCCATTTCCTACATAGGGAAATTCTGTTGTTTTATAATCCGAGACTTTAAAATTGCAGACAAAAGGACAACTCCAGTGATTTTTTTTCCTAATGGAGTTTGAACTGTGTATCTAATTGACTATAACTGTGTATCTTTTATTTCCTCTTGTTTCTCAAAAGTCTGTATAGGCTAGTGTTACCTAGTTGGTGATGGTGATGGTGGTGGTGGTGGGGAGTAGTCCCAGGGGTAAATAACACCAGTATTAATATCGATGCCTACCTCATGTAAGCCTAGTCCGAACATCTCCCATAATCTTCTACAGGCAAGCTTGTGTTCTATGATTCTTCCATGATTCGAATTTCTTAATTAAGGCAATATTTTTCTCAATGTATGAATTGAAGAGCTATGTTCAGAGATGCAACATATTGAAGTAGATTATTAACACTGGAGTCCAGAAGAGCAGGGTTTAAATCCTTCTTTTGATGCTGACACAAGGCATGTCACCTTAGTGTCTGCACCTTAGTTTCCTCATTTATAAACTGGAGATGATAATGGCTCTAGTACCTACCTCACAAGGTTGTTGGGAGGTTCAAATGAAATAATGTATATAAAGTATATTGTAAGTCTTAAAGCTGGGTTTGTCAGGTACTATTAGAAGGATAACGTTAATGTCAATGTTTTTGTACAGCAGTGAAATACCATTGTGTGAATAGGAGACAAGTTGTTCTTACCCTCTGTCTCCTGGATAGCTTTTGCCATTTCACTCGACTTAACATAAACTATTTCTGCAGTTTTCACCTGTAGATTTTCCCTGAAATGAAGTCTGTTTCTCTCTCTCTGTCTCTGTCTCTGTCTGTCTCTGTCTGTCTCTGTCTCTGTCTCTGTCTCTCTCTCAACAGAAAATTAAATTGTTTAGTAAAAACAATGGTTGTCTTTCATGGTTTGATTTCCAGTGTTGAAACTTTACTTGGAAAAACTTTAGGGAAAAAAAAAAGATGATTGTCCCCCAGGCAGCAGTTTACAGGGCATCACTTAACCAGAAAACAAATTTAAAATTTTAAAGCACATGATTGAAATTTGTTCCTCCTAAAAATATTTTGTCCAACTCCTTTGCTGGTCATGACAAAAAGGAAGCAGGCCTGATTTTAGGTTAAGTTGAGGAGTTAAGTTGCCTCCCCCTTTCCTTTTCATGCTCTTTCTTCCCCACTTCAATTGGGGGGTAATTCTTCCTTACCTTCTTCCTATCTTGATCAAGGCCCAAAATCACAGTGAAAAAGTTGTAGCTCCTAACTCCCCATGTCTGTGATCTTTCTGTTATACCCAATTTTTTCCAGAGTCCCACCTCAAAAGACATATTTATTACCAAGTATAATTGTCCTGCTTCTCTGAGCTCCAAACATGCCTCTTTCTGGGATTTCAGAAAACTCAAGCATTCTCAGCCTTTCCAAGGTGTATTTCCCCCTGTTGTATATTTTATCCAGAGGGGGCTAATTCTCTGCTACCCTTATCCAAACAAATAGTCCTTCTATAAGCTTATATAGGAGATTAGTTAATAGGAGAATAATTATGCTCATTGTAGATCAGAGGCTCTTAATGTGGGGCCTGTGAACTTAAAGAAAAATTGTTCACTATGCTTCATCATAATTAGTTTCCTTTGTAATACAAATGATTATATTTTATGCATTTAAAAACATTATTCTAAGAAGTTCATAGGTTTCACTAGATTCTCAGAGGGATCCATGACACATTAACAAAATTAAAACCTGCTGTTATAAGTGAGCATTCATCTTCACTATTTAATATTTAGTATCTCTTGGGTTCTTAAAAAAATTCCTTACAGGAATACATTTGCAATGTGATAAAATATTAGGAGGGGGACTATTATTAATCATCCATATAGGCAACCTAAACGAAAAGGCTGAATAGAGTAAGTTTGATTAATGTAAAGAGACAATCGGAATAATCAAAACCAACTGAATAATTAGAACCAACTCTTTAGTTCCCCATTACAAAACCTAGGCTATTTAAAGACTCTGCCATCTTTCCAAGAGGATTTCCAATTCATCTCAATCCAACCCTTGAACTTTTGTTCAAGAAAACACAGAAGATCACTTTATGTAAGTAGACTGCAGTGAAAAGAGAGGTTGGTTAGGACTTTGCTGACTCACTCTCCCCAGATTATAAGTATCTCATAAGGTTCTGGGTTTCCTTGGAAATATATAGACTTGTTATATCTATAGCTGCTTAGGATCCAGAGGATTCTCTCTAATCCAATATTACTCAATGCGATCTACTTTGAGTCTGGCTAACTCTGGGTTCCAAAGCTCCCTTGTCAAGTGCATTTTGGGCTATTCCTCAAATTTCAACCTCAAAATGAAAAGTTCAACTTTACGACAAACAACAAAACACATACTTCTATATCACTTTCCTCATAACTATTCTGTGACGTAAGTAGTACAATAACATTCCAAAATTCCTGGCCCAGTGAATCAAAAGAAAGTCACAGTGATGGTAAGGGTAGAAGATGAGAGGTAATATCTTTGTCTGGGCCACTTTCTCAGGATAGGCATCAAATCTATGGAGTGAAATGACTCTCCTCAAAACTCTTTCCAAAGGAGAGCAAGCCCTTGGCATAGTGAGGCAAGGCTTTGACACTCGGGGACATCAGCCTTAGCTGAGGTGGGTCCATAAGTCATATCTGTGACATAGTAGAAAGAACTTAGAAAATGCACACAAGAGACCCAGTTTTGCCACTAAATTACCTTTGTAACATGAGTAAATAATTTATTTTCTCTAGACTTCAGTTTCTTAGACTTCAAAAAGGGGACAATTATGTTAAATAACTTTTAAGGTTCTTTCCAGTTATAAAAATCTAAGTTTTTGTTTGGTTTTGTTTTGTTTAGTCCTTACAAATCTCCTTCAAATTCAGTAGTGTTGAGAACCTCTCTGCTCTCATCACATGAGGTATTAGATTACCCTTGCCATCACTTCTTGATGAAGAAACTAGATCTTCATACGTTATAAGAACTACTAAAGTTGATTGGTTGGCCTCCCACTTCTCCACTCTGACCTATTTGAGGTAGCTTGTTGTAAAGGTTAATTTAGACATCCTCATATGCATGTGGGCAGGCTTTTCCCTCCTCCTATCCAGTGGGGATATACACAGTCTTGCAATTTTGCCCATGCTACATATTCCTAAAAGGTGTGTGTGTGTGTGTGTGTGTGTGTGTGTGTGTGTGTGTGTGCGTGTGTGTTCGTGTGTCTATAGGAAGTTCAAATGATCTTCCTCTTGGCTATTAGTTGTGTTGTAAGAAATCCCATCATAGTAGAAAAGTGACCATTATTCTCAGAGGGACTATAAGCATTTCCTTACTTCAGCAGTGTACACTGAGACATTCTCTCTTCTATCCAGAGATCGAGACAGAAGAATTACATCCTCTCCTCACAAACAGGCAGGCACTTAGTTAATGCTTGCCTGGGCATGAAGAGGACAGAGTAGAGCTACGTAATGATGAATTCATTTCATCCAAATTGGCTGCCTGTCATATTAACTTCCCATTATGTTTCTCACTTACTAGTTGTCAGAAATATATGATGTTAAATTTTTTTTTTTTTTTTACTATTAAAGCTGCACAAAGAGATTGTCGTGTCTAGGATTGGAGTTACAATAGAACAGCGTTTTCTAGGAAAAGTACAACAACAAATGCAGGAATTTAGAAATTTAGAAAACTTCGTAAACTTTGAGACAATTAAGCATGTTAGATACCTGGAGGGAAAGTAACACTTATTGCTAAAATCATGAATTTGAATAAACTGGAAGGAAATTTCAACATATATTTTAATTTTTACTTAAGAATCCTGTTGAGGTAAAAATAATTATTTTAAAAATCAGTGTTCATGACTTCTCGGGCCTGTGTTTCAAAAGCAAAATGGAAAATGATCTTTTCAAAATGAAAGAATGGGATATTCGTTGAAGGGCAATAAGATTACCATTTTAAGATCATGTATCAAAATTTAAGATAAAATAATGAAATGATACAAAAATTCAGTACAAAGAGCCATACAGTTTCACATATGCGTGATTCCGTAAAAATGTGTGTATGTTTTTTCCAAATGAATTATTTACATGCACAATTTTAACTTTTAGTTTTAAAATTATTGCACATATAATTTTTCCTTTAGTAACTGAAAGTGATTCAGTTTTCCATCTCTAGAAAATATATGTGTTAAGTACATGAAAATGAATTGCTGTACTGTTTTCAATACCATTTGAAGACATAAACAAATTTTAGTATGAACACATTCCTCAGTTCATGTTGAATAAAAAGCATTAATGTTGCTACATGAAATAGAATCTCTTTTCTTTGCCTTAGATGATGATACAAAAGTTATTTTTGTTCTTTTGTACTGTAAACTTCAATGTATGATTTAAAGAAAAATCTTAGCTTCACCATTTGATTCATGGATTATACAAGATAAACAACTTTTAATTACCTCTAGCCAAAGTCTCAACTTTTATCAGGCACTCTCCAAAACAGCTCTTGATTCAAATGAATTATTTTTTTTTCAAAAATACTCTAATTCCAACTCCTCCATTAAGCAAATTGGGTCCTATAGTTTTGAAGAAATTGAATTTGCAAGCCTTGCTGCACAAATAGGTGTAATATCATCTGAAAAGCAAACTACATCCTTCAGACTTTGAACATGGCAATCATTTATAAAGTCTAGCCAACTTGCAGGCAACAAGGAGTGTTCTGTCAGAGGATTTTGTTTCCTTGATTTCTTTTTTCTCCTGTTTTCTTAGGGAAGTGCTGGATGAGATTTGAAGAGCAGTTGTTATTCTGTTTAACTATATAAAAACATTAAAACATTTTAGGGAATGCAAAATACATATGCTTCAGGTTAAAATATTGAGACATCTTGGCTATTTTAATAAAGTTTCCACTATAAAGTGGCAAAAACAGAGTTCACTTAATACCCATGGATAGGAGGTTGCATTTGCTGATTTAAGTCTTTTGAATACATTAATAGAACAGATCAAGATTTTGGTGGGTTTTTTTAATGGTACAACAGAAAAACATTGCTATTAAAAGAAATCTATTCAGTTTCTAAGTTGAGTATTATTTCAGAGTATGTTGGGAGAAATGGAAACATTTGTAAGTAACAGAGAAAATAAAAATCATAGTCACAGTTA